>JAVXUO010002209.1:0-168001 GCA_033065855.1 Escallonia rubra
TTCATAGATTGATGAGGAAATCTGACGTTGGGTCTAATGTATTTTACAGGACTGGTTTGATTTGTTTGTATGTGAGATGTGTGTGTCTTGAATCTACTCGGAAGGTGTTTGATAAATAACTGAACGGGATTCGATTTTTTCTAATTCACATTTTGATGTTATGCCAAATCTGGGATGGAATAAGTTACTACTTATGGCTTACTTGGCTCTTTTAGGAGGATAGACTTTAATATTGACGCAAGGGAAATTGTACAAGGAACCGCATCTTACTGTCAAACTGGACCGCCTTTTTCCGAGAAGGCTTAACCATCTGGTTTTGTACCAAAACTCGAAAGTCATACAATCCACATTTTACTCTTTCGAGCTGCAATATCTCTTAGGGCGATTGTGACTGCGTCTTCGATGGGCTACAGTATGCAAGCCAGCAATTACTAAATCGATGTCAAAATGCACCCGTCGTTACAAATTGAGATGATATGAGTAGCTATGATGCCAGATGGTGTTAAATATGGGAGCCTACCATTGATCTCTTTAGCTTTAAATTTCATTTTAACTTTCCTCCAATATCTCATAAAAACATGAGAAGCTTGTAAAAAATTATAACAAGGTAATCTTAGAGGCCTATTGAAATTGGCCAAACTGCTAAGAGGATTTGTAGCACTGATGCATGCTATTAGCTGAATGGTAGTGTGGCCTGAATTACATGAGTCATTCAAGAAACCAGGGCACGCTATATTGAGTCTTGATTATCATGTGAAACTTGCTTCCAGAACTTCTTCAAACTTTTCGTTGTTCTCGTGATTACACCAAATTAGTGCAATGAGCTTCTTCCTTAAATTTACTCACTACAAATAAAAAACTCTCTCTCTCTCTCTCTCTCTCTCTCACACACACACACACACACACACCATCACCCAAACATCATCACCCATCAATATAGAAGAAGAAGAGACATAGAAAGAAGAGAGAAATTTGTTACCTGCATCCGTGATCCGTATGCCATCGGACTAACTTAGCTCATTTTTTGAAACTTAGGTATTTAATTGGTACATTTGAAACGTTGGAGACTTAAGTTGTATTGGAATTATATTTTAAGGTACAGTTTTGGCATTAGTTCAGATACTTGATAGGAGTTTCTTGAAAACATAACGTGTAGAAATCAGCAATATAGATGGCAAAATGAAAACTGCCTTCCCAGCTTATCGTACAACGAACCTTTTATTATAAAGTCACCGTATTGAAGTGCAATTTCAGCAAAACAAGGTAACTATAATATGTACCAATAATGGAAAATATTGGGAGTAGATGTTTTCACTTTTCAGATATGGCTGCGCCTCTTATTGGGTATGCCTTTATGCCATGCATGGATTTTTGGAATTCCTCATGCAGGTTTATTGGTCATAGAGGAATCAGAGGACAAATGGCCGGAGGAATGACTGGACGAGGCAAAGAATTTGTGGAGAGCGAAACTCAAAGAACTTATGAAACTGAGGGAAGTGTCCCTCAAGTCCCATTTATTCTTGATTTATATGGTAACACAACAATAGAACTATCATATATATATAACACATTTATTGACCATATAAGGTCAATGAATGGTTCTATTTCTTTGTTTAGCCTATGGTTACTCTATGCAACGCTTCATATATGCCTCTCATTGCAATAACATCATCAGTACTTTTGGTATTAATAGCAAAAGGCAAATGTTCAAGTTTAAGTCTTTTTACTTCTTACATTTATTGGCAATATAAGGTCAATGAATAGTTTTATTTCTTTGTTTATGTAACCCTTCGTATATGCTTCTTACCACTATAACATCAAATTGCACCACAAAAAAATAAAAAAAAATAACCTTATAACATCAAATACTTTGTATATTACTACCAAAAGACAAATGGATGCATTAGAGTTGTTTTCAAAGGCACGGCTATTCCTGGACAGCTTTCATAGAGCCATCTCAATGTGTAAATCCTATCTTCATGCCGAAATGGAAGCCACCAGTTACAGGTATGTACAAGATAAACATGGCGCCTTATTTCGGGAGAATAAGGCAATGGGAGCTGGGGTGGTGATTCGGAACTCTTATGCAGCGCTGTCACAATATATCAGTGATTGTGAGGATCCAGAGATAGCGGAAGCAAAAGCGGTACCTGGCAGTGGAATTTGGTATTGACTGTGGTTTTATGGATGTGTCACTTACGAGCTTATTTTCTTTTAAAGCGGATAGAGTGCCAAGTATATATAGTATCTATAAGTATACCATATGCCTACATGCATACATAGCACCAAAAAATTTAATGACATAAAGGTAGCGATCGTTATATGGATGAAACATGTTACATTGTAACTTGGATATGTCCTTATAATGTTAATCAACGTCATACTTCTACCCTACCGAAAAAGGCACAACCATAAATGTCAAAAATGTATACTTATATTGGAAAAAAAATTGGTTGCTACCCCGGTTGGAGGAATCTTTCTCCTACCCCTTATATAGTGACAATCAATTGTCTCTAAATGTTTCTAGTGGCTTTTATTTAATGACGCTAAAAAAGTGCTGCTAATAATTGTTACTGAAAGTGTTAGAAGAAAAGTCGCTTGAAACATTTAGATACTATTAATTGTCACTATACATGGGGTTGTAGGAAGATTCCTACAACCCAAGTAAGAGCCAAAGTTTGTTCACTTATATTAGTGTTCATTAACTTTTAGATAAAATGAAAAAAATCAAGAAGAAGAGGACGATCAAATGCTCAAGGTGATGTTACCAAGAACTATGGAATTTTGCTCATTTGACGACGTATAAAACATGAAGCTTACTTGCGAGACAGTTGTTAGAAAATGTGACCGGTGATATGGACTAAAATTGGCAATGCTTATAATTGATAAACAAAAATATATTGTTGAATTCGCATCAGTTTCAGTTTATATAAACTCCTCTTAAGTTATAAATACTCACTTAATAACAGTGTGCTTAGCTTGTGCCTGAGTAAGTATGCATCTTTGTTCTATGTTGTTTCGCACTTATTAGGTGTTAAATTATAAGGCTTTTGAATTATTTGTTGCATAACATAGATGCTTTTAAAATAAGTTTACCAAAGGTAGTTTTTGAAATTAAGTTTAGCAAATGTAGCTAAAGACCAAACTGTTATATTTTAAAGGCTTTTTTGGCGATGAAAAAAATACTATATAGAGCCAAAGACTAATAACACATTTTCTTTAATGGTATTAATTACAAATTACAAAACTAAAGTTGTATCTAATCATTTATGTAATATATCATTCTTGCCCCTTGACTAAATTATAAGAACAACAAAGTCCAATTGCTCAGGATGAACAAAGCAAATGCAACGTCATTTTCATTTTAAATAATAATCAACATTAATGTTCACCTGCAATACTTCTGGTATAGATAAAAATAAATGAAATTGTTAGGGAGATAGTAAGGAGTCAAGTGTCCACCACTAACGACCCCACATGTACCGGATAAGCCCAATCGACTCAAAATTTTAAGCTAATAGGATTTGGTCCATCCATATATAAATGTTATACTTTTTCACACTTATTGGTTATGGAACTATATAACTCTACACTTGCACCTCAACAAGATTTAGTTGGTTAATAAATCTAAGTAATTCCAAGCACAACCACAAGGAGTCCTGTGCTGGTTGGCAATTTCGATGAGACAAGTTGCTGATGAAACATCTTGGATTTAAGAGTGAAACGTAGTGGTTATATTAGGAAACACCTATCTTAAATGGCATTCCAAGGGTGTCATGAAACACATTGAGGTTCATCTTGTTTTGCCACCCTAACAATTGTTACATCACTCATACGTTTCATTAAGCAAATCCATATATACAAATCTTGAGAGTTTGAAGATAAATTATTGACCCTTCAATGATAAGGCTTTGGACTAATAAATTCAATTTTCTCATTCTTTCTCATACATCAAGGAACACTTATATCTGAATCTAAAAGATTATATGTAAAGAAAATATATTAAGGTCAACCATATAGTGCACAATTAAATATAGTGCAAATTGCACTATAATAAAGGGGGACCAAATATGCAAGCATGAAGAATTAAACCTAAGATCTTGCCAAACTATAACTTTGATACCATGTTAAGTTACTATCGGCACTAAAAGCAGGGGCGGATGCAAAGCATGACTAAGGGGGGCCATGGCACCCCCCCCCCCCATTTGAAAATTTGTGTTTAACTATTTTATGTAATGGTTAATCAAGTTTAAAATATTTAGAAAACTTGTCATTATATTGTAACCTTAATGTATTATTTTATTTTATTGTGTCTTTGACTTTTTGTCTTACCGACTTTCATATTTTTTTTTTTCTCGTTCACTTGTTCAGTTTCATTCTTTTAAATTTCAAATTTACAGTTATAAAGAAAAGATTAAAGTTAGTTCTTTTAAATTCTTGCCGTATTTTAACTTATTTGTGATTATTTTTCTCGTACAATTAACAGTAATACATAATAGATCAACAATAAGAGGTAATTTTTCTATAGAAAAATAGTAATTTGTTGTTACCAATTTAAGTAAATCAGTATGAATAGTGAACATGTATGATTAACTGTCAAATTAAATATATCAAATTGCACTATAATAACGCATCAAATATGACGCTAATTCTTAAACCTAAGATATTGCCAAACTAATAATTTTGATACCGTGTTAACTTATTGTCTGCCCCTGACTAAAAGCTTAAGCTGTTAGAGAATGGCCCAATAATGTTATCATGCTTAACATGCAAAAAATGTTCTGCAGATGAGTAAGAATTCAATAGTAACATTTGAATCATTTTGGACTTGGTCTCGGAGTAGCAAAGTTGTATGTGACTGTCTAATAGGATCATAAAATAGTCTCCGAGAAATAAAGTATCATGCTAGAAGCGCATGATACTCCAACTCCCTGCTTTCGAACTTTGATCCTTTCACAAAGATTGAGAAAGGTATTTAGAGTTAAATGGCATCCGGAGATGTTGTGGATATCGCTTAAATATTTGAAGGACAGATATTCATTCAAAGGGTATTCAAAGGTCTGATAATGGTATTCAGAGTTACATCATGCTTTCTGTATAATGAAATTAGAAGAACATCAAACTTCATGGTTTGCCATATAAATTATTGTTGGTCATCTCTCAAAGGTCGACTCGTGGCAACTAAACACTGCATTATTAGCAGGGATGGTCGGAACATAGCGAAGTTCCATTCATACAAGTTATGAAGTTGCAAGTTATTTGCTTACAAACTCCAAGAAGTTTCAGGTTATTTGCTTACAAACTCCAAGAAGTCATGCACATTAGCATTTGAGTGTTACATTTTTCCTCTCTTAGCATGGGATTCCTAGTCATAAGCTCGTGTAAACTTGATTTCAAAGGCATGTTTTGCGGATGGAGTTGGTCATGGAAAGGAATGCAGTTTCATGGATTGATGAGGAAATATGAAGTTCGACCTAACGAGTTTTATAGGATTTTTGATTTTTTTGTATGTGAGATATGGGCATCTTCAGTCTTCTCGGAAGGTGTTTGATGAAATACCTGAAGGCAATTCGTTTTCGTTTCAATCAGCGTGTGATAGTATGTTACTTGTCAGATGGAAAAAGTTTTTTCCACTGTACAAGAAAGTGAAATTGCTCTTGGTCGTTAATCGGCAAGAAGAAGAGTCATGCTACATTCCAAAGGAAGTCCAGTAGACGTGACATAGCAAATTGGTTGAGGAGTGGATATATGAGGTATAACCTTTGTCATGACATGAGTGGTTTACATATCTCTTCCCCAAGAAGATAAACAGACAAACTTCAATTTCGACGAAAGGGAGAATCCTACAAGAAACTGCATCTTACAGTCAAGATGGAGCACCTTTTACCGGGAAAGCTTAAGCATCTTGTCTAATTCAGGAAATCGAAGTTCATTAATTTCACACTTTCACCTTTTTAGCTGCTTTATAACTGCTCTATATCTAAGGGACTTTGACTGCGTCTTAGAGACGAATGAATGGCTGCTGCATGCCAGTCGAAGATCATTGAGTTGCTGTCAAAATTTATCTGTCACTACGAATTGGGACGTTATGAGTGGTTATGGTGTTAGATGGTGTTATATATGAGGGCCTACCAATTGTCATTTTAACTTTCCTCCAATATCTCATAAAAACATAAAAAAAAGCTTATAAAAAAAAATATAACAGGGTAATATTAGAGGCCTTATGAATAGTCGATAGAAGTTTTTATAAGCTATTAGCTGGAAGATAGTGTGGCCAGAATTGCATGAGTCATTCAAGAAAAAAGGGCAAGCTGTTTCTGAGCCTTGATTATCATGCGAGATGTGTGCAATTTAACAAGCTTGGTGATGGTCAAATGGGGGCTTAAGATATTTACACCCATTCAAGTGTTTGGGGCAAATTTTACACCATTCATGTTTGGCCGTTACTTTTGCGACAACTAGTGCAAAATTTGACAATTTTTGGAAAAAAGAAAAAAATTCAAGTGAAAGGTGTTTCCACAACTTCTTCTGACTTCTTCGTTGGTCTCATGATAGACCAAATTAGCGCAATGAGCTTGTTTGATTACAATACTTTGGATCCATCAGGGTGAGTTATAAACAATTATTATTTTCTCTTCATATGCAGTAAATCAAAATGGCTGGGACAACTTCAAGACTTAGTGTTCGGCTTGGTACAAGATATGATTTTCATAATTTAAAAAATATTTTCTAGAATGTGATAATAAATACGTATACGTGATACTAGATTTTTTTCACAGTATTCGTGTTATTAGTTTTATTTTTACAAGCATATTGCTTGCGTCAGGTGACTCGTAATGAAATTAGAAGAACATCAAACTTCATGATGGTCATCCCTCAAAGGCCCCATTTAATTAACAAAGAGTGTAGCTAAGTTCTATTCATACAAGTCATGAAGTTCCAGGTTATTCGCTAACAGGCTAGAAGAAGTTTCAGGTGATTTGCTTACAAACTACAAAAAGTCATGCACAGTGGCATTTGAGTGCTACATTTTCCTCTCCCAGCATACTTTTTAAGATCCAATAGACTAACCTGACCCATTTTCTTGAAATGCAATTGTCAAACTTTCTCTCATGGGGAAATGACTCAATATAGTTTCAATTTTTTCAGTAATAATGATTGTAAAGGAGATTCCTTCGCATATGAAGGCATGTTTGGCAAATTATGGAGGGAATGTAGATTCATGGATTGATGAGGAAATATGAAGTTCAACCAAATTGTTTTACAGGACTTTTTGATTTGTTTGTATGTGAGATATGGGTTTCTTGAATCTTGTCGAAGGGTGTTTGATAGAATATCCGAACGAGATACAGATTCGTTTCGGTCATTGTTCGATGATATGTTAGTTTGGTATGGAAAAAGTTACTACTTATGCCTTTTTCACTATACAAAAAGGCAAAATTGATCTTGGTTGATAATGGGTAAGAAGAGGAGTCATGCTACGTTCCAAAGGAAGTCCAGTGATGTGACGTAGCAATTTGATCTACGACTGGCTATTTGAGGTATAACCCTCGGTACGACATTTGTGGCTTATGTAGCTCTTTCCGCAGAGGATAAATTAACATACTTCAATTTCGGCGAAAGGGAGAATCCTACAAACAAATGCATCCTACAGTCAAAATGCATTGCTTTTTAGCAAGAAAAGCTTAAGCATCTTGTCCTATTCCAAAATCCGACAGTCATTCCATTCACATTTTCACTTATTTAGCTGCTTAATAGATGCTCTATTTCTAAGGGGTTGTGACTCCTACGTAGAGACCGAACGATTGGTCGTTGCATGTATGCCGAAGATTATTGAGTGGATGTCAAACTGTATCCGTCGGGACGAATTGGGACGCTATGAGTAGCTATGGTGTTAGACGGTGTTATATATAAGGGTCTACCATCGATCTCTTTAGGTTTACTTTTCATTTTAACTTTCCTCCAATATCTCACAAAAAACTTACAAAAAAATATAACAGGGTAATGTTAGAGGCCTGGTGAAATTGTCTAAACCGATAAAAGGTTTTATAGCAGTGGTGCATGCTATTAGCTGAAAGATAGTGTGGCCTGAATTGCATGAGTCATTCAAGAAACCAGGGCAAACTATTTCTGAGCCTTGATTACCATGTGAGATGTGTGCAGTTTAACAAGCTTGGTGATGGTCAAGGGATGTAGAACAAGAAGCTGATTTCTGTGAACGTGAGATATTCAGAGAGCACCCACATGGAGACATTGTCTTCTCTACAAAATAACAAATTTTACACCATGTATGTTTTGCCCTTACTTTTTTTACGGCTAGTGGTAATGCATCGAACTTTTATATTATAATCTTTGAAAAGAAAAATCAAGTGAAATGTGCTTCCAAAACTTCTTTCGTTGTTCACGTGACAATACCAAATCAGTGCAATGAGCTTCATTGTCCATCTAGATCGACCAGTATGTCTATGGTATTACTGTCAAGTTTAGTACCTTAGATCCATCACAAACATTTACTCCGCAGTGTTATTTTCTTTTAGGTACACTAGATCAAAATGGCCGGGACAACTTCGAGACTTAGTGTTCAGCTTCGTGGGAGTGTTCGGCTTCGTGGGGTGGAGGGAGGGGGAGGGGAGAGAAAGAGATAGAGAGGGAGAGTTCTATTATGGAAAATAGTTTAGGGATAATTACAGCAGTGTCCCTGAGGTTAGGTTGAAATTACAGTCAAGGACACTAAGTTTCAAAATGTAACATACCGTGACAAAAAACGTTAAAAAGGTAACACTCGTGTCCATCCGTTAGGGTTCCATAAAAAAAGTGTACTTCTTTTATGATGTCATCACTGCGTATTTTCAAAATGACAATATTGTTCTTGTACTGTATATATTGAATAAATTTTCAAATTTTCAAATTAAGGTTTCAAACACACTATCACACCTCCCCCTACCCCGCTGTCGCCACCCCCCTCCATCCCCCTGCCCCGCCGCCACCGCCTTCACAGCACCTCAACACCACGGGCTAAGGCGGGTTGGGCGAGGAAGACAGTTACGGTAATGTTGGGCGAGGAAAGGGGTTGAGCAAGGTAGGGTTGCGACGTAATGGGGGGAGGGAGGGGGCATCAGCGATGGGGTGGGGGGTAGGGGCAACAGCGGTGGGGTGGGGGAGGGTGGGACCAGCCAGGGGCAGACATATGTTGTGGCAAGGGGGGGCTGAAGCACCCCCTCACTTCTGGGGGGAAAAAAATTTGGTTTTTGGGAATCGCACCACCCCGTTCCCGAGACGCCGTTCCCCCGTCCCGATACCCCGTTTCCCGAGACCACAACTCGACGCTCTCTCTCTCATCGGTGGACAGTGGACGTAACAACAGGTGATTAGATCTGGCATATTGCCGGCAACGCCACGCAACTGAACAGTCTGAACCCACCTTGTAGATCTCCGACCGGCGACCAAATCTTGAAGAAACGACACTCCGCCGGTGACCAGATCTTCGAGTCTTTGTTCGGCGTCCGACCACGCGACCAATCACCAGATCTGCTTGACGAAGTGCCACTGCTTGACGTCGTCCGACCACACGACCAGATCTGCTTGACAGAGTGCCTCACCCAGTCACCCTGCCGACTGCCGCGAGCTGCTGCACGGACGATTGTTGGGATTTGCTGCTGGGAATTTGCCTGTTGTATGTTACTTCATCCCAATTTGTGGTGGAGCTGCATCCAGCCGTGGTGAATTTGTCTGTTGTATGTTGAGTGTTGTCTATTTGAGTGCTTGATGGAATGGCCCATTGTTTTGGTAAATTATCGTTAATTTATTGTTATTATTTATTTTATATTTGTATGTCGATGCTTATACTACAGACTTGGGTTATTTTGCATGTATATAGATGTCAATACAAATATATTTGTACATTAAAAGTATCATAAACCTAGAGTTTAATTCTAAAATTTTGAGTATCGAAACATTGATATAGTTTAATTTCAGTGATTATATAGAGATTTAGTAAAGTTCTTAAATTGCGTTTAATTCAGTGATTATATAGAGATTTAAAAAAATCTCTATATAATATTATTTTATTATAAATTTTATTTTATTTTTGTGCATTCGATAGAATTTTTGCACCCCCTGAAAAAAAATTCTGGTTTCGCCCCAGGCAGCAGCGTCGGGGTAAGGAGGAGGGTGGTGGGTGGGATGGGAGGGATGGTGGAACGAAAGAGAGAGAGAGAGAGAGAAATGTTCAAAGAGGGGCCGTATTGCTGCGTCGAGGTGGGGAGTGGGAAGGGGCAACAGCGGCGGGGTGAGGGGAAGGTGGTGGCCGCAGCGGGCTGGGTTGGGGCAGCAGCGGTGAGGTGGGGGAAGGAGGGTGGTGTGCGGGGTGGTAGGGGAAGAGAGAGAGAGAGAGAGTGTGTGTGTCCCCCCCCCCCCCAACCACCCACCAAGTTAGATGAAAGTAATGGCATTTGAAAAAAATAGATTTGTAACTATTTTATTGAAACCGTCAGGGTTTTAAAGATTTCGTCTGGTCAACGGACATAAATGTAATTTGTCCAAACTAATGGACACGCCTATAATTTCACCCTAACCTTAGGGACACTACTGTAATTATCCCAATAGTTTAAGTTCTTTGAGACAACATTTTTTTTTTCCTGTTCTTGTAACTGTTTCCTCTTTTCATTATACAATGTTACAACTGTTAACCCAAAAAATTTAGTGAAATGAGCAAAAAATAATAATGTAGTACGTAATTGATCATAAACGACCTTAGTGCATAAAATTATAGTCCTTAGCAACATTTCTCAAACATCTGCGCTATACAAAGACTTGCATCCTTACTCAGGGAATAGCTATGTTACAAAGTAGAAACTTGAAAATAGTAGGAGTTTCTTACAAACAAAACATTTAGCATTCAGCAAGATGCACATTTATCTGCCTTGCCTTACCAGGTTTTCATGCCAGCATTGCAACCTTTACTCAGAACTTGCCTAAAAACTTCTCGTCTCATAAGCAGCCGAACAAGTGCGATTTTCATACTTCTTTGTAACGTCACCCTATTAAAATGCAATTTCAACTAAACCAAGTAAATATGGGATCTACTAATAATGGAAAATATTACAACTATAACTATGGTTGCGCCTCACCCGGTAGCTTGACATCACTACTAACAATATATTGACAAAGCCAGATTTATTCAGATCAGGATCTTCTGCTATACAGCAAATGTGTTGTATTAAAAAAATGCCGCTAAATATTTTTTAACGACAAAAATTTATCATTATAAAATATAAACTTCAGTAACAGAGAAAAAAAACTCTTATCGGTAAATGTTGTACAGTACCTCTACTGTTAAACAAATGATCTTGATCAGCTTTACCCTTGTTGGTTTTCATCCATGTCATGGTTGCGACCTTTCTGCCATTCCTGTCTTTTTGGAATTCCGTATGCAGGTTTACGTGTCATAGAGGAATCGAAGGACAAATGACCCATGGAATGACTAAACAAGACAGAATTTGTGGGGAGAAGTCAAGAACTTAAGAAAGTGAACATTTCTTGTGAGAGTAAAATCAAAAGTATCTCAGTTAGCGTTGTTGGAGGCATATGAAGAAATTAAGAAACGCAAATGTACGTTGAATAATTTAAGAGTCGTGACAGTTGTTGGAAGCCGAAAGCGTGAAATCATTAATTGATCTTTGGTCTATATTGTCAAAAACTGTATCATAATGGTAGATTATACGACCTCATAATATATTTGTTAGTATAGACATAGATAAATAGTAGAAAAATGAAACGCCAAGTGTAAATGGATTTGTTAGGGAGATAACAAAGAGTCAAGTGTCAATCACTATAAGAGGGTTTATACACAGTGAATGAACCCAACTCGACTTAAAAGCTTAAAAGCTTAAGCTAATAAGATTTCGTCTGTCCATGTATATATATCATACTTATTTTTTCACACTTGCTCGCTGTGACAAGTGGGACTATTTAACTTAATACGTGCACCACAACTGACAATTTGTGAGTAATTCTAAGCGCAACGACGAGGAGTCCTGTGCTAGCTAGTTGGCCAATTCGATGAGACAAGTTGCTATGGAACATCTTGAATTTAAGCGTCAAAGGAATGGTTATATATTACAGCACCCTTATCTTGATTGACATTCCAAGAGGTTAATGCAACACATTGAGGTTCATCTTGCTTTGCCACCCTAAAAATGGTTAAATCACGCTAGAAGGCTTCAGAATTCTACGGGAGGAATTCAAGGCATCTCTGCAGCAAATGTTCACGTATAGGAGCAAGAATTCAGTATTAACATTTGGATCACTTTGGTCTTGGTAGCAAAGCTGTTTATGACTCAACAGGACCATAAACTAGTATCCGATAACTTAAGAGCATGATTCTCCCAACTCCCTGCTTCTGAACTTTGATCCTTTCAAAAAGATTGACAAAGGTAAGGACAAAGATTGATTCATGCTTTGCATAAAATGGAATTTGAAAAACATTAAACTGCATAGTTCGCCATAAAAGTTAATCATGTTCATCCCTCAAAAGTTGACTCGTGCAACTAAACACCGCATTTATTTAACAAAGACGGTCGGAACGTAGCTAAGTTCCATTCATACAAGTTACGAAGATTCAGGCCATTTACCTACAAACTACAAGAATTCATGGCACATTAGTGCTTGGGACTTCTGTCCTTTAAGGACATTGCATAGAACAAGAAAATTAACCACCTAGACCACTAGATGTTAGCAGCAGACCCAACTTACCTGAATAGGTCACTTGAAATTCAGACGACTCCATGTAGACATCAAGGGCTGCAAGTGACCCCACTGAGTTCTTGCATCACAATTTCGATGGCCAGCCTTTGGTTAGGAGATTCGTGAGTGCAAAGCAGAGCGACTCTCCCCAGCTTAACTGCCTCAGTTTCTGAGAAGTTCCCTTCAAGATTTCTATCTATGAAATCTTCAAATTTGCATGATTCGGCCCCTTGACGAATCAACTGGGTGACTTTACTGGTTCCAGAGAGGATCTGAAATATAACCATGCCGAATGCATATATGTCGCTCTTTTCAGTGAACCGGCCAGTTGTGGTGTACTCCGGAGCCAAGTATCCCATGGCGGCGCTGGCCTTAAGTGTAGAAAAGACAATGTCATCTGCAAGTAGTTTGTGCAGGCCGGAATCTGAGAGCATTGGGTTGAACCGCTGATCAACGAGCACTTTCTCAGCTGATATATTTTGGTGTACTAGAGCAGCTTTATTTCCTTCGCTTCGGTGCAAGTATTCAATACCTGGTCAGGCACAAGACATCAAATCATACTCATTCACAAGAAGGCATTTGAAGATAGGCAAGTGCCAGGTAAGTAATACTGTTGGCCTGTTGGTGTGTTAAGCACACTTTCTTCCAACTCTTGAAACAACACTAAAAAATAAGTCCAAAAAAGCACATGAAACTAGTTAATTTGCTTGAGCTACAAGAAGTGAACGCTAAGCACATCTGCAGTGTGCATTTTGATGATTGTTTTTTCATAGTATTGCTAATAGTAAAAGCATCGCTTTAGCAGGTCATGAATCATTTATCTTATGGAGGTGACATCTAGCATGTTACAAATGACATTACGAGGTTCCAAAAATATAGGATCAAATATGCCGTTAATCAGGAACAGTAGTGTTCTTAAACGGAAATCAATGCACTCTGACAAAAAGCTCAATTATGACTAAAGTTGTTAGTTCCACATGCATATGGTAATATACCATTAGCTTGAACACCTTTAATTGCATTACTAAATTCAAACTAATCGACCGAGTTAAAAGGGCACAAAAGAAAATTATAGCACCAACCTTTGGCAATTCCTCTAATTATAGAGATTCTTGTGGACCACTCAAGCACCTTCCCTTGGCCATCCTTCATATCAAGATACCGGAGCAAGTTACCGTTGGGGACAAAATCATAAATGAGATAGCACTCTCCTCTGCCTTTTGAACAGCAAAAGCCTCTCAACCTCAGGAGATTTTCGTGTTTCAAGGAGGTCAGTATCTTCAATCCCTTAAGGAATTCGGCTTCATCAGATTTGCAGCTTGTCTTGGCAATGCACTTAATAGCAACAACAGACCCATCCCTCAGAGTTCCTTTGTAGATAGCTGAGAAACCACTCTTGCCTAATAAATTCACATCTGAGAAGTACTGAGTTGCAGATTCCACATCATCCAGATTGAACATGAAGCTCTCGAAAACTTCCTGTGAGAACCCATTTCCGCTTTGACCTTTAGACAAAGGGTCCCACCCATTGGAATACTCAAGACTGATGAGGGGCGAGGCACTCCTCCTGTAAGCTTCCTTGACTTGGTCGGTACTAAGTCGACTATCAGAAGTATCAAAAGCACTTCCAATTTTCTGCTTTCGCCGACGATACCACAATAATGTGAAAAGCCCAGAAACTACGAATGAGATGACGACAATAACTCCGAATATCACAGCAACTTGCGAGCTCGTTGACCGATTTGAACAGTGGGTTTCTGTGCAGTTTGGTTTGGGATTTGCAGACTCCGGAATACTTTTTGAAGACAGACCATCCGAGTCAGGCCCAAATGGTTCCGGTTTATTTGGGTTTAAAGAATCAGTTGAAGTGCAAACTTTCAAGGAAGAAAAACCAGCTCCGCATAAGCCTGGATTGTTTGCATACTGGAACCCTTCATTCAGCTTCTTCAGAGCTTCATTTGATATCCATATCAGAATAGAACCAACCAAAATAAATTACTGAATAAAACACTGTATGTTCTATTATACTAATTGGGAAAAGTGAGTAAGCAGATACTGAAAAGAAAATTGTATTACCTAGAGGAACATTGCCAGAGAGAGTATTGTTTCGGATATCTAGAATTTGTAGCATTGGTGGGTTGGCTAATTTTACTGGAATCGAGCCAAAAAGGTGATTAAAACTCACATCCAACCTTGTTAACATAACCATCTTCCCCAAACTTGCAGGAACAGCACCAGTCAATTGATTGTATTGCAGGGCAAGAACGCTAAGATTCGTCAGAGACCCCAGCTGAGTAGGTATGCTTCCACTCAACTTGTTGTAACATAGTTGCAAAACTGCAAGCAATTGAAATCCACGTTGAAAATTCTCAAAGCTAAATAACCCAGGATAAAATAAATACAGACTTGTAAATTTAAACAGTCTATCAACTTAACTTGGATATTCACAAGTCTGCTAAAGCGAAAAATCAAGCCTTAAATTGTAAGACAGAAACATTTTACATCTTAGTAAAGATTGAAGCATTTTAGTTATATAATGCTGCTCACAGTGCTAAAAATCTATAAACAATAGCAGGTAATGAGTGTTCCAGACTTCCAGGCATACACGTCACGTTCATAACACTAATTCTACCAAAACAATCATACTCGGCACACAGATAAACACTGAGTATTAAGAGAAAATGCCACTCTCACACATGCAACAAACAGAATCACCTTAACCTACTAAATACAAAAATAATCCTTAACCTACTAAATACAAAAATAATCTCAAAAAAGAAAGATCTTAATAAACACCCTCTTTGTTGAAATATCAGTCAACAAAGCAACTTTTGCAAGAAATGTTGTGTTAGATTTAGAACTTCCAAATTTCCGTAATAGCAGAGTTCCGAAACTGAAACTATCTATACCCGGATTAAAGGTATGTTGATCTCGTTTTATATATCATCACTTGTATTAAGTACCTATAAGTTCTGACCTCGAGCTCAAGACAAATAAAAACATAAGTCAGTACACTCAAACTGGTCTGAGTGCAAAACCTAGAAAA
This sequence comes from Escallonia rubra, assembly GCA_033065855.1. Lineage (NCBI taxonomy): Eukaryota > Viridiplantae > Streptophyta > Magnoliopsida > Escalloniales > Escalloniaceae > Escallonia > Escallonia rubra. Next base: position 15,791 of record JAVXUO010002209.1, read on the forward strand.
TAAAAAAAAAATCCGCAAAGCAAGAAAATAGCCTCAAATTACTAGACAGAAATATCTGAACAAGGATTGAATCTTTTTACTGCATCATTCTCACTGTGCACAACATTGAACACAGCAGGACATTAATCATGCAGACAAACAAATACTAAGTTCACAAGACTCGTACCAAAACCAGTGTCAGCAAAACATAAAACTTTCTTCACAGTAGACATAAACTACCCACTCAAAACGCAAACACACACGAGGATCAATCGCCCTCTTTTGCTTGTGGACTTTACCCGTTTGTCGATAACCGGTTAGACTTCGTAGCTATAGCAATATTATGACCAACGGGATCAGTAAATTAAACAACCTAACTTGAACAAGGAGTAATACTATGCTTTCCAAATTTGTATCTTACTCGAGTGATGTGTCAAACAGCCATCCATTTGAAAAAAAACATAAGAACCACGGTTTATAAATGCTTGAACTAAAATGTGTCATGTTGAGAGTCGAAATTTAGGATAATATGGGAGAGTAGAAGTAGAACTACTCAAGATTCTTTCCCTTTCTATGTTTAGCTGCCCATTAACCCAGATGAAGAAAACCAACAACAATATGAACAAGAACTACAGATCCAGTGACCAAGATTCAAACTTTTTTTCAGAAAAACCCAAAACTAACCTTGTAAACTGGACAAATTCCCAATTTCACGAGGTATTTCTCCAGAAAGATTGTTCACATTGAGGTACAAATCAGACAGCTCACTCAACTCAGCTATCTCCTTCGGCACACCCCCGTACAGCGCATTGAAGTGTAAGTACAACCCAGACAGGCTCTTCAGCCGGCCAATCTCCGGCGGTATCTTGCCGGCGAGTCCTTTTCCCTGGAGTGAAATATTGACCACTTGACCCAGTTCGTTGCAGGCAATGCCATCGAAGTTTCCATCACATGGGTCTGAGGCATTTTGGGACCAGGAAGTGAGGACGAGGCTTTCTGGGTCCAGGGAGGACTTGATGGTCATAAGGAGTGAGATTTCAGCAGGTTTGGAGAGTATTAATGGTGGGTGTGTGACTAGAAGGGTGGAGAGTGAAAGGAGGATAGAAAGGAGGTGGAAAGGAAAGAAATTTCCCATGCTTGGCTGTGAGAGAAAATGGTCAAGAAAGTTTCCACATTTTGAAGTGTTGAAACTTGAAAGTTTGGTTGTTTTTTGGTTCAAAATGGATGTGTGTGTGTGTGTGAAGTACTGGAGTATCAGTAAGTGATGTTGCCCAGCTGAGAGGGCGCAACTGTGAAGAGGGTGCTGCCTGCAGGTACTTTTCCCAAAGCACGGAGGATTTGAAATCTCAGTACCGGAACTTCCGGTAGCCGGTAGCACACTTTCCCTTGGATGCTACCGGTTACAGAGTTCACATGAAGAACCACTGTTGCTTGTAAGAGCTACTGCCACCTCAACATGGCGATGTCATCACGGGACCAAATTGTTTAAAATTAGAGTTTGGCCCCAAACTTTTCGGTGTTCTTAAGAACTTGACCCCAAAGATATTTTCCTCTGAAAAATTATAACGTACCTGCCTTTGATTGTTTAGAAAAAATTTAGCTTAGATTGATTATTAGAGAAAATTTTGTTCATCACTAGAATATTCGTTATTTGGATGAAGCTCATTTAAGATCATCGAGTACATTGGCCTTTGACAAAGTGAATGTTAGAACGGAAGGGACGATTTTAAATTATCTTTTTGCATCAGTAATTGAAGTAATCGTAATTTTCTTAAATTTGTTAAGAGTTCATAGCGTAAGAAAACATGGACACTATCACCGTTGTAAGACTGAAATCTTTTAAGAATAATCGGATTCAAACTCACATCTAACGTAGAGACGACATAATCAACTAAAAGTAATATTTCTTGTTAGGTGTCGAACATGCGTATAAATTTAATCGGACGCATACAAACATGGTAACAATTATTGCCTCAATGACATGGCACAATCATCAGCCGGAAAGTTCAAAGCATGCATGCCCCATTTTCCAGAAACAGTAGAGTAATATCAAGCATTTTTTTTTTTTTTTCAAACGTTGCAACCTTTGACTATATCAGCTTCAGGGAGGCAAATTACATCAACTCGTGGAAGAAGAATTAGACTTAAAGGTAAGCAAGAGTTTGGGGATGGTCCTTGTCATTCATGATGGGACAGAAAGACCCTTGTCAGGTGATCATGAGATGCTTTTTGCCATAATGATTCAACGGAAAAGGTTGGAACTTGGGAACAAGAACAGGTTACACTGGCCCAGAAGAGGAAGACGACGGAATTCTGATGAGAAAAAAGGGTGAACGCATAGTCTCTCCACCATGCTAACTGTCAAGAGGTGCCTAACTTTTGTAGATCTGGTGACTGGTGCTTCATTTCATTAATAAGAAAGTTAAGCAGCTAGCTAGCCATGTCAGAAACTTGGATGGAAATTAATTAGAACTGAAGTCCTCCTTCAACTTGATCACTTTTGCCAATGCTCATGTTTTGATCACTTGGTATAAGTGATTATGACAACAGTGGTCATGCCATATGGAGCTCTCAATCTGTCTGTGTTAAAATGAAAACTCATGCTTTTGGAGTCCAAAATGCAAAAGTATGTTTTGTTATCAAATGATGTCTCCTATTCTTATAAAGGCTAAGGATAATATCACTTTTAGGTTTGGATTTCGTGACACACATTAATAGTTAAAACATTTGACAACAAAACATACTTTTGCATTTTGGACTCCCCTATTCAAAATACTCCGTATGAATAAAGTATATTTGATTTTCCCAACGTTAGGATTTCGTGACACACATTAATAGTTAAAACAAAGTTTGGCTGCTATCGGAGAAAAGTTTAGGGGAAAGTAGGGAATGACCTCCTCTACTATACACGTTGTGCGATTTGCCTCCCTCCACTTCAAACTTAAGCACTAAACCCCCCCACAGTTTAAGAAAATGGGCACCTTAGACGGATCCGTTATGAATAGCGTGAAATGACCAAAATACCCTTATTTCTTTATTAGCTAATGACCCCCTGTACTATACACGGTGTGCACCCCCCCCCCCCCCCCATTCAAAATCCAATTTTTGCCCATGACCCTCCTCCTCTGGTCAACCCCGCTACAATTGGTGATTCACTGAGCACAACCACTTTACTGAGCACAACCACTGGTCTTTTTCTCCGACCACCAGGGAGTTACAAAAAAAAAAGGAACTGCGATTGCCGTTAGGATTAGCAACTAATTTGCAAATTAAGCTTTTGAAATCCTAAAATTAGAGGATTTGAAACCCTGATTTAAAAATTAGGGTTTTGAAACCTTAAAATTAGGGTTTCAAAACCCTAATTTTCAAATTAGGGTTTCTCTTATCCTTCTCCAGATCTGATCCCGCCGCCGGCAGCCCAAGTGTCCTCCTCACCCCACACCGCCGGCAGCCTCTCTCGGCCCACCATCCGGCAGACTCGCCCCACCACGTCGGCAAGCCCCTTGGCAAACCCGCCCCACCACGCCGGCAAGCCCTTTGGCAAACCCACACCGTCGATTTCAATTCAATTCCATTTCAATTCAATTCAAATTTTCATCAATGCCGTGGAAGGGGAAGAGGAAGGGGGAGGGCGGTCGCGGGGACGGGGAAGGGTAAGGGGAAAGGGGAGGGTGGTGCGGCGACAAGGAAGAGGGAGGCAGACGGGGAGACGAAGGGGTACGATGGTCGGGTGGTCGGGGGAGTTGACATAATTGGGTTGGAGGGATAGGGGCGGTGGGTGGCGGGGGGGGGGTGGTTAGAATTAAGGTTTTTTCTGATTTTCTTTTCTAAAAAGAGACAATGGGCAAAAATGTCATTTACAAAAAAAAATCGTTAGTCAACGCGCGTGTTGACCACGCGCCGTTATATTTAACGGTTTCCGTCTAAGGTGCCCATTTTCTTAAACTGTGGGGGAGTTTAATGCTTAAGTTTGAAGTGGAGGGGGGCAAATCGCACAACGTGTATAGTAGATGGGGTCATTCCCTACTTTCCCCAAAAGTTTACAATCCTCCATATAACACAATTAATTGTCATTAAATATTTCGAGTGACTTTTATTTAGTGACGCTGAAAATGAACTATTAAGAATTATTGTTGAAAGTGTTATCAAAAAAATCACTAAAAGCATGTTGTGACCATTAATTGCCATTGTACGAAAGGAAGCAATGGCGAGGGTGGTGATGGAAAGGTTGTGGCTTGGGGGTGTTATGTATAGGTCGTGAGCTATGGGGTTGAGGGTGGTGGGTTGTGGAACTCTGGCGGCAGTAAAAGGAGGAGAGAGAGAATATTTGGAGGGGCAATTATGTCTTTCCACATTAAGATGCAATCTTTTTGGTTAAAGGGATATTATAAGTGATTATTATGTTATAATGAAGTCTTTTCTTGTAATTATTTCCTAAACTCGAGGATAAAAAGTAATATCATCGCTAAAGACCAAAAGTAACTTTGAACATCTTAAGGGCACTGTCAAAGAGCGTCACAATAACTTTGCATAATCAACTAAAACTTGATTATATCATAAAAGTTTCTCTGCCTACTTATCTTGAAATGCAAATTTGTTTTTTTAATGCTCAAAAAATATATAAAAATAAGTTTTCTTGCCAAAAGATGGCTTGCTTTTGACGACTAAATGTAGTTATGGGCACCTTAAAAGTACTGTCCAGATTGTGTTCGGAAAAAAGGGGCTGCAGACCCTAACTTGTCCCCCCCCCCCCTTCTCCATATCTTGTTTCTGCCTCCACCGTTGGTTTCCATCGGCCGGTGGTGGCGTGGTACTTCTTGTTTAAATCAAGGTTAGTTCTCTTTTTTTTTTAGTTTAAATTCTCATATATGTTAACTTATTACGTGACTATTACACTCAGATAATTAATAATTATATTTGTAGTACATCTATACATATGAGTTACGATTCTTTCATGCAAGATTAATAATTTGTTGTTGACTATACAGTAAGAGTTAACCTTCTCATTCTTTTTTATGTTAGCCATCAATAATTTTCATGACTTTTTGGCCCTCCTCAGTTACACTTCCTAGATTCGCCCCTGTCTAGAAAAAAGGTTGGTCACTTGAAAAGAAAACAAACTTGTGTATAATGCAAACACTATTCAAATAAACAAGTGAGATACCACACAAATGATTTTCGTCTAATATTGCCGATTTGAGATTTCAAAGATAATTGTTAGTGGAGGCAATTCCACTAACAATTTGAAGAGGCAGGAAAGTGAAGAGGGAAGATAAATTAAGAGCATCTAATGAGCTTAAAAAATTTATGAGAATACAAAAGTGAATCAACTTAGCATGCATAAATTAAGAGCATCTAATGAATGGTTGTCTAACACCACGTCATCAGCTTACGTGGTGTAAGACTACCACTAAGAATTTGACAACTAGCCATAGTGGGACAACTATTCAGATTGATAGTGAACCTTAAATATGGTTTACATTAAATAAGAAAATCTTAAAAACAAGATCAACATATAAAACCATATTTCTCATATGAACCTTATCACTCCTTACTTCTCACCCGCCGCTCACTTCTCTCGTACACACACACGAACACAAAATTCTCCGTATGCCGTTTCATTAACAACAATTGTTCGAGACATACCCAAATCCGGCGTTCAATTTGTTCAAGATACATGAGTGAAGACTTGATTGTTCCACCTGAATCAAGAAAGCTATAGCTTTCCATGATTCATCAACAAGAGTGAAGACTTGCTGATTCAAGAAAGCTATGGCTTTCCGCTGATTGATCACACAGGAGTGAAGATCTTCCACGGACTCAAGATGCTTTTGAATCATAAAATATTAGTATTTAGTTTAAGATGCTTTCTGAGTAGCATGGTAGTTCTTGCTGATTGCCATATCATATTCTTCCCATGTAAAAGTGTAAAACCAGATACTCCCAAGTTCCTGCAGTATCTTTGTATCTTTCTTACGTTGGTGTAATCTACGTCGAAAATGTTCAACAAAATTGCTCCTCCTCCTCCTCCTCCTCCTCCTCCATAAACTGACTTATAGCACACTTACTGTAGCTTCAATGGATTGAGTTAACAGCGTGCAATGTTTATGCCATTTATCACAACATTCTGATTGGTATGGGTGTGTTGGAGCTTCCTGTGTCTGAATGTGAGTGTGATCATTATTCACCCGTCATGTGTTGTACACGATTGTCAGGTAATTCAGTTCACAATTAGTGTGAGAAGTTATTTTCAACTGCACACACGGGTTTGCAAGGGGAAATGCTTCTGAATAAAGAAAAGGAAACCCCGAATTCATACAATTAAAACAAGGAAATATGTTGTCATTTTCACAATTGCCAAATTCATGCCACTTAGGTCTCTATGATAGCAGTCTGCGGTTTAATAGTGCGTGATCAATAGGTCACCACCAAAAAGTTTTACCAATGGAGGCCAAACCTTCATTGTAGAATTAAGTCATTACAAGCAGTGGTGGAGTCAGGATTTCATCTCAGGGGGTGTTAAAAATATATCGAAATTAATAATTTTTTTTATAAGTAAAATAGCACAAAAAAAAATATTCAGGGGTGTTTTCTAGAATTTTCACAAATAGATATCTCAGATTGTTGTGTTTTTTAAATCCTATCTCATAATATATGACAGTTAACGTCATGAGTTACTTGACAATTGAATATAGCTCCACTTACGATTCAGTTCGATATTCAGAACTTTAGCTGTAACAAAGTGTTCAATTAAATTTTCTTTTCTTAACTGACTTTCTAGTGTCGATATGAATACACAATGTCATGAGTCTGACAAGGTTTTTGTTTCTCATCCCCTTTTTATCATCATGTTATTAAGATAGCAACAGTAGCCCTTTGGCCCCCTTTTCTTTGAACATCTGCAATTACATTGTCCTGATGATCTTGTTACTGTAGAATTGATAGTTGGAGTTTGGACAGCATATATGCAAACACTGCTTTTTTCTATTTAATTTTTTAAGTCCTAAAAATATGTGTTCATTCCATTGGGTCTTCGTAATTGATTTATGGAATTATGGGTAAAAGTATGAGTTTCTGAACATTTAAAGGAGACCAGACCAGACCCAAATTACTTCAAACTAGCAAACTGCTCAACATTTCTTCGTAAGAAATTCCAGGCTTCCAGTTCCAGCTATTCCATCTGCTCAACATTTAAAGCAGACCAGACCCAAATTACTCCAAACTAGCAAATTGCAACAGGACATTGATATCTTCAAGTTGATAAACAAAATTAAAAAAAAATCGAATGAACACTTATCGACTGAAAATGGGTGCCCTCAAAATTTGGAATACTTATGTTCAGTTTCGGAAATCAAGTAATCAACAGTTTCGGAACATACATATTGTCGCCGACTCGCCGGTGGAGAATATGGAGTGAAGACCGAAGATATTGGCGTGGGTGGAGTGAAGATCAGACGTCAGTGACTGTGTCGTCGCCGTCGGCCGTCGGTGCGTAGATCTAGAACCAGATCTAGATCCAGACAGCCCAGATCGTGGCTCGTGTCGTGGCTTCGTGTCGTGGGCTCGTGGCCGCCGTCGCCTGTCTGCGCTTTGCCGGAGTGAGGCGACGTGGCCGTGACTGAGATGGTGAGATCGAATTGAAAAGAGGTCCGACTTCTGAGGTCTTGTCGTGAAATTTGCCAGGAGAGAGACAGAGTCGTGAAAATGGAAAGAAGAGAGAAAGAGTGAAATTCTAAATATATATATATATATATATATATATATATATATATATATATATTATTTTTTCCAAAATCTCAGGGGGTGCATTAGCCCCCCTGGTACAAGTGTGGCTCTGCCACTGATCACAAGTTATGTAAATGACCAACTTGTTGGCGGGCTGTTCAAATTTTTTTGTGAAAATTTAAATGTCAAGTTTCTCTGACCCTAACTTGTCCCCCCCCCCCCCCCTCTTTCTCCATATCTTGTTTCCGCTTCCACCGTTGGTTTCCATCGGCCGGTGGTGGCGTGGTACTTCTTGTTTAAATCAAGGTTAGTTCTTTTTTTTTTTTTAGTTTAAATTCTCATATATGTTAACTTATTACGTGACTATTACACTCAGATAATTAATAATTATATTTGTAGTACATCTATACATATGAGTTACAATTCTTTCATGCAAGGTTAATAATTTGTTGTTGACTACAAAGTAAGAGTTAACCTTCTCATTCTCTTTTATGTTAGCCATCAATAATTTTCATGACTTTTTGGCCCTCCTCAGTTAGACTTCGTAGATTCGCCCCTGTCTAGAAAAAAAGTCGGTCACTTGAAAAGAAAACAAACTTGTGTATAATGCAAACACTATTCAAATAAACAAGTGAGATACCACACAAATGATTTTCGTCTAATATTGCCGATTTGAGATTTCAAAGATAATTAACTTGAAATTGTTAGTGGAGGCAATTCCTTCTTGTATGTATAGCTTGACATAATCCGAACTCTTAGATTCCTCTGAATACATTTCAACGATCCAGATGAATCTAATGGAGCTTACGAGGAGTATTTTTTTGCTAATGGCACTCAATTATGAAGTTAACCAACAAACAAACACTAAAGGAAGGCAGAGTCGAATTGAATTTAGATGTTATTCAAACTAAAAAAAATGCCAAATCGATATTCTATCAATTATATAGACTCCGTCTTAGATAGCAACATCCCACAGACATGCACATGCATACGAGTAGACATGATAGACGCCGTATCCGTGTACACCGGCATGTACATGTACAAGAACACCGTGTTCGTCAACTGAAACTAACAACAAACAAAATAATTGAGAAACCAAACTAAAATGAAGTTTGTCTCAATTTTGATATGGTTAATCAAGAGAAATATTCCAAAAGCAGTATTTATATCATTGTGAGGACATGCACCTCATCATACCCTAAAATAGGCCACTACTTGCTTTTTACTAGTTTTTGATGATTTTTATGCAAAAATAAGAACAAACCCAGATATAAACAAGCTAATTCGTGATTTGAACTTAACAACTGGGACTGAATGACTTACATACTTGACCGAATGGGTCGGATCAAAACATCATAAATTTTGCCTCAAGGGCAAGTGACCTAAACTCTAGTTATGGGTGACAAGGTGGGGCGTTGGGTTGGGTTTGGGTGTAAATTAAATGGGTTTGGTATATGTGGGTAACTGACCCAATTAATCAACTTATTCGTTGAATTAATTGGATCATTTTATTAAATGGGTCGGTTTCACCCATTAACCCATTTATCTTCTTCTCAATATCTTCAATAATCAATTTTTGCCACATCGACTGTGAGCTCCACTGCACCAAACTGTCGACGCACTACCATCACCACTTTTATGCCCTATACACACAACTACAACCACCACCACACCACAACTACACTCCAAGCACAACCATATCAGCAACAGCCACTTGCTGCCACAATTCAACTACCATCATGCGCATAACCACCATAACCATAATTACAACCACAACCACCAAATATGAGTGAATATGGCAACAATGTGGTGAATAAGATGGAGTGGATGCAGAGCTAGCAGGATGTGGTGTCGGCGACGACAACAGAGACGGCAGGTAGCCATGAGAGCGATTATAATCACCGCCAAAAAGTCCGATTTGCCAATAGACTACATTGGCAATGCTACCACAGACTACTGCCCCTTAACACCACCAACAACCTCGCCACCATCACACATAAATAATAGCAACCATAATGGATGATTGTCGACAAGGTAGCCAAGACAGTTATCATTGTACATTCCACGGTGCCGTTTACTTGTCCTTATATCTGCATAAATTAATCGAATCTTGATCGAGATCGGCCGATCTATTGTCGAGGTTGGTGCTGCGATGGTGGGAGGCACAAGTTGTGGCTGTGATGATTCTACGTGGTTTTAGGTTGTCTACTGGTCATTGTGATGATGCGATGGTGTGGCGTTGGGGCGGTGTTTGTTGGTTGGTGGGTGGTGCTACAACGATTATGGAGGTTGTTCAGTGGTGGTTATTGGTTAGTGGGTGTTAGGGCAATTGCTGGAGAGGTGGTTGTAGGTTGTTCAGAGATTTTTAAGGTTTTGGGGTGATGGTTGGCAGATGTTGGATGGTTGCAACGCGGGGGTCCAGCGAGTTTTATGAAATTTTGTCAAAAGTGAAGGGTATTGACATTGAAGCTTTCTCTTTCACGTGCCACCTGCGTGAGAAAAGATAGGAAAATTTTTAGGTTGCGGACTAAATCGAGAAGCAAAAGCTATTCTACTGGCTTGAGAAAATTTAAAAGTCATACAATATGGTTAAATGGGAACCTATTTACGACTCACTTAACCCCACGGATTATTGAAGTTTTAATAAATGACCCATTGAGACCCGCTATTAGATGGTTGGGTTTGTGTGAGTTTTAAGTGGGCAAATATGGGCAGTTAAATGGTTTGCGTCTCAATTCTACCCTTAGAGTATGGTTTTCAGAAAATAGTTGTGTAGACATCCTATTTTGTAGGTCTTATTTTAATATTATCAAACTTTATTTTATCTTGTCTGGGCCTTATTTAATAGGCTTTACATTAATTTGCTAAGTCTAGTTAGCCCAGTTTAGATGGCTCGATTTAGGTGATCCACTCCATTTGGTTAGTCCAATTAGTGTGGGCTTAACCCTGAGTTAAAGACTAAGTTCATACGTCTAGTACTTGGTTGGATTAGATTTGAGGTTTGACCCAAATCTATGTTTTTCACATGTGGTTTATCAGAATACATGGTCTATTCTCTGTAGAGTTGGTTTAAAATTGAATGAGGTGAGGAAAAAAGAATTGGCCGATTTTCGAATAAATTGGTTAACAAGTCTTCGAGGCTTAAGTGAACGGCCCGATAAGGTTGTTTTGGGCTTTCAGTTTATTTCAATCTTATCTCTTATCCTTTATTTCTAGTTTGAGAAAGTATGTTTATACAACATGTTAATCATTCCCTTCATGAAAATTTGTATAAACATTATGAAACTCTAGCAAGAGGTAAGGGTCTAATGTAAATATAGGGGATAAAACTTAAGTACAAAATCGTATAAACCACCTATAAGGATATAACCTCTTAGGACCGAAGATCTCAAGAGCTAGGCAGGGGACTAATGAAGTATAAAATGACTTGTTTTTATGATTGTACTATTTTTGTCTTATGACATAATGTCTCTATTTATAGTGTAAGTACATAATTCTCGTTAAGATATTTGAGGTTAATTTTCATCTCTTAATTAGTTTTATAGCCATTATGGAGGAATGCACTAGTTACGAAATTAAACATGATAGACTCACCTATATGAGCGTAGAAGTGGAGTTGTTTCCTATGAAAATAAAGGCTAGTTCTTCAGAGCATTCATGAAAGCTGGTATAGAGCATGAGTTCATATTGCGCTGGCTTGAGAAGCTTGGTTTCACATATCTTCATATCATGTGTGTGTTATGATTCTACGAGTTCTTAAGTAGTCATTATTTTAAGGCTGAGCCACTTTGATTCTCGTACGAGAATTGTTGAACGCTAAGTGAATGTTACAAGTCAAAATCACTTTCACAGTACATGATATTCTATCTTTAGCCAACTATTTGTTAATCTTCATTTTTTATTAGAATAAGTGGAAAATTGTTGGAGTATTATTAACTTTTTATCAATTTTACAAAAAAAAAATATCAGTAATGATAATGGGATCATTAAAAGTATTAAAGATTATATTGCTTTATTCACTTTTATTGGTCCATAAGTGAGCTGAAGAAATAGCATATGACATATTTAGTTTCATAAAAATTGCTTATTATGAAGATTGATACTGTCACTTAGATAGACTTGGATCATCTGTAATACGTCACATCTGTTGTAGTAAAACATTATCTCTAACTGCAATTTTAGACAAGATATTGTCGATACATATTTTAGCAAAGAGTGATAAAAGAATTCCAGTGGCAATATTTTATCATAAAAGCTGTGACAGTAGATATGTCATGCAGTAAATGATCATTTCCTAGTCAAAAAGACCTATATATAAAGACTACTCTTCTAGATTTTGTAAAAAAAAAATTGGTGTGTATATGTCACAAGTTGTTTCAATTTTAGCCAAAATATAGCCAAACTTTTGTCTTAAAAGACTTGGTCCTTTTGCATTGTTCATTCACCTATCTATTTTTAAAACTACAAGGCTTATTAGAGAATAATTGAGTAAAAGCCTATGTTTTTGTGATAGTGTTCACTTAAGATTGTGAGACCTCCGTTATGTTTTTTTCTTTTCTTTTTGATAATAATAAAATTGCATTGATGAACAAAAGGATATAGAGTTTGATCATACACGGCCTTAGGGCCTTACCGAAAGTTAGAAAAGACTTCGTATTAAATCCTACAAATAGAAATTAGGGCACCTAATACACACATAGTTCAATATATAAGCCATCACTGCTTATTACGTACAATCATCAGTTGTCAAGGGCTCAATCATGGTGGACGGTAATTTTAGCATGACAAGCAAAAGAAGCTAGTTGTCTCGCCTCCGGTCTGGAAGTCCTGTCGATGCTAAGTAATGCTAAAGTTATGTTTTTGTTGGGCAAAGAAGGATATTGGATAAAACTTCAACTTCTCTATAATGGTGCAAACACAGAGAAGTTACAACAAACAGAGATAGGTTGTTATACATGGGAGGCGACATGTTGAGACCTAGTACAATTGTGCATTCCATAGATCGTGAACTGTCTTAAAGAGAACAACTTATTATGTGCCTTAACCCAATTTATTATACATATTACTTCTGAAGTGTTCAAGGATTATTTGAACCCTTAGTATGAGATCCTGCGCTTGCTGTGTACTAGGGTGGATGGAGATTGCACATCAACTGTGTTCTAGAGTAGCCTAGAGCTATGTGTGATATGATGTTAAGTTGGTTTTAGTCCCACATTAGAAGTGGAAGAGAAAAAAATTGGCCTTATAAGATATTGGCAATGAACTCTTAAGCACCTGTTAACTAGTCCTTTTGAGGGAGGCAATGCGATGTGGACCATGAACTGTGTCATTATAGATAAGTATCAGAGCGGACCTAAGGGTACTAGCGATGTGCTAGAACGTGGCTCTAGGGGTACCAAAAGTGTACTAGCGAGGACGTTAGGTAACAAGTAGGGTGGATGCTTTTGCCGGGTAGATGAAGATCGCACATCGGCTATGTACTAGGAGACATCATGGGCTATATGTGAAATACAATTAAGTTGAATCTTGCTCCACATCGGCTATGTACTAGAGACGTCCTTGTGAATGAACTCTTAAGGACCTACTCCCAATTATTATTTTTTTAGGGAGCAACACCATGTGGTAGAGCCGCAAACTAGATCATTACACTTAAGCTTTAGCGGTACCTCATTTGCTAAAATTAATGCAAAGTAAATAAAGAACATTGAGGTAAATATATCTTTCGCACCCATAGCGAATGGAGGTAATGGTCATTGTTTTTTTCTTTAGTATTTGTTTTCTCAAGTAGCTAAAACACTATGTTTATCCTTCGGAATTTTCTCCAATATACCGTTAGGATAGTAGAAAGCCACTCGATCCATTTTGGTCCAACGTATTTGTCGTCGAGTCTCTCCCAACGTAACAACCATGGTTCGTTTGAAAATGGTAATTTTGTATGTGAGAGATTTTTTGGGATTTAAGATCAGTGGCAGGTTGGACAATAGTTGAATGGTTGTAGTTTTGGCCAAAGAAATTCATCACCGCTAAAATGGGTATTATTGTCTAATCATCATTTCTATCATCACCATTATCTGGAAGAAAAAAAATTAGATTGGCACGGAGAGTAACGATCAAAGCACATGTAGGTGTGTCCAATATAGATAAACTTAGTAATGTTGACCGTAATTAACTTGACCAAAAGGGGTATCTTTTGTCATTTCACACTATTATCTAAGGTTAGCTCAAAATAATTTAGCTTTTTGTCAAAGCAATGCTTATTTAGGGCAGCTGATAATTATACTTTTTTTTTTTACCACTGACAACTTAATTTTATCTCTTAAGACCAGTCTTTCTCATATGCGAAGAAGTACCAAAATTACTTTTATTCAGAAGAGCGGATTAAAATTTGTCCCCCCACATTATCGCCCATCTAAAAAAAATGAAGACGTGGTTGCAAAAAGAATCTCCTATAAAAGGGATCAAAAACACAAAACAAACACAAAGGGCCCATGCCTAAATACCTTACCTATATATAAACATGCAAAACCCTAAAGCCGCCATCTCTGATTTGCACATTCTCAGCAGTTTACTATCAGTGTTCATCGAACCAAAGTGGCGGCGCCAGTCGCACACCACCTTCAATAATGGGTCACATGCACAGTCGGCAAAAGAGAGAATCCTACAAGCAACTACATCTTACGGTCAAGATGGACTGCCTTTTAGGGGGAAAGCTTAAGCATCTTGTCTTATTTAAAAAGTCGAAAGTCATTCTATTCACATTTTCACCTTTTTAGCTGGTTTGTAGCTGCTATATTCCAGAAGGGCTGTGACAGTTTTTTTGAGACCGAATGAATGACTCCTACATGTGAGCTGAAAATTCTTGAGTCGCTGTCAAAATTTATTTGTCGGTACGAATTGGGATGCTATGAGTAGCTTTGGCGTTAAATGGTGTTTTTTTACGAGGACCTACCGTTGATCTCTTTAGGATAATTTTTCATTTTAACTGTCCTCCAATATCTCATGAAAACATAGAAATACAGGGTAACGTTAGAGGCCTGGTGAAATCCAGACTGATAAAAGGTTTCATAGCACTGATGCAGAGACCTGGCGAAATTGTCCAAACAGAGATTTTATAGCACTGATGCATACTATTAGCCGAAAGATAAGTGGCCTGAATTGCATGAGTCATTCAAGAAACCAGGGCATGCTATTTCTGAGCCTTGATTATCACGTGAGATGTGTGCGGTTTAACAAGCTTGGTGATGGTCAAGGGATGTAGAAGTAGACCAAGAAGCTAATTTCTGTGAACTTAAAGATATTCAGAGAGCACGTACCCTCGTGGAGACATCGTCTATTCAATGCAAATTTGTTACCCCTATACACACATAGGGGGCAAATATGGGGCAAATTTGGCCCCATTCATGTTTTGCCCTTACTTTTTTCACGACTAGTGGTAATGCATGCCAACTTTGATAATTTTTGAAAACAAATATCAAGTGAAAGGTGCTTTCAGAACTTCTTTTCACTTTTTGTTGTTCTCGTGACTCCACCAAATTAGTGCAACGAGCCTTGTGTGGTTACAATATTGGCATCTTGCAACTAAGGTCTCGTTTGACATGCCTTTTTTTTTTCCCAGTTTTGAAAAGTGAAAAAAATAAACGCATTTGCTAACCAGTTTTCGTTTTTTTTTTCTTCGGTTTAAAAAATCAATTTTTAAACCAAGACTGTTTTTGAAAACTCCAAAAATGAGTTTCGATTTTCAGTTTTGATTTTTTTTTTGAGACCACCACCACCCGCCCACCGCCGGCAACCACCTCAGGCACCACCGCCACTACAAACCACAACAAAAAAAAACTCAAAATAAAAACTAGGTAATCAAACACCCAAAATAAACTCAAAATAAAAACTAGGTTATCAAACACCCACTTGTTTTTGTAAAAAAAAATATTAAACTGCTCTTTAGTTTTTTTTTTTTTTGGAAACTGAAAAAAAAAGTGTCGTCAAACGGAGCCTAAGTGCACTGTAATCTCAGGTCATCTGAAAAAATTGAATTGAAAAAAAGTTATGTTATCTCTATGAAAACATTTTCACCTAGATCCACCGGTATGTCCGTGGACCGTGATAGTACAGTTAAGGTCCGTGATTTGGTTCCGTCGGTGTAACCAGTTATTAGTTTTTTCTTCATGTACACTACATCAAAATGGCTGGGACAACTTCAAGTTTTAGTGTTCGGCTTTGGGTGGAGGGGGGATGGTTGTTTTGTAAAGTAGTCTAAGTTCTTTGGTGCATATATGTTTTTTCCTACACTATAACTAGTTTCTTCTTTTGATTATACTATGTTTCTACAATTAACCCAAAAAAGAGTTAATGAATTGAGCAAAAAACAATTATGTGCTATGCAATTGATCATATACAACCTTAGTGCATAACATTATAGTCTTTAGCAACATTTTTCCTCAATCATTTGTGCTAACACACATACTTACTCAGGCAACAACTAAGCACAATGTTACAAAGTAGGACTTGAAAATATATAGGAGTTTCTTAGGAACAAAACATGTATATAGTTGTCTTACCTTACCAGCTTTTCATGCCATCATTGCCACCTTTTCTTACAACTTGCATAAAAGCTTTATGTCTCATACGCTACCGAAGGAGTGCGATTTTCGTACTTCTTAGTGATATCACCCTATTAAAGTGCAATTTCGGCTAAACCAAGTAACAGTAGTAGGTACTAATAATGTAGAGTATTACAACTATATGGTTTCCGATATGGTTGCGCATACCCGGTAGCTTGAAATTAGTACAAACAATATATTGACATAGCCAGTATTATTGGGTTTCATCCATGCCAGGGTTGCGACCTTTTTGCCATTCATGTCCTTCTGGAATTCTTTATGCAGGTTTATGGGTCATAGAGGAATCATAGGATGAATGGCCGGAGGAATGACTAAACGAGTCAAATAATTTGTGGAGAGCAAAAGTCAAAGAACTTAAAAAACCCAACAAGCCTTGTGACGATAAAATCAGTAGTATTGCAGTTAGCATAGTGGGAGGGATACGAGGAAATAAAAAAGGCATATGTACACGGAGTCGGGAGGGTTGAAGAGTGTTAGTAGCTGAAAACTGAAAACCGTTCATTGATATCTAGTTTGTATTGTCAAAAAGTATTTCACAATGGTAGAATCATTAAGAGCACCTATATCCTTATTACAATCGGGACGTCTGGGACAATGTGTAAGTAATTAGGAGCTTTATAGTCCGGTGAATGTTTTACAAAACTTCTTACTTTTATTAGTAGTATAGATTTAATTGTAAATAAGGAAAAAAATTGGCTGCTACCCGAGTTGAAGGAATCTTCCTCCTACCCCCCATGTAGCAACAATTAATAGTTGCTAAATCTCTCTAGTGGCTTTTATTTAGTGACGCTAAAAAAGTGATGTTAAGAGTTGTCGCTGAAAGTGTTAACAGAAAAGCCACTAAAGACATTTAGTGATTATTAATTGTCTCTATATATGGGGTTGGAGGAAGATTCCTACAACCGGGGTAGAAGCCAAAGTTTATCCTGTAAATAAATGGATAGAAAAATGAAACAAAGTTAAAATGGCTTTGTTAGGAAGATAAAAATAAGTCAAGTGTACACCACTAAGAAGGCTCATATATACTGAACGGTTCGTCCATGTATATATTGAAACCAATAAAATAATCTTAGAGGGGGGGTGAATAGGGTTTTAAGACTATTTTAAAAATTAACAAATAACAAACCTCAATCTCAATAACTCAAATAAGCAAACAACCAATCTCAACACAAATGTAAAACGATAATGTAAAGAGAGAAGGGTTTAGAGATACTTAACAAGGAGAATTAAGTGGTTCGGCTTGATATACCCTCAAGCCTACGTCCACCCCTTCAAGGAAGTCCCTTGAAAGGCCCTAGAATCCACTAGTATGATCTTCCTTACGGGTCAAGATCGGACCTCTTACAATCCCTTGATGCTATGCCCACATCAAGAACAAGCTTTGACAAACCCAAAGCTCCAAAGCTTGACAACCCCAAGCTTTGATACAAGAACCTTTCAATGAAAAATTGTGTACAAGATTTCACTCTCAATAAGTAGATGAGTACAAGTTTAAGCACTAGAACAAGAGAGATGAGTGTATGATGATTTTATGAAAGTGTATATCTCTCAAATGTAAGCTCACAATAAATGTTCTCTTGAAATGGATGAGAAATCAATGAAAACCAAGAGAGATTGAACAATTGCTTTGATCTTTGAGAATATGAAAGATAAGAGAGCTTTGAATGCAATTGATGAATCAAAACAATGGCCAAAATGAGTATTTATAGAGGTGGGAATAAATATGACTGTTTGGAGTTAGGTAGGGCATTTAATGCGACAAACGGTAAATGCAGTCGACTGTAATGCACCATTGCAGTCGATTGTAATCCCAAAGTAGCCGTTGGAAATTCAAATTTCCAACTTGCAGTTGACTGTAATAGGCTACTGGAAGTATTGCAGTCGACTGCATTCCAATGCAGTCGACTGTAATACCTCACTGCCCAACTTGCAGTCGACTGCATTCCTGAAAATGCAGTTTTCCTTGTTTTCAAATAATGAAAAGCTTTTATGCATGCAAGGGAAACCTATGGGAAAGTTCTAAGTATACAGTCATCGTAACGATCATCTCTCTACGTCTAGTTTACAAAGAAGGAAATAAAGCATTGTAAAATTCAATCGACAAATTCCTTCTTTGATGCGTTCCGTTGAGAGTCTTTGACCGTGTTGCTCGTCTAATAGTCCGTTTGCATGAGTATGAGATTGTTCCTATTGCTTCATCAACTCAATGCATGTTAGACAACATAAACATCAATATTAGTTATCATCAAAACCAAATATAATCCTAGATTAAATAACCGTAGGGTTAACATATATGTTCCACTTATTTTCACACTCAGTCGTTGTTGAAACTTCGCACATGTACTTCAACAGGATTTAGTTGGCCTTAACAAGTCTGTAAGTAATTCCAAGCGCAACCACAAAGAGTCATGTGCTAGTTGGCCATCTTAAATGACATTCTAAGAGGTTAATGAAACACATTGGGTTCATCTTGTTTTGCCACCCTAACAATGCTTTCATCACTCCACAATGTTTCTTTGCATAAGGTAGTACGTGTGGAGCCAACTCTTTTTGAACAAAAATAGCATTGACCCTTTAATGACAAGGCTTCCGAATTCAATGGGAGGAGGAATTCAAGGCATCTCTGGAGCAAATGTTCATGTCCAGAAGCGAGAATTTAGTAGTAACATCGAAATCACTTTGGTCTTGATCTCTGAGTAGGAAAGTTGTTTATGACTCTATAACAGGATCATAAACTAGTATGGGATAAATTAATTATCAGGCTAGAAGCGCACGATTCTCTAATTCCGTGCTTCTGAACTTTGATCCTTTCACAAAGATTGACAAAGGTATTTAGAGTTAAATGGCATCCGGAGATGTTGTGGAAATCACTTAATTGTTTGAAGGACAAATATTCATTCAAAAGGAATTCAAAGGTTTGTCAATGGTATTCAGAGTTAGATCAAGCTTTGCATATAATAATGAAATTAGAAGAACATCACACTTCATAGTTCGCCACAAAAATTATTGATGGTCATCCTTCAAAGGTCGACTTGTGGCAACTAAACACTGCATTTAACTTAGAGTAAAATGCATTAATGGCCATCGAACTATGACTCATTTTTTTATCATGGTCACTGAACTTCCATTTGTTTCATTGAACTCGGAAATTTGTTCAATTAAATTTGTTCACTGAACATCACACTTCACAGTCACGGTTAAACTTTTCGGGTTAAGTGATGACGTGATGCGCACATGGGACATCACAACAGAGGCAACACCGTCTCTTCCTCTTAATCTTTCTCTCTCAATCTTTTTACTCTTTCTTTTACTTCTTTTTTCACTTTATCACCAGATATTTTTCCTTCATTCCTCAGTCAGCGGCAGCAAGATCCATAAAAAAGGAAAGGCGTCTTGGACGCCGGTGTGGGCATGGTGGCGGTCGTGGGTGCGGGCTTGGGGATGGGTTTGTTGATGATGTGGGAGGAACAAAAGTAGGCTATAATCAGATCTGCCATTCTCTCTCTCTCTCTCTCTCTCTCTCTATTTCTTTCTGTCTCTCTCTCTCACACACACACACACACACAACATGTATACCCCATGAGATTAACGTGCAAATGAATGCTCAACTTGATGAAGAGCTCATACATCTGACCAAGATTGGCTCCGTTACCGTGAGTCCGTGAGAATACAATAGTGTGATATCCCACATCAGATGAGAGATGATTTATGATTGGTCTTATAAGACCCTACCGATGAACTCATAAGTACCTACTTGGCTAGCCTTTTTGAGGAAGGTAATGCCATGTGGTGGCGCCGTGGACCAGGTTGTTACAAATGGTATCAGAGCTGACTCTCGAAAGCTCGGGCTGGGCTATCCAGTCAGGTTACCGATGGCTAGGGGAAATAAACGCAAGCCTGGGTATATCTCACATTAAGAAGATAGACGGGGCAATGAAGGGTGAGTCGGGTATATCCTACATTGACTATAGAGAAAAAATTATGGGCTGTGTGATCGAACCTTAGCGAGGACGCTAAGGCATAAGATTGGGAGATTATGATATCCGACATCAGATGTGGGATGATTTGTGATTGGTCTTATAAGATACTGTCCATGAACTCATATGTACCTACTTGGCTAGACCTTTTGAGGGAGGCAATGACTTGTGGTGGGGCCGTGGACTGGGCCGTTGCAACCACCCCTTAACACCACCACTAACCTTGCCACCATCATATATAAAAGAACAATAACCATAATGGACGATTATCGACAAGGTAGCCAATATAGTTATCGTCATACATTCAATGGTTCTATTTTACTCGTCTTTACATCTGCATTAATCAATCGAATCTTGATTGAGATCCTCTGATCTATTGTTGAGGTTGGTGCTTCGATGGGTGAGAGGCGCAAGTTGTAGATGCGATGATTCTGTGTGTTTATAGATTGTTTGGTCATTGTGATTATGCAATGGTGAGGTGCTGGGGCGGTGTTTATTGGTTGGTGGGTGGTGCTACGATGGTTAGAAAGGTTGTTCAATGGTAGCTATTGGTTAGTGAGTGGTGTGGCGATCGCTGGAGAGGTGGTTGTAGGTTGTTCAAATATTTTTGCGATTTTGGGGTAGTGGTTGGCATTTGTTGGATGGTTGCTATGCGGGTTCTCATGGGTTTTGTGAGGTTCTCAAAGGTGAGGGGTTATGAGATTGAAGCTTTCTCTTTTGTGTCGCACTTGTGAGACAGAAGAATAGAAATTTTTTAGGTTGCGGACTAAAATCAGAAGGAAGAGCAGCTCTACTAGCTTGAGAGAACTTAAATCATCATGAAAAGGCTTACATATATGGTTAGATGGGAACCCATTTATAACCTATTTAACCCCGCATGTTCTTGGGGTTTATAATAAGTGATCCATTAAGACACGTTATTCCATGGGTGGATCAGGGCAGGTAAATGGTTTGGGTCTTAATTCTACCCTTAGAGTATGGTTTTGAAAAAATAGTTGTGTAGACACCCTATTTTGTAGGTCCTATTTTAATATTATTAGGCTTTATTTTATTTCGTCTAGGCTTTATTTTGTAGGCTTTACATTGATTAGTTAAGTCTAGTTAGTCCAGATGGCTCGATTTAGGTGATCCAGTCTATTTGGTTAGTTTAATTAGTTTGAAGTCGATTTAGGTTAAAGAATAAGGTATTAGGTCTAGTATTGCTTGGACTCACCTATATGAGCGTGAAAATGAAGCTGATTCCAATGAAAATAAGGGCTAGGTCTCTAGAGCATTCATGAAGTTGGGATAAAGCACGAGTTCATAATGTGCTGGCTTGAGAAGCTTGATTTAATATATCTTGAAACGATTCTACATGTTCTTAAGTAGTCATTGTTTTAAGGTTGAACCAGTTTAGTTCTCGTACTGCGAATTGTTGAATGATAAGTGTAGGATACAAGACCGAATTATTTTCACAGTGCATGATATTCTTATATTTGCCCAACTATTTGTTAATCTTTATTTTTTATTATAAAAGGTGGAGGATTGTTAGAGTATTTTTTGTTAACTTTTTATCAATTTTACAAACAAAAAAGAAAAGAAATTTAAGTAATGATAATGGGATCATTACAAGAATTAAAGATTATTTTGCTTTATTCACTTTTATTGATCCATAAGTGAGCTCAAGAAATAGCTTATGACAATATTTAGTTGCATAAAAATTGCTTATTATGAAGATTGATGGATTGATAGTGTCACTTAGATGGACTTGGATCATTTGCAGTGCTTCATCTCGGCTGTAGTAAAAGAATATTGATGACTGTAATTTAGAGACAAAATATTGTCACTACATACTTTAGCAAATAGTGATAAAAAATTTCTAGTGGCAATATTTTATCACAAAAGTTGTTACAGTTGAGATGCCGTATAGTAGATGATCCTTGTCCTAGTTAAATAAACCTATATATAAATACTACTCTTCCAGTTTTTGCAAGAAAATTTTGGTGTGTGTATGTTACAAGTTGTTTCATTTTTAGCCAAAATATATCCGAACTTTTGTCTTAAAAGATTTGGTCCTTTTGCATTTTTAATTCAACTATCTAGTTTTTAAAGTACAAGTCCTGTGTAAAAGCATATGTTTTTGAGATGATGTTCTCTTAAGATTGTGAGACCATTGCTATGTTTTTGTTGGGCAATGAAGGATATATTGGATAAAACTTCAACTTCTCTCTAATGGTGCAAGTGATAGAAAAAAGAGCTGGGCCGTTATAAATTGGAGGCGGCGCCTTGGGACTTATTACAACTGTACATTCCATAGAGCGTGAATCGTTTTAAAGAGAGCGACTTAGTTCGTGACTTACCTAATTCATTATACATATTTCTTTCTAAGATGTTCAGGGTAGATCTTTTGAACCCTTAGTGAGAGATCCCGCACTTGCTATGCACTAACGTGGATGGAGATTGCAGATCAGATGTGTACCAGGGGAGATCTAGGGCTATGTGTTAATGTTAAGTTTGTTCTTGTCTTACATTAGAAGTGGAAGAGAAAAAAATTGGGCCTTTTAAAATCTTGTCAATGAACTCTTAAGCACCTGTTGGCTAACCCTTTTGAGGGAGGCAATGCGCTGTGAGTTATGAACTGTGCCATTATAGATGGTATCAAGGCAGAGATGTGATAGAGCGTGGCTCTGGGAATACTAGAAGTGTGCCAGCAAGGATGCTGGATCACAAGGAGGGTGGATGGACATGCACTTGCCATGTACTAGCATATATGAAGATCTCATATTGGTCGTGTAGTTGGAGATGTCCTGGGCTATATCTGCAATATGATTAAGTTGAATCTTATCTCAGATCGGCTATGTATTAGGAGATGTCTTTGTGAATGAACTCTTAAAGATTTATTGGCTAGTGCTTTTTAGGGAGCAACACCATATGGTAGGGCCATGATCATTACACTTAGGCCTTAGCATTACCTCATTTGATAGAAATAATGCAAAGTTAATAAAGAACATTGAGGTAAATATATTTTTCGCACCCACGACTGATGGAGGTTATTGTCTTTGTGTTTTTCTTTAGTATTTGTTTTATCAGCTAGCTAAAAAATTATGTTTTTCTTTGGAATTTTCTCCAACATAACGTTAGGGCAGTAGAAGGCCACTCGATCTATTTTGGTCTAACGTATACAGCGTGCTTAGTCTCTACTAATGTAACAACCATGGTTCCTTTGATTATGGGGATTTAAAATCAGTGGCGCGCTGGTCAACACTTGAGCTCGTTGTAGTTTTGGCCAAAGAAATTCAACACCGCTAAAAAGGATATTATTGTGTGATAATCATTTCAATCATCACTGTTAGCTGATCAAATATAAATCGGCGCGGAGAGTAATGACCAAAATCACATGTAGGTGTGTCTAATATAGGTAAATTCCCCTTCCATTAGTCTCTACTAATGTAAGGGGAATATTTTGTCATCTCATACTAATTTCTAAGGTTAGGCCAAAATAATTTAGCCTTTTGACAAAACAATGCTTATTTAAGGTAGCTAATACTTTACTTTCTGTTTTACCGCTTACATTCTAATTTTGTCTCTTAATATTAGTCTTTCTTAGACGTGAAGAAGTACCAAAATTACTTTTATTTAAAAGAGCGGATTATAATTTGACCCCTCACATTATTCCCATCTAAAGAAGCAGGACGTGGGGGTCAAAAACGCAAAACAAATGAACACAAAGGGCATATGGCTAAATACCTGACCTATATATAAACATGCGAAACCCTAAAGCCTCCATCTCCGATTCCCCTCACCTGTCTAGTAGCGGTGCTCATCAAACCAGCGCGGCGGCGCCACTCCCAAACCACCTTCAACAATGGGTCGCATGCACAGTCGAGGGTATGTGGTTTCTCTTCATCATCTATACGCATACAATTGTACTGGCTGAAAGCATATCTTACCTTTTGTAACGCTGATTTGCGGTTTTTTTGTTGTTGTGTGTGTGGGTTTATTGATACAGTAAGGGAATATCAGCATCAGCTTTGCCGTACAAGAGGACGCCACCAAGCTGGCTCAAGATCACGCCTCAAGATGTATGAAAATCGCTTCAATTTCTTTCACGTTTTAATATCTTCTTGGATTTCATGATATACCAATAAAGATAATTAAGCATGTTTTCGGTGTTTGTGAAAATATAGCGGCTGTTTTTATTAGGATTTTGGGTCTGATAAATTGAAGGGTTCTTGAAGTAATGGGGGAACTAAGTTTTCTCATATTGCAAAATAATCAATAGTAGGATGCGGCTGCAACAAAAGAACTATAGACGGTGAACGGTTGAACTGGTTAAACCTAAATTTATAGGTGTATGGCTGCAGCTTTATCTAAAAATCTACTTCTACTAGCTGCGTTTGTAGCTTTGATTGCTGTCTCTGTGCTGTGACCATTTGTTTTTGTTAGTAAGAACTATCGATGGGTAACTAACCTAGTCAAGGAATATAGTAGTTTAGTGGAAAGAAGCCGATCCAGTGTATCAAAGGCTTTATAGCGAGTAGCTGAAGTATTCAATACCTGGATGTGTACAAATGGAGCCTTTGAGAAGCAGACATTGTTTAACGTGCTTACCTGGTGGAGATGGTAGTTATAACAAATTCAATAATATCAGTATATCACATTTGGCAATCCAGTGGAATACTCGTTTTCTTACACTTTTTCACTTATGCAAGCAACATCTATTAGTAAGCAAAATGAAGGGTTCCCCAAGTTTTTGGATATGATTGTTATTTGTTACTAGTAAGCTTAAAGTTGAAAAAGTTTATTGTTTCCTTGGCAAACAGCTCTTAGATGCTCTGTGCCTGACTCGGCAGTTAGAAAATTTATCGTTGTCTGCTTATAAACCCTGATAAGAAGCAGGGTGAGCTGTTAGATGCTCTGTGCCTGAATTGGAGGTTAGAAAGTTTATCATTGTCTGCTAAACCCTGCTAACAAGCAATTTGAATCTCCATATGCTTCATTTTTTGGTTATATTCGCTCAACCCTTTTGTCTAAAATGTGACAGAGTAATCTCATAGAGGCCTATGATGTCGCAACGGTGGTTGATCTCCATAGAGTTTATACTTTATTATGGCCTTAAATTAGTCGTTATGTCATGCCTAATATGTTCACCACTGGTACATGGCTACATTTATATCATTTTTAGTTTCTACGATTCATTCGTGAATGAAGGATGCCTGTGAATTGAATGTCTATGTGTTTAACTTGTAGTGGTTTGTTTGAATGCATTTATTTATGGAGTGATGCCCTTTTGCTGACCTGTAAAAATAGCTGAGAGCTACATCATGGTTCAATCGACTGAATTAATAAATGAAATAACTCAGATAAAGGTTCGCCAATGTGAGCGAAGAGGGTTCTCGTTATAGTGACTAATTAGTCTATAAGCATCGTAGTATTACAAGACAAGTAATCTATCAGAACTTGGACTTGACTTGTTAGCTGGAAGTGAGCTTGGCAAGGCAAGTATCTCCATTCTTGTTCACCCTTTTCTCGTCTTTTCCTGTCGTCAATAAACCTTTAGATTTTTCCATTATGACGACTATGTGGTGTTTAATTTTGTGAACGAGTATCTTTCTTGGCTGTTCACCTTGAGCAACTATGTAGCGATAGTTTTACAGTTAATTAGTCGGCATCAGGTAATATTCAATTCGTTGTTTTCCAGGTAGAGGAAAACATCTGTAAGTTTGCAAAGAAGGGTTTGACGCCTTCTCAAATTGGTGTTATTCTTCGTGATTCTCACGGAATTGCTCAGGTGAAGAGTGTCAATGGCAGCAAGATTTTGCGTATACTCAAGGCCCATGGTACAAACTTTCTCCTTCTCATGTCATTGCTAGGTTTATCCTCCATTTTGTGTGGTGATCGTGAACTGATTTTATCTTGGGTTTTTTGTTGTTGACCAGGGCTTGCTCCTGAAATTCCCGAGGACCTGTATCACCTCATTAAGAAAGCAGTTGCGATTCGGAAGCATCTAGAGAGGAACAGGAAAGACAAGGATTCCAAGTTTAGGCTGATTCTTGTTGAGAGTAGGATCCATCGACTTGCTCGCTATTATAAGAAGACAAAGAAGCTTCCGCCTGTCTGGAAATAGTAAGTTTCTCTTATTTTTCTTTTATAACTTCTAGTTTCGAAGTTGTGTAGACTTGTTTGTTACAACTTAAGTGAAGTTCAGCATTCTACTAAACGCTTTCGCTGCCAATTAATCCTCTTATTCTGTGTATTATACATTCATAAAAAGAGAGGGTTGGGGGTTGGGCTGATCGGTAAACATTCACTCTGGATGTCTAATCTGTCATTAGCATACACCCACTTGGTTTTGAAAGTGTCTGTTAAACAAGTAAGGTTTTCACAGTCCAGTTGATTCAGGTTGAGGTCTTTACATTTGGATTACACCTTAGATACAAGTCAGATTTGGTCTCGATGGATCTTGCAAATGGACAATGCCTAGTAGTTTGTATCAAGCCTTGTTATCAAAGGAAGGCCAGTCTATTTCTTCCTAAGGTAGTTATAAGATTCACTTTGTATCGCTCTTATTAGTATTCATAGCATTCGGGGAATTGAATTTCATGTATATAGTTGCATTCAAAGTTAGATTTTATGTGATGATAATGGAGGAGCGCTGTATCTGGGTTTTTTGGATAACTTGTGATTAGGATTAGACCGACCTAGTCTTTTGCCATGTTGGTCTGTATTTGACATGAGATGCCCTCAATGTTATTCTGCTGCTGGTGCGCTGTAGTATATTATCGATGAACTGCAGTGTGTTTACCTTGTGCTCGTGGTCTTCTGTCAATATGCCAGCAAAGCCTTTTAATCTTGCCAACAAAATTGGCTTACAGGCAGTTCTCCTGTTTGGGGCTTATGAAACGAAGAAAAGATCTACACGGAGTTTAGTTTCTTTAGTATACCAGCGTCTACAGTTTGTTTAGCTCAAATAAATTGGGGATTATCTTCCTACTTTGAATACTTAATGGAATAATAGTTGGCGGTCGAGTTAGGTTGACCCTTAAGTTGGAAATTTGACATTGATTTGTAGAACCCTTTGTGAGGTTAAGAATGCCCTTCTTCTTTGCAGTTGCAACCAAAATGGTTATATCCTTGTGCAGGATACCTCAGTTGTGCCCTTTGCATGTATGCTGCCTGTCCATAGTTTTAACGGTCTTTCAATGCCATTATGGCAGTAATTAACTTATAGTGGGTGAAATATTGCTCTATAAAAGTACTCCCCTGTTGCCATTAGATTTTGTGAAGAACTTATCTTTAACTGGCCGCTGTTGTTTCATGCTATAGATTTGGTTCTCTACTCGACCTTGTTAAGATTTTCATTCTTAGTTTTTTACCGTGACTTACTCGGATTGTCTCTCCTTTGCAGTGAATCCACCACCGCCAGCACTCTTGTGGCCTAGAGAAGATCTGTCCCTTGAATTTTAGTTAATCATCTCGAGCATCATCTCCCTATTCTGTTGAGGACTCATTTTCTGATGCTTGCTACTTTCGTTACTAGCTTTAATTGAGAGAGATCTGAAGGGTATTGTGTTTAAATTATCTTAAAAATTTGAATTATCTTGAGACCTTTTATCTGACTGTGACAAAGGTGTTTTATGTTGATCGTGTGTAGATGAATTGAGGGATCCATATCCCGCACTACACAAACCCCCCCACCCCACTCCCTCCTTCATCCTGGGGAGGAGGAAGGGAGGAGAAACCCTAATCCCCCACATGTAGATGATGTCGCAAGGTTTCTCCATAAATGTAGATCATGTGGCAATTGAACCGTCTTTTCAATTTATGCGTTACATTCTTTTTTAGTAAGTTAGTTATAGAAGATAGAGTACAACAAAAAGAAAATACATGTTAGCACTCCCACATTGTGACCCCTGACAAGGAGTGGCACAAGGTCCTTGAATATACGAGTGGCTGAAGAATAGACGACTCGAACTCCATTGAGAGTTACTTGCATAAGAGATTAGTGTAACCTTACTCGAGTCGAGATACTAACTATAGACAAAGGGAGAAAATACATTTCCAAGATACCAAAACAACGTCGAGAAAAGCTAAACAGTTGATGCACAAGATCGATAGAGGTGAAAAATCATAAAGTAGGCATCACGACAGGCCAAACAAGACAAACATAAGCAAATAGAGTCAACCTTGTCGATGTGCCATGCTTGTCCAAGCGAAAAACAGGCGTCCTAAGTTCCTCCTCACGTAGTAGCTACACACACATTTAACAATCGGTATCTGACCGGAGAATGCCGCACTACCCTCTCTTCCAGCAACCGTCATGTTAACGCCCACCAGAACCCCAATGCACCAACACATGACCACCACGTCATAGCCACACAAGCATCCAATTATCGGTATCGTAAAGGGCATACCACCCTGCCTTTCCTTGAACCGTCATCTTAGCCCTCACCAGAACCCCAACGCACCACCATCGGACCACCTAGCCAAAATAGTTCTATGGCCATCACTACCATGAAAACACATCGCTGAAAGCAGCGATGCATGCCCACCAACCTTTCTAAACGAGGGGGCGGGGGGGAGCATTAACTAAGGGGGCCAAGAGGAAGACAACCCTAGAAGGAAAATAAAATTCAGTCACAAACTATGTTGACCACTGCCACACTAGCGGCACCACCACGGAAGCAGCAACCCAACCACGATCTACCCAATAATAATTGGCTTTGAACCGATAATCAACCCTACAATCTTGATCCAAACCCTTAACCAATCGCCATCAGCAACCAGAAGACGCCAGTAGTTCGTTCCATATCCCAGCGTAGAGTCGAACGGTGACCGACGATGGGTAGCCACCACTATCCAAACAAAAAATCCAACACAACCACAAGAATTTAAACACACAACAACATGAAAACTACATTACTATGCCAACACACGCCCGAGGAAGGTGGCTGTAGCGACTTGGACGTTGAGATTGTGTTGGGGGGACATAAGGGTTTTTTTTCTTCTTCCCCTTTTTCTTTGAGGGCGGGGAAGAGAAGATCAATATACCCTTTTGAGAATTGCAATACATGTTCGGCACTTGCGTTAATTCGATAGATTATAAAGGTCGTTTAAGTTATCGCCATAGGGCTTCAAAATTATTGCCAAAACTAAAAGTGGAGCATGAATAGTTGTTTTTGAAGGTCACTTGTCACAAAAGTGCAATTACCAGAAGTAACTTTGAGCATACAATTGAACCATCAAAGTTAAAATTCTCAAAACCATTATTTGGTGTGTAATTTTTTTTTAAAATTGTACTAGTCGATCTTTATAGGCATGTTCGGTTTCCCAAATTGCACATTCAGGAACCGCTTGAGGTACGCACCCATCGTAGGACTTTCATGAAGTAGTGTGAAGTCTAATTATCCTCTCAGTTGGGAGGAAACAAAAACCAACAAATTCACCCTTCTGACTATGTCGAGATAATCACCATATTCGGTCACCTGGTTTTTTTTGGTGAAATGTCCTTTATTTCATATGCAAAACACAACTCTATACAAATTTACATCTCAGCCAATGAATATACAAATCCACATTATAGCCTATATCTTCCTGTACTAGTACATCTATCTAAGAATTGTTGGGCACATATTCCACTTCTCGCATAACTTTCTATTTGCTGAGGTATCCTTCAAACTTTTCCAACTCATCATGCAATTCTTGATCAATCCCTCTATCTATGTAATGATCATTTATGTATTGCTACTCTGCTGAGTAAAAAATTTCTTATATCTTGCCTCCCAAATGCAGTACACTGTAACTGCTAATGCCAATTTACGTAGTCTACTTCTCATACGGTCACCTGGTTTTGGCTTTCTTCTTGCTGTGATCCATGTTTTTCTTAGACACAAAACATTTCTTCTCATCTTGCTTGCCATCATCAGAATGGCTCTTCACTCTGTGGTGAAACAGTCACAAACTTGACAATTTTTTGGTACCAAGCCCATTCAAAACCACTCCATTCTTCACCATTGACTGTGAGCATTTTTTGGTTAATAAGAGAATTGTATTTAAAGTGAAATAACATCCCGCCATAAGGCTAATACAACAAGACAGAAAAAAGAGTTCATAAAAGGAAATACAAGCCAAACCCGGAAGACACCCTGCAAAAGTCTATGAATCAGCATCACTACGAACCAAGGCCAACACCCTTCACTTTGTCATCAACCCAGTCTTGGTAAATATCTATACGGGCCTGACATGCAAAATGAGCTAGGAGCCGTGCTTCAGTCTGTCCTGTCAATACTAAAGTGATGATAATCTGTTACACTATAGTAAAAATCGTGTGCTATCGTATCTAAAATGTCTTCAGAACCTGGCCTGTCAATACTGTGAGCATTTTTCAGTATTCTTGTATGGGGACATAATTTTGCTAACATCCTTGTAGTTCTCAATCAACTATATGAACCCATATTTGCATGGCTTTGGACCGTCCCCTTTGTACTCTTTTCATATTCTTTGTAACAAAAGCTTCATTCTTCTTGCTCGGTTTAACATTCATCTATAGAGAACGCTTGTCTTCATCCCTTGGTAATCAGCCAGACGGCGACGGGCGACGCCGCCCTGCTTTGTCTCTATCTGCCAGTGCCCGACTCCCCTCCGATCCAATCTCCATCGCCTCTCTCTGTCTCTGCCCTACTCTCTCATTCTCATCCAGCCGGCAGTTAACTCACCGACGGCGACGGCAGCTGACTGGAATTTGGTCGAGACTTCTGCAATTCTCCCAATCTGATTTGAGGCAGGGGACCAATCTGATTTCTTCAAGGTAGGGCTTCTCTCTCTACGCAGTCTGTAATTCTGTCAATCTGGCTCCTAATTGATTTGGGTTTATGTTACATACTTACATGAACATATGCATAATGCATTCTGAATTTCTCATTTCTAAATAGAATTTGAGTAAATTGTGTGTTGTGAACATCCCTTTGATTGTGAAACTCTAGTATATTGATCTAATACGTGTAGACATCATGAAGAGTAGAACCAGTTATTGTTAGCTCAAGTCTGCTACAACAATATGAGGAAGGCGAGGGCCTGATTTGCTCTCAGCCAAAACAACCCCACAGGAGCAGAAGTACAAACATACTCGAGTACCTAACCATCAATAGAAGAATACTGGTCTTATGGTTTGATTATCTTCAGTCGTCATCAAATTAAGGTCAATAAGTTGTTCAACCAATATCACATAAGAAGAAGTGCAAAACACACTAGAGCTACTGCTAATTCAAACTGAGTTATAAATTCTACTTTACATATAATCCACTTGCTTTTTAGCTTCTAAATATCTGTCGAAAAATCACATTAATCATGAGGCCTTAAGCAGCAGAATGAGACTCAATAAGAAATAGTAAGTTCCCAAGAACTTGTGCCGCTTGGAATGTTATAGTCAATAAGCAATCTTCAGGTGTATAAGGAATCCATCTTCTTTAGAGTTCGCAGAGCAAAACCTTGGCTTCAAATTGGAGTACGCTCCAAAACGACCGGCCTCGCTTCCCTTGATTGTTATCGCAAGGCTAGAAGAAACTTCAATAGCCTCAATAGCCCCTAAAAAATTGTACATATCCAATAATCCCATCAGTGCAAATTGAATCCTATAGTTGTAGACCTGTAAACAAACATAGAAAATTCATCACTTTTGTGTGCCACTGTCCAGAAAGCCTTAAGGTAAGAAAGTGCTTGAGTACCAACCTTAGTAGGAGGTTGATCTTGAGCTTGGAATGTACTGCTATTGGCTATGTGATGTTGTGTTGAGAACTTGGTATATTGAGATATTAAGATTTATTCCAATAAATTGGAGTACGCTCCAAAAAAGTGCTTGAGTACCAACCTTAAGATTTTACTATTAAGATTGTTTTTCCCCATAATGGAAAGTGCACCCAGTTTTTGTGTATTATTTTATTTATAAATAAGTCTAGTGGCTTTGATATATTTTTTGCACCCCCTGAATTGAAATCCTGGTTCCGCCACTGTTTGAACATTCAATTGTTAGCATGGCATGAAGCATCAAGATTACTGATGGCGAACAATGGATATGTTATCAACAATAATGAATTCGATTGTCAGGCACACAAGTTCCTCCGAACTGTCAGGCGAAGAACTGAGAAGTAATAATGCTTGCGCCTCATCAGTAAGCACCAACTTCATTGCCCTCACCTGATTCACCTAGTCTTAAAAGCTGCTCATGTCCTTTGCAATATTGTGTCCATCCTTGCATGTCAAATGCAAGATCCTCTTAATGAAGGAAGCACTGTTCAACCTTGTCTGCTGCTCGTGTATAGAATCTAATTTTTCTAAAAGAACATTGGATTTTGTTTAGCTGATCACCTTGAATAGACTCATGCAAATCCTTACAACATATAATATCATCCAATGAATACTTCCATATCGTATAATGCCACGATGTTAATTCAACCAATGCACTCACAACCAAACCTCTGATACCACTTGTTGGGAAAAGATCCTAACCAACACAAAATTCCAACTGTTAACCCTAAAGTTGGATAACCTAGACTTATATATTTTTTTTTGACGATTATAACACATTGATTATGTTTTAATGTGTACTTGGAGTGGATACTTAGTAGGTATAGTACACATTCATCAAGATTTTACATCACTAAAAATAGCATTTTTGTGAGTAATTCTTTGATTGAGAGCAAGCGTCTTGAAGTCATCATATATCTCATCTCTTCATTTGTTAGAGCTTCAATTGTACACATCTTCTTCCTAGAGAGAGCTTTAAAGCTTGGATCTTGATGTGTGTATAGCACACTTTAAAATTAAATCAGTTTCGAAGTGTTTGGCAAAAAAAGGTGAACTAATTAAATCTGCTTCAATGTGCTCAAAACTGATTAAAATTCAGAATCCTCATTTTCTTAGATTCTAATTTAATCAGTTTTGGAGAATCAGGCTTGATCGAGAGAATTATCAAAAGATCTTCACATGTAAACATACATTAAATGCACGCTTAAATTTTATTATATCATATGATAATTTTACTACACTAAATTTACGTTTATTTTTTTTCATCCAAACGGCTTCAATAACTTTTAATTTGCTTAAAATAAAGCTGATTTTATAAGTTAATCTAATTTGATTACAATTTACTTTTGTGGATGAATCAGGCCAAGGGTCAACGGTTGGACATGTGATACCGATCTTCACGAGAAGTGTTTCTGGAAACCGCTTGTGCGATATCACCCACCAGCTCCACTGACCAAACCGCCCGATGCTGGCTGCCCTCGTCGGTGGTGGACCACGAATTTGGCGTGTCTACAGTCGTCTCCCTCTTCACGTAGCTTCCTCCCCTCTACACACCTCTCTCCGTGCCCTAGCCCCTGCAATGGACAACACCAACCACGACAAAAGCTCTCCTTTCGCTGCCTTTGCCCATTCCGGCACTAGTAGAAGGTACTCTCTCTCTATAATGCTTACACCTCAGATATTGAGTTGAACCCAAATGATCAAGTAATAGGGAGCCATTAAATAAGTATTGGTTGGCGAGTCAAGGTAGGACAAAAACAATGAACAAAGTCAACATTTACATGTACTAAACAATATAGGAATTTGGTAAAAGCTGAAGGGAGAAAATTCAATGTAACAAGACGGAGTTACTGTTCATGATTGTGTTCTGAAATTGATCGTGTAGTGTGTAGTTAAATTGTATCTTAAATTGACATCTTAGTTCTTGAGTCCACCACTGAGTAAATTTAGGTCATAAGTTTGAATTTTGTAGTTATCCTCATCCTAAATTACCATTATTTTTGCTAGTTGAGATCTTCGTATCGGAGAATCAAGTTGGACTCCTCATTGTTCACCAAACATCATGTTGTTTTTTCATCTCCAATTAGTCTCTTACTCCATAAGCACAAATTCCACTTGCCCAAAAATGTTTCGCAAAATGATCTACCCTTTTGTTCGTTTATTGGTTTGTGAGTTTGGATCGAAAAGAAAGAAAGAGAAATAGAGAAAAGAGAAAAGAAAGGAAGAAGAATAGAAGAGAATAGGAAGGAATAGAACAGATTATGAGTTTCTTTCTTTATGTTCGTGAATTTAGAATGGAGGCGAAAGAAGATAGCTTTCTTCGTGTTTGTGAGTTGGAGATTAGAAATGAAGAAAGTTTTTAAGGCAGCATTATTAATGACTGCCCTTTTGTTAGATTTTGTATTTGTTAGAAGAGGAAAGTGTTTATACAGATCGCCTGTAGAAATTGATGATTAAGCTCTAGAGCTGGGCAACTCGTTTACACGCGCTCCAATGTTTTCAGGGGGGTCCATTACAAATAAAACCCGAGGATTGGCATTCCATTGCTGTAATTTTATATGGAACTCCAGGTTGAGGAGTTACTTGGAATGCTGCCAAGATATCAGTCTCTTTGGTTTCACGGATTCTAAATTGTAACCAAGCGTCTCCCATTGGTTCTATGCAGACGATTTGACCGACCCTGCTCCGGCTACGTCCTAGACAAGCGGACCTAATTTTAACAGCCGGTACCCCAGGTTCACACACGGCTGTATTTATTCCAGAAGGGCCAAAGATCCGAATCCCAAGTTCTTCCCAGCGTTTATAGTTAAGCATCTCTCGTAAAATATGAGAAACACCAAATCCCTCTGGAGCCCAAATCTCTATTTCATCTTATCTGAATTACTCACCTTGCTTGGCCCTTTCTCTTAGGGGTTGCTTTTGGCGGATTGCTTATTAGTAGGTTGGCTACTCTATTCTAGCTTCCAACTTGTTTGTGTACCAGTTGCATAATCCTTACTAGAAAGTCCATGCATTTTCTCATTAACTTGATGAATGAATTCCAAGATATAATATAAGGCTTTCCTTTTATAACACATTGTTCATTAAATTTTCCATTATAATAGGTTGTTCAATAGGATCCCCCACTCTTCCATCAAATATTCTGCTTTCTTTTGGATACCCGCGCTCAACAAGAATCCTCTCTTTCTTTAGTTGCTGAATAGAATTCATAAAATGTGCATTTTATGATAAGTGATTTTCTTGAAGCTTCTTGTTCTTGTTCCTTATCAAGAGCCCCTATCGGTAATGCCTGTGGTCCATATTAAATCGATGCCACTAGTCTTTTGAAGAAGATTCCTTCATGCCAAGTATGTCTTGAAATATTATATGTTTTGGGCATACGACATTTCTTTCACCATTTGGGACGTTAATTTCGCCTACTGAGAAATCTCACCCCTCTGCAAAAGATCCCGGCATTACTAAATTAGTAAATTCTTTTCTGCTTAATTTGTGAGGCTTCTAAATGCAGTATTTCGTTAGTGACCTGGGGCCTTGGCTTGCCACATGAGTCTTCATTTATTACTCATGTAGTAATAATTCCTTGATGCGGCAAGGGCTCGCTAATGAGAGGTGGTTTTGGGGTTTAGGTCTTCATATTCATGGAATTCTTTTTCCGTTTCTACTATTTCTTTTTGAAGCGGCATTCATTTTGACAAAATAGGGGATTCTGAACCGCCACACCCCCAAAACAAGAATGACAGCAAGGATTTACGCGCGCAGCAGTAACTAGTGGCAGAAATTTATTGGCCTCTCAAAAACTCTTTATGGAAGACTATCTGTGCCACTCTTGGAGTGGGGCCGGGGAGGAGGGGGGTGGGGGGGGGGGGGTGAGGGAGGGAAGAGGAGAGTCGAGGACCGTTGTTCCTTCATTGCATAACACTGTCTTGTGCTAGCCTACCAGCACATCCACCCTTTCTTCATGTATGGCTTATCTCTGAATTCCGTTTCCCTCATGTCACCTTCAAATCCTGGATATGCTTGGTTATGCTGAAGTAAAGTGAATTAAACTTACACGCTTTCTAAATCAATTGGATAGCACTGAGGGAACCAATTCCGATTGATTTAGAAAGAGAGAAAAGGTCATCACGGAGTACACAGTTGGCATTGCCTTATATGGGTAGACTTTCCCAATTTCACATAGGGAGATATGAGAAGGCTGCCATCGACCAAATCTTTGTTAAATAATATCGACCAGACCAGTGGCATATTTATATGCCTGTTCCTCTCTTGCTTTTTTCGGGGCTAGGGCTAGCTTTCCCCTTTCCTATCGTATTAGTATATCTGAATCCACAAGCGAAAGGGAAGACTAGATTAGATTGTTTTCACTCTTCAAACGGCTTGCTAATTGAAATAGGCGGGAAAGAATGGAAGCAAAAAGAAGAGGAAGCGATGGCGGTTCGTGCCTAGCCAAAATTGCCGAGAAATAACAGAATTTGGATGCAAAAAATGGGAGATTGCCAAATGGCGGACCAAATAAATGTTGCAGGGTGACCCTATCCAATTTCTCAAAGTATAAATGGAGAGGGAGAAGAGGTCGATTATTTGTACAAAATGATCCAAGAATGAGCCTTAAAGATGGAATTGGTTGGGCAGGCTAAACAAGAAGATAAGAAGAGGTTGAGATAAAAAAGACAGGGCTTAGCATTTCATTCTTTCTTGTGGCGTTTTCACGGATTGGCTAGCCACACAGATAGGGAACAAGTAGCTTTTTGTTTGCGGATGTTCACATTTGGATAACCTAAAAGAAGAAAATCGGCATAAATAAGCAAGAAAAGAAAAAAGAACTACTTTAGTTCGAGGTCAGCCGTAAATTAAAGAAACGTATACTTGATAGTATGATCACAATGGATTATAACAACTCAACTGCTATATTTGATCCATTGCTCCGGTGAGTTTTGAAGCTAAAACAAATAGTAGGACAAGAGGTTCATACTTCACCACCATAACCACATAGCAATTGGCATGTGTGCAAGGTGTGGCTATATGTGTAAGAGCTAGACGTTTCCAATATCATATAGTTGAATTGAAGCATCTCAAAATTCAGTGCATTTCCTTACTTTTGGAAATTCAAAATTTGGAGTTTCAGGTGCGTGTGGTATATATCCACACAACCATCTTAAATTTGTTTGTAGGTCTAAGTTATGGCCAAATTTCCCTTTTCATTAAGTTTTCTATACTGTGTTTACCTGTTTTCTACCTGTAATACGACATTTTATAACATATTTGTCGTATATCCTGTATACAATGTTTCTACGATGATATAAGTGGTTGTTTAAATTCCGAAATTTGTTATACCATTTTCTATTCTGATGGTTCAGTAGTGTGTGTTGTACTGCTAAGCTAATGGCTGATTTGAATAACTATCGTTTGATATTTGATATGACTTTCTGCTTTTCTTTTTACTTTTATGCAGTGGAGGCAGAGGAAGAGGTTTGGAGATGAAAAACAATCATGAAAGGTCAAGAGGCCGTGGAAGTGGCAGCAGTGGCTCTGGCAACGATAAAATTGATGCCCTTGGGAGGCTCTTGTATGTCCAATAACATCGGTCTGAATCTCTGATTATCATTATTTCTTACAAACGATTAAGTTTAGCTTCACCATAAATATGACTGAGATCATGGTATTGGTTTACTAAAAAAGGAGCCAAACTTGGTTTAAGCAATCTTGGACGCACAGCTCAAAGTTATCTTCTATTAGGTCAGAAACAGTGGTGAAGAATAGTAGATAATGCTTAATATTGCAAGTGAGTTTGGAGGGAGAGAAAATAAAGCACAAATGTTGCAAGTGAGATCTGGAGATTTGGATGAAATTTGGGAAAAAAAGAAAAGCAAGGCCTGAAGATAAAGAAGCAATTTTGCAATTGAGTTTTTGAGATTTGGATCAAGGAAGTTTAGGTCTAAATGTAAGGCTTTGCTTTCATGCTTGCTGTCAATCTAAGTGTTTTTCAAAAAGGCTTAAGATGAAATACTATATACAAAGTATTCTGAAATGGTGAGTACTGAGTAGAGATGCCTAATTTTTACTATCCCCTCTTCCCCTTTTATACATGTTTTGGAAGTTTTATTGGCAAACAGGAAGAAACTGTCTTTAACTTGAGTGAAAATGGTATGTTGGGAACTTGTTAGGACGAAACTTAAAGATTTAGAAGGTTCAGTTCCTTTTTTTTTTGGGTAAATGTTTTTGTACCAGATTGAATGCGTGGTGGGAGGGGTGTGGGGTACAGGGGTTGTGATTATTTTACATTTGGTCATGTGAGCAATTTTCGTAGCTTTATATTTTCTTTGTTCTTGTTTCAGGACACGTATTTTACGGCATATGGCTTCTGAGTTGAATTTGAATATGAGGAGTGATGGGTATGTCAAGGTTCAAGATCTGTTAGAGCTGAATATGAAAACATTCGCCAATATTCCATTAAGGTCACACACCGTGGATGATATTAGGGAGGTTGGTCAGGAAATTCATATTTTAATGCCTTACATTTATCTAAGGACTACTTCAGAGATAGATTAACAATCTACTGAGGTTCTGCTGAATTTTTTTAGCCAGACTCTAATGCAACTATTTTATTCTGCTTATTCTCATTAGCTAAATAGTTTACCTCGTTGGAGCACCAAGTATTCTGGCTAGTTCCTCTTGTTGCCCTTCCTGCACCTAAAAGTTTAATGCAGCGCGCATCACTATCTATGTGGATCAGTTGCATCTATCACGTAGTTCTCTAACAAGATTCTTTTCTGTCTATGCTATGCAACTTCTGCAGGCGGTAAGAAAGGACAACAAGCAGCGGTTTAGCTTGCTGGAAGAAAATCAGGAGCTTTTTATTCGTGCAAACCAAGGCCACACTGTAACGGTAAGGAATTCTTTGAAGGAAACCAGAATCTTTACCTTCATGGCTTCATGTGGCCTAGAGATAAATTTAGCATGCTTGTAATAAGATGCTTCTATATTCTTAATGCGGTACCCCATCTCATATTTTCTTGCTAATCACATTCACTATTATAGAGCATCTTCTTATAGTGTTACAGAATATCTGAGAGCTTTATGACATATCATCTTAGCTGGATATGTGGTTGAAGTGGCCTTCACATGTTTTTGGTCACTGCCTCTATCAGACTATCCTTTACCTAATTAGAGTGTCCACAGTACTTGAGGATCAGTATCCGGGTCAGGATTGAGCCCACTGTTGAAGTTCTAAAGACCCTGAGGTCGTGACATTGCACCACTCACTTGAGAGATGGTAAGCCACTCACTTGAGAGATATTAAGCTTGGTACCACAGATCTGGTATGTCTATATCTTTTGGTCAGGTGGAAATCTGGTACACAAGAACAGTGGTGAGGGTTGTTGATATGGAGGTCAATGGGAGCCTTGGCTATGGTTCCAGTCATTCATGATTAGCTGCAATGGATGCTTGCATGTCATATTCAGAGAACACTATCCTCAATCAATTAATGAATGGTTCATGCCTACAAGGCCCAAGCTTGGGTCAGTTTGGCTTATGAGCAACTAGAAGCATTCCTCAACTTTTGGCTCAATTCACCAGTTAGCTGCCCATGTGGTTTTGTTCGGTCGCGAGGGACTAGACTATAATGATTGCTCTCATATTACGTTGAAGTTATGGTG
The DNA here is from genome assembly GCA_033065855.1 of Escallonia rubra. Classification (NCBI taxonomy): domain Eukaryota; kingdom Viridiplantae; phylum Streptophyta; class Magnoliopsida; order Escalloniales; family Escalloniaceae; genus Escallonia; species Escallonia rubra. The sequence continues at coordinate 55,529 of JAVXUO010002209.1, forward strand.
TATAGAACTCGTGAATAAAAGTATATTATGCGCCTTAAGTATTACGATTTTACAAGCTGGGCTTTTGACCATCTCACTGCTGATGTTATTTGAATTTTCTCAACTATAATTGCTGCTGTCTCAGCTTTGCTCCAAAACATGGACCATCGAATTCAATATGTCAACGGAATGCATTGCTATGTTATTTAGCTGTTTTATGCTGAAGAGAGTTGTCCAGTGAGGGTAACAAATCCAAGAATATGCAAGTCTTAGCTACTGGAACAAGGATGAACTGTAGACTAAGAACGAGAGGCTTTAGTTCACAATTGCTTACTCAACATTTTTCTGAATAATAAGTACTGCGAATTCTGAATGCAGGTAGTATAGAAAACAAGCCAAAGGAAAAGAAAGACTGAGAGAACTCAGAAAGTAATTCTGAATCTGAAGTATTTAGATACAAAGGATTTTAGCTTTTGCACAGAGAGCTCTATTGCCTTGCAAGCCTTTATTTTCTTGTCATTTTTGAGTTGTATTTACTTTATGCTAAACATGGTAACACGATTGGAGAAACCCTATTACAAGTTTTTGTAGATAGAATGTTAGTACTGATTTGGTTGAGAAGTCTATAAAGTTAAGACTCAAAACAGGCTGAAAATTTGCGGAAGACCTTGAACCTGTCTGAAGGTAAATACATTTTTGAAACAACCAAATCTCAGCATTTCATGTTCTTTTTACTTAGACACTGCGTCCTGTGCTTGGTGTTTGAACATTTTCATACTATCTATATAGGGGTGGAAGCCGTTCCATCAGTCTCTTGCAACGTTATAACTAGTGCATGGGACGTAAACAATGACTTGAATTGCATGCCAATTAAGTATTAGGTCAATCTTTGTTGGTTCTCTTAATAAACTGTGGTTTCATACAGTTCTGCAATTTGAGAGCTCTAAACTTGCCTATCCGATGCTATGGGCCTAAAAGGAACAATATTGTTTTTTGTTATGTGCTGTATTTTTTACTTAAAATCATTTTGCCCAAATGAAGACAATACTTCATTCTTTCTTCACTGCTGATAAGTTGTACGTTACAGCTGCCTTTTGATTTTTCTGTTTTATTATTGTTCAGCCTTTTTGATTACTTAGTAAAAGTTATCCTTGTGCATTGTGCCAAATTTCAATAGTGATGTTTGGTGGTGGTTTTAAGGAAAAACATCCAGTGCTGCTGATCAACTGTTCTAATGATATTTTCTACTTGTGCCAGACAGTTGAAACTGAAAGGTTATTAAAACCAATCCTTTCAGCTGAGGAGGTTCCAGGTGAAGTTTTTTACAAGAAATGGTGTTTCCTTGGGCCGAAGTTTATCTAGTGCTAAAATATTTTGTCTTGATTTTTCCGTGATGTTCAGTTTGTGTACATGGGACTTATAAGAAGAATTTAAAATCGATCTTGGAGTATGGTCTCAAACGCATGCAAAGATTACATGTTCACTTCTCCTGTGGCTTGCCAACCGATGGTGAAGTAATTAGTGGTAAGGTGCTACACAACTACCTTTTAATCAATGGTGCGAACGTCCTAGTTTTGCTCTTCATGGACGTGAGTGAAGCGAGGAAGTGCGCCAGAACACAGCACAAAAAAACAATACATGCTTACACTTTTCACGATAACAACTTGCAAATTTGTGTTCACTTGAGCACGCAATGTTCTTGCTGTTGACGTCTTATAGTTTTCCTGCATATACTGAGACCGCATTCAAATGAAAAAGCGACATAGTGATAAGGAGAATGCTGTTAGAGTAAAAGACAATTGAGACGGTGCCCTATACGTTAGTATTATGGCCTTGCTGAAATCTTAAGCCTTTCTGTCATGTTTCTATGCACATGAAGGGGGGAGGGTGTTAATATAGTTGATTGAGATGAGTTTCAATGTTAATATGCTCATTTAGCCTACCAATTAATTGTACTTGTTCTCCACTGGGGTTTTGTCTGTCTTTTTCTTTATCTTTGATTTTGGTTTGGGGATTGTGGGGTGGGGGAGCTTTTGCCCTTGGTAACCAAACCGCAAGGGAAAAAATATCGTGTTCCGAACTGTCCATGAAATATCTTATGCATGGTTAATGGTATTGTCCACTTAATTAGGAAATCCAATCTTCCGTGTTTCGCTCCATGCATGTGTGCCTCCAGTCTCCTCAAAAAAAAAAAAAAAATCCTGCCAACCAACCCAAGAGATAAAGCTTAATGACTGCACTAAGAAAGGGTTTGTGTATATCTATACCAGTCACGTCAAATTATTGTGTAGAACCTATTTTAATTTCTCATCTGCAATCTTTAATTAACATTCTAAGTGGCGTGTAGAAAGAGAAGAGGGGGTTCTCGCAGATATCTTGATGCGGTGGATGATTAGTATGCTGTAAAAACTTGTTCTTTAGTTCTGACAATGTCGTTCTTCCAGGTATGAGGCGGAATGTGAATGTCTTGATCTTTCTTGATGTCAGAAAAGCTCTGGAAGGTATATCATGGAACATACTCGTGACTGTCACAAGCATACATTAACCAGTTAATAGACATCCATTTTGCATTGTTCAAGACATTTCTGTTGTTAATCATTCTTGGCTTATGTATTGTTTCCTAGAACTGTTAGTACTGAGTGTAAAGGGAGTGCCTTTAGCAAGAAATCTAATACCCCTTCATGTTCTCTCATTTCCTACCTGTTGTAATGTTTCATTTCAGAGGGAATGAAGCTCTACATGTCAGAGAACAGAGTTATCCTTACTGAAGGTTTCGATGGTGTCGTGCCAGTCAAGTACTTCGAGAGGATAGAATCATGGCCTGACAGACAACCTTTACCTTTTTAAACCTGGATCAGCTCAGAAATGGCTGTTTTCTCACCTTTGAGACTTCAACCAGTATTAATATATTTTTCTCTTTGCTGAAACTTCCGCCACTTATTTTACTATTGTGTTTCATCTAAATGAAGAGTTCTTTCTTCTTTTCTTCCTCTGCAATTGGCATGTTTTGATTCAAGTTATTTCACTGAGCATTTTATGCCTGTTGCTTGTATACATTTGTTCATCTGAAACCTATTCCTTGGATCGTTCAAATCTTGAGAGTTTGCTGCAATTTTGGGGATGTCTTGAAGGGAGGAAGGTTGGAAATTAGAGTCGAGTTCTTTTCCCCAACCACCTGGTGTTGCATGCCGTGAATGTGGATTTATAGTCTACCAGGCTTGGTGCCACACATTGTTTTCGATTGAGTCTAGAATCGCGTTGCAGGTCAAACTTTCTCAGCACAGTTTGTATTCGGGCTGTTCTGGGTTTGTTTGATGTGAGCTTGTTGCTCGGAAAAGGATGGCTTAGAGAAGAGATGTATGGGGTTCAATGTATTCCGCTTGATGGCGCCCGAGTGTGTGCATGTCTTCGGCTCCTTCCTTGCTGTTCGCCACTCCATGGTCTGCTTGGTGTTATGGTTGGGTCTCTCCTTCTTGGTGGTTATGAGGTGCTTGATCCATAAGAGAACGAACAAATTTTGGCTGCTATTCAAGTTATAGAAATCTTATTCCAGCCCTATATATAGAGACAATTAATAGTCGTCAAATGTTTCTAGTGTCCTTCTGTTAACAATTTGAGCAACAATTTTTAGCAGTATTATTTTTAGCGTCATTAAATGAAAGTTATTAGAAACATTTAGAGACCATTAAATGTTGTTATATGAGAGGTAAGTGATAGATTTTTTCAACTCAAATAGTAGCCAAAATATTTTCTAATAAAACTAAATAATATTTCCCCTATAGTAACCACCGAAAAAAAAAAATCATATCTTGTGACGATGAAAAGCTTCTGACATCCTTCTATAACTATAGAATGGGAAATGGGATGCACTTCTTGAAATTTTAATTTTCCTTGCCCATTTTAAGAATGGACAAAACATAATTCATATGGCTATTTTCTTCTAAGGTGGATCGCAATTGGCATGGAGACTTAGCGGAGTAAGAGTGTTGTTAAAAGTAAAGTCAAGTAGTAACATTCTCTAGCGTACATGTATATACATGGGGTCTACATTCTCTCTTATAATTAATGACAGGACATGATTTTTAAAACAAATCAATTACGTATATTTTCTTTTGATATACTGAAAATTCTAATTATAAATTTTGGTACATGTAAACATTAAATTAAACTCAAGTATAAGTACTGCAAATGTCAAGTTAAGATAAAGCAATTAACAAATTCTATCAAACTGCGTGTTTAGCAAACCTATTAAAATTGGAACCGAGAGAATGTTAAGTTACTAGAGTATTCCAAACAATGTTATTAATTTTACGGAATTACTTCCGTAAAAGCATTTATTATTAAACATATGCTTTATTAAATGAAAATTACAAGATAATCGACAGTTTCAAACTTCGTTTCTCTCCATAATTTTACATGTATTTATAAACATTAACAAGTTCGATTACTAGCACAGCGCTTGGTGGGATTTCTGACTACAAGAGCTGTGCAATCGATCACAACAGATTCAAGTTGGCCGCGTAGATTTAGCCTGATTGGAGTGCCGCGACTGTGACGCTCGACGACGACGGCAGTAGGCGGCGGCGCTTTGCTTACTGCAATTTTCACTCCGAGGTGAAAGCGCTGCCTTTCTCAATCCTATGAGTTGGATGGATATTGTGCATTGCTGCTGTATTTACTTGTGCTTTTCATCTGTAGGTGGAGACAAATCTCTTTTGGGGATGAGATGAGAGTATGCAGCGGATGGCGTCGATTTCTGCTATTTGTGCCCCTCATTATCTTTTTCCCCAATCTGATTTCAGGTAAATGCTCCCTTTGCTCGCCTTTCTCGACTTTTTATGTGTTATTATGATATGATGTGGGGCATTGACCAATGGTTTTCTCCATCTGTTCAGTTCTGGAGATGCACCAAAACTCAACGGTTGAGGATCTGCACCACAAGCAAACCAAGAAATTCGATCATCTAGTCCTTGGACCTCCGGCCGGCCAAGGTTTGAGCGATCGTCTGCAATGTCGAGGTTCTTTGCGCACCCTTAAGATGAACAAGTTTGTCCAAGTTGCTATTTTTGTTGGTCATCTTGCTTCCGATATTGTTGAGAGCGTTTCAGTAGTTGATGTCAGTTAAAATTCTTTTTTAAATTGTTTATAGAGTCTGCATTTGACGCTTGAAGCTATATCATACCTTGTCTCCGAGTTTGTGATCACATCAATACGAAGTGGGGCATGTACCTCGGTGGCTTTGTTCAGTTCTTTTTTCTTGTTTCTTATCACTGCTGCTATTCTTACGTCGTTTTTAAACTTTTGTCACCATCGTCTTTCTCATCGGTATTTCTATTGACCTCATAGTATCTACTATTTTTCTTTTTGCTGGTGGGAAAAGATATTCATCACCTGGTTTATTGCTTCGGTTCACCCGATTGACTTATAAACATACTTGGTCCTTATGTATCTCATGCCATGATACAGGTGTTAAAGCTCTTAACAAGACCCGCCGCTCTACCTCCTCTGGAAATTCCAACTACGGGGATGGCATTGCCTTTGTCACTGTCTTTGCCACTTACAACTCTAGTATTGATAGACAGGTTACTAGTAGATCAAATGACTTAGTTACTGTTGGGAAGATGTCATACAACAAGGTGGAGAGGTCAATGGCCATTTTGAACGTCTTTTTCAATTTCATTCAGGTAATACTATTTTTATCTCATCCAGTAGGATTCTCGATTTTAATCAAAGGCTCAGTTCTCGTGAAGGTGCTAGCGGTTTGAAAAGTTTCCTTTTGGGGAACAGGGGGTGGCAGGCCGGGGGGTGAGGTGACATGAGCATTGATTATACATTTGAAAGAAGTAATTGAAAGAACCTTCACTGTGTTCTTTAACGAGATTATACAACCATAATCCCATGTTGTTTCCACTTACAATAATAATCATATTGGTCATACTTCTAAAACATAGTGGTTGAAGTTTATCCCCCATACCTCTTTAGCAAACTTATTTTTCTGCTTGCACTTTGAAAATGAGGGTAAAAAAAGAACAAAAAAGGTTATCTCAATATACCAACCTTAGACGATGTTCATAAACAAGAGATCTGAGTCCTCTTTGGTTCTTTGTTCTTCTTCTTTTTCCAAACATGTAATATTTGGAATGATGTAATTCTTTGAGTTAAGAATGAATTCTTGGTTATAGGTGGAAACAGGAATGTTACCCAACCAAATCCTCCAGATGTTGTTACCCTGGGGCTGTGTCTTGATCTCCTATGTGTTAAATATAAGGGACTAGTTCCTAAATTACACTACCTACCTTGGTCTAATTCCACGCCTTATGAAGAAGGGAGTCGGCATTGCGTAAAGTGAAGATTGGGGGGGAGTAGAGCAAAATTCCCTTCTGGGCATTTGGCCAAGCTCTTTGACATAGCTCTCTCAAGGATCCTAGGCTGAATTTGACTTGCTCAGATCACGGTTTGGGGGACATTCAGATAGTATAGATTGTTATCGATAACATGCATCTGAAACTGTAATAAATTTAGCAGCCAAAAGAGAGAACATATAAACTGCTTGTTCATGCTTCTTCTTAATCTTTGACCAATTGCCTGACCAGAGCATGAAGTTGCTTTACTGTCAGTTCTATTCTGAAATAGAATTTTTGCAGGTTACGATGCCCAAAAGCAACATAGTCGTTATCACTGATCCAGCATCTGAGCTTCCAGTTCGCAGAAATGGGGTTTCTGTATTTCCCATTCAAGGTGAATATTCACGCGACAAGTTGATGCTTCAAAGAATCAGGTCTTACATTGTAAGAGCACAGTGCATGTGCATTACTTCGTAGAAAATTTCTGTATTTGGTCAGTTGCTAATCTAGCTTGTTTGCACGATTCTGTTATTTTGAATGTCTGGAAATATGCTTGTTCAGTTACTGCGTCCAGATTGAACTCTCCTCCTCTTCTCTTTCCATGTACCCCCAACCACACCCACACTCAACAATGACTAGTTTTATATTTTCTTGAAATCCTAGTTAGATTTGTACGGTGGGGGTCGTTTTGGGGGGGTTGGGGGGAGGAGTATTTTGAGGCATCTTTATTTTGCTTCTACTTATTCTGTGATGTATATTTCATGTTGCTGATTGTAAGGGGTCTAAAGAGCATATGATTGAAAAATACTTCATTGAGCATTTAACAACATCAATAACATACTAACCAGACATGTACAAATAAACATCGCAACCATTAATTTTTTGACATTTGTTTTGAAGATGTCAACTCTCTTTCGTTTATGCAGGCCTTTCTACAGTCAAGGCTTGAGGATCACTCCCAGTGGCAGGGGAAAAATAAGCATTACGTTTTTACTGACTCGGATGTAGCAGTTGTTGACGACCTGGGACAAGTATTTAATAACTACCAAAATTTTCATGTGGCGCTCACCTTCCGGAACAACAAAGATCAGCCTCTGAATTCAGGATTTATAGCCGTGAGGGGCACCCCTGATGGACTTCTAAGGTGTGTAGATGATTCCCCTCTTTATATGGTTCAATTGGCCACAAGGATACAGTTTGGGCATTTGCGTTTTGTTTACTGGCTAATCAAGAAATCAAAATGTTAGAATTATACAACTTCTGGCATTGTACATTGTTGGAAATTTGCTTCTCCGTTATATCATAACTTTCCCCCTGAATTTTAGTTGAAAGACCACTTTCCATAACTTTGGGGGGAGAGGGGTGGCAGGACTTATTCTGTCTGGTAACAGTGGTGTAGTGATTCCAGGAAACACACTTCAAAGACGCACCTCTTAAAACTAAAAGTGCAGTAAACAGACTTCGATTCTTTGAAATCTGCTTTCCTTTGGGCATTGAGCATGCCTTTGACAAAGTAAATTACGGGTGCATTATCGTATTCCTTTTGATAATAGAGATGCATATGATGGTACTACTACCACTAGTCACTGCCACATAATGCTCATTACCAATGGCAAGAAACAAGAAACTGTGAGGGTAAACCAAGCTCTGCATATATTGTGTGCGTGTCTTGTATGGATATACATGTATATATACGTGCATATACAGGGGTGGGTGTTTCTGTGTGACAATTTTCACTTGTTTAAAATGTTTACTGACAAAGTTGTCCATGATATATACAGGTTTCTGCCACTAGTCCTCTGTAGTATGAACTCAATCAATAAAGCCCTTAATTCCTCTTCTGATTGCAAAGTAGTCTGAAAATGGCTGATAAGAGTGCCGGTTAAGTGGTCATGTGCAATGCAAGTGTCTTTAATTTAAGGGCACGCTTCGCACAATATCCGCAGTGTGGTCCAAAATTGCTACATAACAAACCCGCCTTTCTTTGTCTTTCTCTATACAACGTACTGCGACCACAGTGCCTCAACCGCCACCCCACTCGCTGTTGCCACCATCAAGGTCGCATCCTTTCAGATTCCACAATTACAGGTCCGCATTTTTAATCTCTCTGTCTCTCTCTCCTCTACAGTAATGTAGAAACACAATCACTTTCCCCCATCCTGGCGATGAGACCCTCCCCTTTGACCTTCACAAAAACCAACCAACTCCATCAGCCATCACCATATCTCCACTCCAGTCTTTCTCAAGCTGACAATTATCCAAGTACCAGATTTGGTCGACTCAACTTGGTGAGCCCAATAACTACTCAGCCCAAATTGGTCGACGACTAGCAATGAACACCCAAACCTTTGGGCTTCCCTTGAAAATCTGATCAAGATGGAGCCTTTTATTGTTCTTGCCCCCCATTGTTGGGCACCTAGAACTGATTTGTTCACTTTTTGACCCAGCATGTCGCTGATCTATGTTAGAAGTACTAGGGGATTTAATTGTCACAGGTTGTTGGGAAGGTGATATCGGTGGTCCATGGAGGAATGAGTTGTGTGGATGGATGTTTTGATGCAATTGCATTGACGTGAATAACTTGTGTAGGCGGGTGGCTTTGCAACATGGCGGTGGTGCCGTGGTAGGTGGAGATGATGGTTGCTGACAGAGCTGGTGAACAGTGGTAGAGAAAGAAGGATTGTACATACAGAGAATTGTCCCCCGGGGTGGGGGGGGGGGGGGGGTTGCGTTGAGTCAGATGCTTTTAGTCAGAAAGACGAGAGAGGGAACTTGTGGCATCGAGAATTGCACAATTTTGGACAACTTTGGGTGTTAGTGGGATTATAAGACTTATCAAAGTCGATTTGCAAAAGCGTGACTACTTAATGGACAAGGTAGCATTTAGTTTATGCGAGAGCCATTAGCTGCATTGTGCATATTTCTGTAGGGAATATGTCCCACTAAGAAATCACAGTGGTGTGGAGGCAATTTTAATGAATTTATCAAGTCACGAATGTTTGTCAAAATAAGTAAGATATTTTGGACATGGAGAAGTAATGCTACATCCAAGCCCTCCATTTAGGTTGTAAATTTTACATATGTCGGTGTTCAAAACAAGATGGCTCTTGGTTAGGCATGTCCTTGCTTTTCGAGGGGCTAATATCTCTGAGATTTAGGGAATTTTTTTGCTTTTCGAGGGGCTAACAAGATGGCTCTTGAGATTTAGGGAACTTTTTCGAGGGGCTAATATCTCTTGGTTACTTAGGGAACCTTTAGTGGAAATATCTAAAGGCTACAGATATTTCCACTAGCCTGTCAAATAACTTGGAAACATCTATGATATTTTACCTCCATTTTCTTGGAAATATCTGTAGCCTTTAGAACTATTCTCACCGCTTACTGAAGATTATGATGAAATTTGGCTGCAGGGCAAAAGTTCTGTTACAAGAGGTATTGAAGATTTACAACTCTAAGTACATGAAAGCTTCCCGAATGCTTGGAGATCAGTTAGCTCTTGCCTGGGTCGTAAAGTCTCACCCTTCCTTTGATATAAAAAGGTTTACTCGACGACAACCTTTTGTCGAGGAAATTGGTGGCGCTTCGGTGCTCTTCTTACCGTGTTCTGTCTACAATTGGACACCGCCAGAAGGCGCTGGTCAGTTTCATGGGATGCCCTTGGACGTCAAGGTATACTTTTGAGTCAACTTTCTCACGATGATTCTTGAATTAAATTATGGCCTCTGTTTTTTTTTTTTGGTTCTATCATATTGATGAAGATAGCTAAAGTAAAGGGATTTGAACTCTCAAATCTGGCTTTATTCCTGTCTATAGGTTGTTCATTTCAAGGGTTCTAGGAAGCGCCTTATGCTCGAGTCGTGGAACTTCTTGAATTCCTCGTCTTCGTCAGACATTTCAGATATGTTGTGCCTTATCTTAAAGAGCGGTAGGACAAAGTACGACTTCTAAATCATGGTTCATCTACTGTGAAGCTAGTAAGGAATGTGACCCCATTGTAATGGAGGTTATGCATTTAAGTCCCACGGTTCGTCCTTCTAGCTTGTTGAATTACAGATTTCCGTTGCTGCTACCGGACTAGGGAAACAGTACAGGAGGAACTCGAATTTTCAGAGTTGTCAAGCTTTTCTGATGAAGCTTGTTGTCAATTTTAATTTAGCTTTCTTCACATCTTATTACAATTTTGTCTAATCTTTTCTCTGGCACTTTTTCATCATCTTTATTGTGTTGGGTGTAAAAGGGCACTTCAATATTCTAAATGGTTGTTCACTTTTTCCTTGAGGAACCATTTTAAGCTTATCGGTATATATTTATTGCATATTGGAGTTTAATGCTTGCCTTTTTTGCTTATTGAGTTTTGGTTCATAAATCATTTGCATTATGTAATCTGCACCTGTTTCTTTGTGTTAACATTTGAATTCGGTAATCGCTTTGGCTCTTATTTGTGTGAATCAGGAGAAGATACTCGAGCATCTCTCGCTCCCCTCCTCTCCCGGCCCCCGCCTCTTATGTGCGTGCGTGCATGCGTGTGTTAGGAATTTCCTGCAACCTTCAATTCCTTGTGGGGAAATAATAAAACAGCAGTTGTCCTTTGCCCATCTCGCAAATTGTGGAAAATGCAAGGGGTTTAAAGGTATACTGCAGTAGTTTAACAAGAAGCATCGAATAAATTTGCCCTCTGAGATATGTTTGCATTTATATTACAGTTGCATCAATACTCTTGACTGGAGATGAGAATCTACTCTTGACAAGCGGGACAGCTTCTAATATATGCAACATTCTATTTGGAGCTCATCTTGTATTTGTGATGATGACAGCTACGTTCCTGCTTGATTCACTGGTTTTTTTTTGTGAACAGTTTGTGCTGTTGATGGACGCGTCTCTTTTTGGCCGGTATCAAAGGTTACATAGCGTTATGTCACGGACTCATTGTGTGGAGTCTAGCACACGAAGTGTATGGAAAATATTAGCATTGAGCCTGGCGTGTAAAGCTGCACTGAGCTTTACACCAACCTTACATCGCCTAAACACTGGGAATATACATTGGAAGGAAGGCCTGAGGATCTTATTCAGGTGTAGATATCCATATCTGTGTGAAAGTGTCTCTAGGAGGATTTTAATACAACAGTATGCGAAAGACTTCTCGTGAAACTGTTACATGTGCTTGCTTTGTTTTGGGCTGCTTGAACTGAGGGAGATGTTCAAGATGCCAAAGCAAGGCAGACACCAGCACAATACCGGTTACTGGACCCTGCAACACAACCTGCTTTAGCTTCTGCAGCGCCTGTTTTCCCAACTTAAGGGGCAACCCCAAGCCAGCATTGAAATAGGAAGTGATCAGAATATCTACTGCCGGAGAAAACTGCTTCACTGAATGGAAGTACACATATGTCCGTGTTGAATGATCTTCGACACCATATATATTAACCATATTATGTAAGATTGCAATGCACGGAATTGGGAAATTTCGTAAACAAAAAGCGATATGACCAAGCAGTTTGAACGATCATTCTCTATCCTGAATGCAATTATCAGCTATGCTATAAGAACCACGAGCCATATCAGGAACTTAACAAAAAACCGTAGAAAAGCCAATTTCCGGTTTCATGAAATGCTGGAGGCATGTACACTAAGAAACCTGTTGAGAGATCCAAAATAATACTAGATGGGACTGAAGACGTGACTCCATTAGGCATTATGCAAGCCATTATAAAATTCTCGCTTCCTCCAAGCTTCCACCAAACTTGCACCATTGATGGAGAACTCAATGAACTATGAAGAATTCAAGCCATACTAGTTTGAAATACAATCTTAGCAACAGCTCCCCAAGGAAAGAACGAAGAAGAGAGAAACTAATAAGTATGTAGCCAGAATGCCGTATAATTGCATCACATACAACTCTCCAAGCGATCACAACTGCCAACAGGTTTATACAAAAGAAGAGTCGACCAGAAGAGCAACCTCTCTTACAATAAATGGAAAGTTATCTTGGTTATGTCAGTCATCCAACTTAATGGTACAATCACGATACATGATAGATGCAGATACGTGATAGTGGGACACCAAATTATCACCAAAGAACAAATATCGCAGTAAGAAAGTTGGGATGTTGTTACTTGCCATCTATCTTCTCCAGTTGTTGCAAAACAATGTCAAAATGCTATAACCCGACTCCGTAATCTAAAGTATCAACCTTTGTACCTATGGAACACTCGCAAGACTCCTGGAGCATCATATGATCTGGTAAACCGTAAACCAAGCACCAGCTATCTCAAAGATTAAAAACTTAATTTTTAAAGCTGCATTCGCCAATGAGGTTGATTAAATAACCAAACACCACAGACTTGACACAGCTGAGAGTCATTTTCTGCTGTACTTTCCAAGAAAAAACGCACGTAGCTCTAGAGACCTTCATATTAACCATATAACAAGTTTACAACATAGAATATCATTCCGCACCAAGGTTTTGTATGAAGAAACGTAAAATTTGTATAGAACATGGAATCATTGGCTGGCTCGCTCTCTTCCACAACGGACCCAAAGAACACAAAGCAACAAAATCTCGTCTTTAGGTGGAAAAAATCATCTTGCCACAAGCGTATACCAAAGAGTTGAACTAAGAATAAATATGCGACAGATGTTTCCATTCAGAAGGACTTATATCGTGGTGGAAATTATACACAGTTGAGGGGACTTCAGACCATGCTCAGTTGGGAACTTATGTACTGTGGAGGGGAACCAGAGTTTACAGGAACCCGATGAGGAGATTGGGGATTTCCCTTCTATACTTGACGGACTATGGAGGGAAAGCAATACAACATCTTTTGACCATGATAGACTAGAGTCTTCTATGATTTTGGGGCTAGAGGAGGAATACATAGATAAGTTTTTTTTCCGGAAGAGGTGTAGTGAATTTAAGTTTGCTTCCTAAGTGGTGGCAGGAAGCAAACTCTGGGGAAATCATTATGCAGTTAAGACAGTATCTCCTACGGCCCTACGTCCCCTGTTTCATTTTCTCCCTATTTCATATACTTCACACGTATACGGAAATTTTCCCGTCTTTGGGTGTAGTTAGATTATTAATTGAAGAATAGATTTAGTTTGACCAAGAGAAAATGGAAGTACAGACACATATAGGCTTGTTATCACCCTAGGAAAATTTGAGGGACCGAAAACCTCAACTTTTGAAAGACACAAATGTAGTGCATCAATCAATTTATCACATTGCAAACACATAGCTAAACGTCAAAACCTCCAAATTTTGTCAACAGTAATTCTGCAAGTAAAACCACAGCATATAGGATACACTTCTGTCCTATATATATGCAAGTCAGCCAAGTAGACTATAGCAACAGAAAATCCTAGACAGGCAGTAGACACAGAAGTAAACAGCTTCTGTCCAACGTAAATGCACTCCATTCCTACAAGTATCCTGTTGCTCTTTGTAACGACTCCAAAAGAGACTCTTCCTGGGTACTAGCTTCTAGGTTCTATTTAAACAACGTGAAGGGGATTGTAGACTCACGTAAGAGGTTGTTAAGGGCCAAGAAGCTTAGAGGGATCTTCCACTGGATCTATGCAGAAGATTAGGCTCATCCATCAGATATTTGAAGAGGTCAATAACCAGGTCAAACTGAAACAAGAAAAATGTACCCGACTATCACCATTCACCAAAATGGTGAACTCTGCCTTAACCATATTCTACTGGGTAAGAATTTTTAAGTGCACTGGGGCAGCAACAAAGCCAACATGTTTTAAACTTCTAGCTATCAAACTGACTGTCATTTTTATGAATCTGCAACATAAAGCATTCTAGCAATAATTCCAAATCACCCCAAAAGATGGCAATAATCAACTACCAGAATATTAAACCATTAATGAAGTTTCTCATAAGTTCACAAACCTAAGGCTTATTTAATGAAGTTGTCAGAGGGATAAAGGAGCAGCTAAATAAGTTCTTAAAATCTATATCGATCAAGAATGGCACCACTCGAGATTCAAAGAAGCTACTAAAGATATAGAATAAGGTAACTTAGTAGGTAGCTTACATCTAACCTCATCCATTCAAAAAATCTTTGTGAACCTGTAAAATAGATGGCCACAACAGTTATTCGACATAAGCAAAAGTTAATGGTCTTGATAGTAAATTTATATTATACCTAGATAATTTCCGCGACAATTAAAAACATGGAGAATCTTATCATGAAAAGTGACAACTATTGCATCACCATAGTCAAAATGTGAACAACTTGCTGGGACAACGTAGCCAATTCCAGAAAAAGGAAAGACAAAACGCTGCCTTATTCCAATTTAAGTTAGAATGAAAGTACACTGAGCTGGTTCTACCGCATCAATGTGACAAAGAGCCACTGAACAAATCTTAAAGTTGTTTAAATGAGCAGCCAAGTGATATATGGAAATCATTAATGCACCACACACTTCATTACAGCTATTAATTACATCGAAATATAAAGAAGTCATGCATTGATCAATAAATCCAAAATAGCAAAACTCTTGTGTGCTATTTTTATTCGAATTCGATTAAGATGATACAGGTCCACCAATCAGCGAATTGCTCTATCAGTCATCAATTCTACAATGATAGACTACAACAAATACATTCCCAATAGTAAAACATATTGGTTCTGGATTTTCTTATGGTACAGATCACAATGCCCAAAAAACTATATCCACCCAACCACCAAAACTTCTTCACCGTGGGACGCGACCTCCTTATATGGCATCATTAAATATATATGGAAACAAGATACTCGGGGAAAGAACAGCGAGATGTTAAAAACAATCATATGAATGAAATCAACAAGAATTCGAATGGATATCCTACCTCGCGACCAAAAAGAATGTTTATCATTCACTGGGCACTCTTCTTTCCCGAACCATAATAACTCAGGTACCATCGAACAAATTTCTTCAAACCCGTCTGCAAATCTGTCGTGGGCTTATACCCAAGCTCCCTCTGCGCCAAGCTTATATTTGCGTGCGTGAACTGCACATCCCCGTTCCTCGGCAATTTCATGATCAACCTCTTCGCCTTCACCTTCAGCAGCCTCTCCAAAATGCTCACAAGATCCGAAACTGGCACAGGCGAAGTATTCCCCAAATTAAACACCCTCAGCTGTGCCGCCCCCTTCTTCTTTCCCCCACTCCCTGTACTCTTCTCTGCTGTATCCAACGCAGCCAAACAACCCTTCACAATATCATCGACATAGGTAAAATCGCGTGCGACCGTCCCATGATTTGCAGCCTCAAAGATCGGTATTGACTTACCCTTCAAAATATCCCTAGTGAAAAAGAAATAAGCCATGTCCGGCCTACCCCAGGGTCCATAAACCGTAAAGAACCGCAACCCGGTTAGTGAAAGCCCGTAAATATGGTTGTAAGTGTGTGCAATTTCCTCACCAGCCTTCTTGGTGGCTGCATAAAGACTAGCAGGCTGGTCTGTCCTATCCTTTTCCGAAAAGGGTACTTTAGTATTTAATCCGTAAACAGAGCTAGACGATGCCCACACAATCGCAGGCTGTGGATTAACCGACTTGCACACTTCCAAAACACTAACTAAACCAGCAATGTTGCTATGAACATAAGAGCTAGGGTTCTCCATTGCGTACCTCACGCCGGCCTGCGCTGCCAAATGCATCACATGGGTAAATTGCACAATGTCAAACAGCTTCTTTAGCAGCGCCATGTCGTTGATATCGCCCTCAACAATGAACACCCCGGTGCGCTCCAATAAGGCCTGTCTGGCCCTTTTTAAGGACGGATCGTAGTAGTCATTGAAGTTATCAAGCCCAAGGACGCCGTCCCCGCGGCGCTTGAGGGCGGCGGAGACGTGGGTCCCGACAAAACCGGCTGCGCCGGTCACCAGTACAGAGATCCCATTTCTTGACCGGATTTTGGCGGAGGATTTGACGCGTTTTTCCCAGGTGGGTCCGCCCCAGGAGTTCGTGCGGAGGGATCTGCGGGAGAGATCTGAGGAGGGGGATGTGGAGGAGGGGGCAGTGGAGGGTGATCTGAAGAAGAAGACCAGGATCAGGCCGAGGAAGATGAAGGACCAGAAGGTGAGCTTTGCTATGGAGGAGGAGTGCCACCTCAACCTGTGGTGGATGTAGGGCGACTTGTCCATCTTGAACTTGCCTGGTGTTGATGGAATGTTGTCAATGTGGGACATTTGCTTCATAGTTTCTCACCACACCCAAAGGCAAATCCTTTCCTGGGTTTTCTTAAAAATGTGATTTTCTTGGGAATGTGGGGGGGAATCTTTCTGGGTTTGCTTGGAAATGTGGGAATTTTAGGCTAGGGTTTGGAAAGATTGAAAATTTGTTGGTGGACTGATGATGGTGTTGAAGATAGGGGTGGGGATGGGGGTGGGCGTAGGGTGGTGGTGGTGGTGGTGGTGATGAAGCTCTTCTTAATTTCTGTTGTTTATGGGAATCTTCTGGTTTCTTGAAGAGATTGGTTGTGGTGGTGGTTGGTGTGGTGGTGGTGTTGGTTGCTTTCGATGGGGTTTCTTGGTTGTACAGAAGAAAGATTTGAGATTTTGATGAATGATGATTAAGAGATGGGTGATTGGAGAGAGAGATAGGGGGAAGAGAGAGAGAGAAGAGAGAGAGGGGAATGACTTGGGGGAGGACTAATGGTGAGGAAAAAGAAAGAAGTTTGAATAGTTTAAAGAAAATGGATGGATGGGAGATCCAGAGGAAGAGTCAAAATTAGTGGAAATGTGGTTAATGGGAATGTGAGGGTTGATTATATCCCCAGAGACAGAGTTTGATTTGGAGTTGAAAACTAGGGTTTTTTATTTCAATAATTGGACCCGGATTTGGATTTTACAGTATCTGTTCTTGAAGAAAATTAATGAGCAGTGAGTGAATCAATGAGTGGATAATGATGGCAAGCCATATCTAACTATCCATTTTGAGGTTCTTGATTTGGTTGGTTGGGGGGTGCCTTCAATTTCAGGGCATCCATTTACATGCCCCTTTATTCAATCCAAATATTTGTGTGGGTGTTCTTGATTTTGGGAGGAGTGATTTAAGTCTGTTTGGGAGGTTTTTGAGTCAGTGTGGCTGGAATTCTGAGGCTAATTATGAGGGACTTTGCAATGATTACACCAATGAATTGAATGAAAATGTGAGAAATTTGTGGGATTTTCCAACTTTGAATTTGCCATTTATACCGTGGAGAGAATTTTTTTTTCCCTCCACATTTCCTATTTTCTAGTTTTCATTTGAATAGTTTAAAAAATTCACATTTTTATCTTTTTTTTCTTTAAATAAAGCACTTGGTATGTCAATAATTACCAAAAAGGAAGTTTTAATACTTCTTTACGGTTTACTTTTTCTTTTTTAGGAGAGAAAAATAAGCGATTTGCTTTATCATGAGTTAGAATTTTTAAAAGATTTTAGATTGAGAGCGATCAAGATACTAACATGACGATACCAGGCCTAACGGAAGATGGTAACCGCCTTCAAAGCATCTATCTTCCTTAATCTTTCTTTATTTCACCTTCAAAACTTGGTTTTACTCCAACGTGAATGCATGCTTCTTATCTAAGTTTTTCGTTAGATATCGACCAGAACAAAGCCACACACTCTATTAAGATCCTTCTACAAGAATATACTTAAAGTTGTGGAGAGTAAAAGATCTCAAATTTCATGAAATAATGTCCCATGCATTTTTTTTTTATAAAATCACATTCTCACATTATGGGTGTGTTTGATAACGCAATTAAGCACTTAAAACTTAATATTTTCAATGATTTTTAATTAAGTGCGTTTGATAACGATAAATCTTGTATCACTTAAAAAACTAAGTCCTACAAAAAATAGACTAAAATTTTAAGTCAGGTGGACTTACTTAATGCTGATCACTTAATTCAAAGTGAGATGGTTAAAAAAGTTATTTAATATTTTTTTACATAAAAAAATAATAATTATCACCGCTATGTCGCCTCAATTAATTTGCTGACAACACCGTTTCCACCACAATACAAGTACCACCACAATACAAGTACCACCACAACCATTATTTCCTTTTGTTATCACCATCACAATTACCATGACATAGTCACTATCACCACCACCACCGACACCACCGCAAGGACACCGCCACCTCCACCATACCGTCGTTATTGTCACTACGTATGTTTTCGCCAAAATCATCTAAAGATCCACTACACTACAACCACTGATCGCCATGTCGCTGTTTTTCGCTATCATCACAATTACCAACACCACGTCTTCATGCTCCATTACCGCCACCATTGGCAGTTTTTTGTCGCCACTGCCACCACCACCACCACCATCAACATGATTTTAGCCTCCCCTCCAAAAAAAAAAGTTACAAAGTACTTAAACAAATGAATAATTTTGGTAAAATGGATAAATTTGTAAATAAACAATTTTCAGTTATCTGCTTTTGATTTACCAAACATGTTAACTTATTTTTCAATAAAAATTCGGTCGCTTAAAGTTTTCATTTTTACAAATTCAGGGCTTAACTTTTTCAGCACTTAAATTTCAGTTTTATCAAACAGCCCCTATTATGTGTTTAAAGACATATCCTAGCTACCTTTGAGATTTTGGTAATTGCACTCACTTGCCACACCTGAGTTTGGGTACCACTTTTCGGCCCGTGAATATATACGCTGAAAATGTATCCTTAAACGGCATGAAAATAGAAAAATGCTCTTTTTGACATAAGCATGATTTATATTTCGTTAATATGTTTTTACACTGATCAAATCTAAGAAGATAACAGAGTCTATCTCCTACGAAAATGGAGTACAAGACAAGGGGTGTGAGTAAGGGGTCATAGTGTAATATTACTTGTTTCGAGGGGATACAAAACAAGGGGTATGAGTAAGTGGTAAAATTTTTATATTATTGAGGTGGCATGAGCATAATTTCGCCTACACAGCACTTTCGGCATACATTCTAGTGGGCGTGTTTGCGTGTGCGTATGTGTATAGTATTTGAATTTTTTTGAGGAAACTGTTTCTAAATAAGCTAAGTTTTAGAATCAAAAGACGTTAATCTAATATGTCATGTACGATAATAAGTTTTATTTGTAAGCACTTGTATAATAGATGACCCAAATTGAATAACCTTTTCGTAAACTTTTGTCTGCACCGAGGTTTTTAATCTTGAACTCTAAACCTTAAACCAAGTTACGATTTAATTCCCACTTGAGCGGTGGAAAAATATGGTCGGCCGAGTGCAATAAATGAAGAGTGTACCTTTGTAACAAATGCGCCATAAAGGAGTGACAACTTTGCAAATGACAACTAGTTTTCCATGTTACTCCCTTGCTTTGGTCTACATCTTCACTGCTGCGTCCACCCAAGAAGTCCTTCCTACACATGTAGGGGATCTGGAAGCCCATGAACTCGAGCAACCCGTGTCTCAGCTTCTTCTCCAGAACCTTGCAATGTTCCCCCAAGCACCAAGTGGGGTTAGCAAACCTGGTATGGAAGCAAGTTAAGGTTAAAGCCGTCAAAGGACAAGCTTAATTAAGTAACCCTCGGAGTCATCGCCTTAAGGATATCGGTGGGCATTGATAAGATTGGTATCAATTAATCAAATGTTTAGAGCATCAGAACTCTGATTGAGATTGCATAACTACACTTCAATGATAAGGAACCAAGGTGTTAGAGCACCCACGGTGTGAGGTTCCTTCCTGAACTGGGCAGCGAGGCCATGAAGAAGCATGGCTCGGCTGCCTCAGAAAGTTTAATCTTGTGACTAACATAAAAGAATTCAAAAGGTTCAAGTTCATATAAAATATGAATAATAAAAAACACATTATAAAAGCGTCACTATAAAGTACGTTAAATACAAAATAGATTGCTCAATTTAACTACTAATAATATATATTTGCTATGCATAGTGATTTATTTAACTTGTTAAGGTTGGTCAATAATAAATTACCACTTTTGCATAAAAAAAACTTAACTCTTACTCTATAGATATATTACTAATGTGATTATCAATTGTATGACTACTTTAATCACGTATAAGTTAACAAATTATAAGAATTTAAAGTAATAGAAATAATTAACCTTAATCTATCCTTGTCCTTTTGTAATATGGAGATTTAGAATATAGAATAGTGCAAGAAAATGACAATGAAAAAGACAAAGACAAGGTACAAAGAGTAAAAAACACGACAAAATAAAATTTTAATAAATTAATGCTATAATATGTGACATTTTCAGAAATATTTTATATATTTTAAATATATTTATTCATTATCCCAAAAACTAAAAGAGGAGTTCAAAAAATCTTGAGGGGTGCCATGCCCCCCCCCCGGTCATGGGGGAGGTCCACCCCTGTCGGCTGCCTAACTTGCAAGTCAGGCAACCCCGATAAGGTGAGTTGGGGTGGCCTTGCAATCCACATGGTGGGTTGGGGGTCCTCAGCAAGTTTGGCACCCTTGTCGGAGTTTAGCTGCAGCTCGGGTAGTAAGAAGCATCTCGAGCCCTCATATAGCGACAAATTAAAAAAGTACCGTAAAAATGTCTAGAAAAATGCTTCTAACTATATTGAGCGATAATTATTGTTCATTATACGGGGGGTTATACGCTATTCTTATTACCCGAGTTGTAGCGACCATCTTTTAAAGATAAAAATCTGATGAGCCATAGAGTTAGCTAGAGAGAATTGAAAGAGTTTCTTTTTATCGCTATAAGTCTTTTGTTGCTAATGCATCTCTAGCAACAAAAAAAATGCATTTATTAGAAGTGGGCTTACAAGTAAGTAGATCTCTCACAGTCACACACAAAAGGAGGAGTAAACCTCTATTTGGAAGAGAAGAGACAGTGTCATGTGAGAGTGGGAGGAGTCACATTTATTGTGAGGCATTATTGCAAACAATCTTGTAAAAGCAAGGGAAAAAGCCTCTTTCAAAGTGCCCCTATTTGGTATCTTGTGTTCCCATTTATTGTGTTTGGACTCCACTAGCATATTCATGTGAGTTAGTGACTTGTTGGGTTTGTGGGGATAAGCTATCCTGATATAACAAGACCACACTTAGGTTAGCTTCAACTGTAAGCTCATTGTAACTTGGAATGGAAAAAGAGTAGTGTTTAAGCCAAATAAACACCATATATATAATTGTTGAAAGTCCTTGCCCCACATCACACTGCCACCCATCATAATTTGTAAGCTGGACATTTTTATTTGTTCTGCTTGTTCCATTTTTCGTCTTTAAAATAGTACGTAACGCATTTAGTTTCTTTCTTTTACCATTTCTTTATATATTTACGTGTCAAAAGTGTAATGATCAAGATTTACAGTTCCGTAACGTCGTCTCTATCGTAAGGGCGTTAAACAAGTAGTGCAAGGAAGAACGTTGACAAGTATTGCTAACTTTTTGCATGACATTGGGCTTCATGTGGGAAACCAACAATAGTTCTTAGGCCAGCTGATGAAAAAAATCAATTTCAGACTGCTAGCCAATAGTAAACGCCAAAAAGAAGAGTTAAAAACTGTCTTTATGGGCTATGTTGTAGTTTATGGTGGAAAACAAATATAAACAACTGTTTGTTGCTACTTGCTAACATCCACACAAGGTGACAGGCTGATACATAAGATGCACATGTATCACGCAATTCCTTTAAGGGGACTACTTATAAATGTCGAATTGAAAACTGGATGGATCTTTCAGAAGAGATTTCAGAGCATTTCTAGGCATATTCCCTCACTCTTTCTAGATCCAAGCACAGGATGATTCCATAAGCAGATTCAAATCTGAGAACCAACTAGTGAAACTGAAATAAACTTCACACTTTATAGATCCCATAAATCCATACAGAAAGGGACAATATGGCTGTACTTACAATTACAATATAAATTCCTCAATGAACTTGAAAACAAATGTAATACGCGTTCATTTATAGGAAAAATTACAAGGTTACGAGTAATAATATCTTGCGCTGCCATTGCCAACATAAATATTGAACAACACGTTGACAATGCCTACCCTGCTGGAAGTTGGTTCTGATATCACAGTGAAAAAAGATTGGTTGCAAGCTTCTGGAGGACTTGAAAATAGTCGGGGAAGGTGATCCGAGTATTGAAAAATAGTCGGGGATCGTAAATGGTGACTTAACCATCTGCACAGGCAGCAAGAGAGAATCCCATGGCCATCACATGATCATTAGATGTCTCTACTGATGTGACACATGGTTTCTCTGGTGGTGTAATTACAGTAACATGGCCCAACAGTTGCTTCCAACTGACATACAACCTAGATGCCAATGGTAGGAGACAATGTCAACAAAGAGACGATGGGAATGAGTTACAACTTCCAAAGCTATCGGTAGGGGGAAATGTCAACTAAAGAAACAAGGGGAAGGGGGTACAACTTACAAACCGATATCCTGCAAGTTAAGTGCAAATGGTAAGTCATTCGTTCAGTTTCCTTCGCTCTCCAGTTAGCAACTGAAAGCAGATAAAGAGAACTTAAATTCAGGAATCCTTAAGAAGTACTTGCAGAAGAAGGGCATTGCCAACAGAGATGATTCTTCGATTAGCGAGAGCGTGATAGAGATGCTTTTATGTCCACATCGTTGCATCTATGGTCCCAAAATGATGCAAAACACAGATTTGAACCATAGGTGTCTGTGGAAGATCCCTGAATTACATAAATAAAAGGTAACATGGTTAGTATAGATTGAACTGCTAAAAATGGTAAATGGAAATCAGGTTCATGTTTGATAAATATAAAAAAAAAAATTATCATATGCAAGTTCCAAACTACTATATGTACACCAACAATCTGTGAGGCCAACTGGTGAATTTATTTAGGTACAAATACTCGTTAACATCTTTAAGATTCAAGATGATTTTCTGTTCAATATCTACAAATCTCCTCAAGAGAATTCCAAGCTACTTAACGCAAAAAATAAACAGAGAACTGCAAGAATTAGTTCATACAAGAAGATCTTGTCATTCCAACAAGTACCATAAAACTTTTCAAAAGCGTAATGTGACAGAACTTGAATTACGCCAGCGCCAGTAGCTGCAGGAGTCAATGGCCGCATTAAAGTTCCAGCATTTCCCA
The DNA here is from genome assembly GCA_033065855.1 of Escallonia rubra. Classification (NCBI taxonomy): domain Eukaryota; kingdom Viridiplantae; phylum Streptophyta; class Magnoliopsida; order Escalloniales; family Escalloniaceae; genus Escallonia; species Escallonia rubra. The sequence continues at coordinate 78,934 of JAVXUO010002209.1, forward strand.
GGAAGAGTTAAATTTCGTCCCTAGATTCTTTACCGACTGAAATAACACAGCCGCAACCTGTCATAGTCACTCGTTTAATTGCAACATCTTGTTCCACAGCTAGCCCAAGTGTTCTCAGAGAAACAAGCATGTAATGGACGTCATCATGTTAAAGAAATTGCCTAGACCAGTTGTTCCCTGGAATATCGTTGCAAGTTTCATATAAGTTGCACACTGAATGTTTATGTGATAGCTGGAATAAAAGAACATTAAGAAACTATTGTTAATTATCGCAAGCAAAAACATACCTAGGGCACATATGAAAATGGACTATGATAAGAAAGCTTGTGATATTCAAAAGATTATGGCGCATTTCAAATGGAACTTCCAAAGAGCATATATATTCGAATCTAACCATTACTGTAGAACAGAATGCAGGAGCTGAAGTGTTCACAAGACTTCAAGCATCCTAAAAGACGGCAGAGATTGTATCTTAGTTCCTCCAATTCTACACCCACATGTTGCTTCAGTCCCAATGGTTTATTGAGACTTGCTAATAGTCGCTAAGCATCTTGGACGGGTACTTTGCAGTCTTTGCTTCCTTACTTGTTGATATCCTTTTACTAGGCGAAAACCAAGTTTAAATGGTCCGACAAAAACCGTGCCTGTTCTTTTAAAATCTGCCACCTTCGTGCAAGGCACAAATTCACATGTAAAATACAAAAGAACTTAAGAACCAAAGGAGAAAAATTCCCCGAGAAGAATGACAGTATAATATACAAAGGCAAGAGCAAAACCAAGCAGCTACAAGCATAGAGCAAGTAGCCTCCACGTATCTGCCACATTCCGGAGTAGTAGCAAATACTACTGCTTAAGGATTGATCACACTTTTAACCCCTCATGTCTGAGAAATAAAAGGCAAATGCACGCTTCTGAAGCACATCTAAACATCAATAGATACAAGCAAACAAAAGGAGTAAGTCACTCGTACTATTTAGTACAAGAATGGAAAGATCCCAGCAAACTGAACCCGATGGAACCAACTAACTTAATGGCCAACAGGTACAAGAGCAATGTCAGCAGATTGTGGACCTCTGCACAGCTATCCAGTCAAGCAAAAGGCATACATTCAAAAAGAACTCTTATGCGTACAGTTTGCAAATATCTATAACTATTAGACTCCAATAAACAGATAAGTAATCTTAAGTTATATATAGGCACAAGATGAAAATTAAAAATTAGCCTCAGACCTCAGAATATCAATGCAGTACGCTAATTCTTTTGAGTGTGAGCTTGCGACTTTACCAGTCAAAGCTACAGTTACACGGCATGTACGCTATAGAGGCCTAATGCTTCAAAATGTGGGTCTCATGAGATTTTATTCCCTAATCCTGAGTTTAAGCACCGACGCATTTCTTGATCTACACTAGTAACCCTACTGATTCCCAAGTTAATTCACTATGCAACGGCATGCTTCAGGTTTACCATATAACATCAACCCAAATGGTATCAGCAACCAAATGAAACGGACTCGAATGCACATAACAGGATGCAATTTGAATAATTCTTTGGGTTTTAATGAAAAATTCGAAACCCCAGCGCGACTTACAAATTAGAACACATAATCGACAATCCTAGCCTAATTCTGTAATCCATAACTTCCAACGACATGTTAAAATAGAACTACGCTTGAAAGTCCACAGAACACCCATAGGCGCCCTAAGATAACAAAACATAAGTAATACTCGACTGAAGCATAGTTTAAGTTGCAGTAAATGGCGTCTTAGAGAAGAACAACTTTATCTCAATCTTACTGACGAATTTCCAATGTCTTATCCAAGTTTAGCTTTAAGAAAAGGAATACTCGAATGAATTTTATAAGGATCTAAAACACAACATGACAGTTTGACATAATCCCAACCTGTTAATCATCACTATGTGCACAATCCACGAAAAAAGAAGGCACATTTCTAAAATACAACGTAGAACTTGTTAACTAAATCACAAACCTTATATACACATGTTAACTTCACCACTCCATTTATTACTAAAAGCCAAAAAAGTGTCACCAATTCAACTTTAGCTACAAAAGGGCAAGAAAATATCCAAGAACGGGAATATACATGCGCATGCATGTGCGCGTGTGTGTACCTGGAGAGGGCACTGAGAATGAGAATGCGGGTGGAAAGAGACTTGGAGCCGGACAATCAGATAACGAATCAATCGAATTATGAGTTCTTGCCAAACATGGCTGATAACTTTGAATAGTATGATCCGTCAGACCATCACTATACAAGGTGAAGAGCGGAGACAAGAAATCCTGACTCCAGCTCATGAAGAGAACTGGGAATTATTCTTAGTTCAATAATTGAAGCCCGTAAGATTTCTGGTCTCAACACATTCCCTTCTTTTATATGTGAAAACATTAAACAGGCAAAAAGGCCCGCACATTTCTGTAATAAGCTAACATTTTTTATTCACGGCTTTCAATACAATTAATGGACGCGTAATGCCAAAAATAGCCTAATTTGCATGGGATCTTCTTCCAACTTATTGTTTCTTTATAACTTCACATATTTGGGTATACCACAGAAGATTCAAAGCTGAGAAACAGCAGACCTCTGGCAGTACTGATGTTCGTAATTGGGAACTCTTTAAAGATATTTCACTGGATGTTGCAGGTCACAAGACCACCGTGCATTCATATGAATGACGCGTTATTAAGAAGTTCTGAACACTGATCCGCCTTTAGAATGCAACCTAGTTCTGATGACAGACAACATTTGTCTAGAACGGCAGGAAAGGGGCTAGTGAAGCAAAGAGATGAGTAAGTACGAAAGAAATCTTGAAATTATGGTTTATCGTTGCATACAATGGTTGCATCTCATTCAGTCTTGCTAGTACATGACAACTTTGATACATCATCTTTCCAAATAATACTTGTATAACCAAATAATCTAGCAAAACAAGAAATCAACTGCTCATCAATAACTTCTTCAGCAGGAAGCGTCTCATTTGTCTCTCTTCTCAAGGATGTAACTTCTTTATCTGCAATCCCACATGGCACAATGTGTTTAAAGTAACTTAAATCGGGATCAATGTTAAATGCCAACCCATGAGAGGTGATCCCAGAAGAAATCCGAACCCCGATTGCACCAATCTTTCTTTCCCCAACCCAAACCCCCGTCTCGCCAGCTTGTCCAGCACAAGCTTTCACCCCGTAAAGAGATGCCAATTCTATCATAGTTAATTCAAGTTTCTCCACGTAGTTCCTAGCACCATGCCCAATGTCCCTCAACGAAATAATGGGGTACAAGATTGCTTGGTGTGGACCGTGAAACGTAATATCCCCTCCCCTTTGTGTGTAGTGAAGCTCTACCCCCATTGTTTGGAGTTCAGACTCCGTAACTAATAGATTGTAATCGGTTCGCCTTTTCCCAAGGGTGTACGTAGGTGGATGTTGAAGTGACAGAAGAGTATCAGAAATCTTACGAGCTTTCCTATCGGTGACCAACTTTTCTTGCAGCTTCAGTGCGTCTAAGTAGTTAACAGTGCCCATTCTAAAGACCTCAAGAACTCTACGAACTCTCATTGCCTGCATAACATAAAATAACCACAAATCATGCCGAGGTTCATATATTCTAAAACCAGGCGGTGGCTAGAAAATGCATATATGCCGAAGATAATGCTGGTTCATGTGTGATCATTTTCTGTGCAAGACGTTGATCAAAAGGCTGGCCAAGATGGTGAACACCTTAAAAAGCCCTGCTAAACAAAAAGCAAAAGATCCTAGGCACAGATACTTATTAGCTTGTTTCTGGACAGTTTTCCGTCATATACAGTAACCCGAACCAATGTCTATCTCTACTGCTGGAAAATAGCAGCAGAGCTTGAATCGGAAGAGCCCAATATCATAAAACAACATTCTGACAATAAATAAGCACTATGGCTGCCTTTAACTCTGCATAAAGCAATAAGCAATTGAGACAATCATTTCTTAAAGCAATGGGCTTATTGGTCGAGTACAAACCAATTTTGGCATACATGAGAAACACTCAAAAGTGTGATTCAGGAAAAAGTTGGATAGCTAAAAAAGGGTGAGCAATGACGTGCCAAGAGAAAGGCTTAATGAAAAGTCAAGAAAAATGTAAAGAACTTAAGCTTATGAGCACAAGTGCATGCACACAGCCCGAGCCTAAGTAGTAAAGTAGGTTTTCGAGCAATCAAAGCATACCATAAGCAGTTAGAAGTTGAGGCCTAGCAACAATCTCTTTGCTTTATCAGCCTACCACTGTTTGCTACTAAAGAAATTCGCGTCTTTGTAGCCAAATTCTCCAGGCAGTCACGGTGATCAAAATGCAAGTCTTACAGACCGATGAATCGTACTCCATCCGGTTCCATATTTTTTGTCACCTTCGGCTTTTTACAGGTTTCTAGAATAGAATTCAATCATCCAAACATTAAGTTGAACCCAAAGAGTAACTAGAGATCAAATAATCGTCGTTTTAAGGGTCAAAATAGGGCAATAAGAAATGGGTTAGGTCAATGCTTACTTGATCAAAAATTACGCCGTGCAATGCACAGAGTCAAAGGGGGGCAAGAATTACGAAACATGGCGAGTAATGGATTAAAAGAAACAATAATTCCCACAAACTCGGCATTCCTAAACGCAATTCCGTTTCATGAATTGTGCATCAGACGCTGAAAAGAAATATTATGAAACAAAAATTGCTTCCTGTTTGATTTTTCTACAGTCTAAATCCGAATGATGGGTGAGCGCGCACGTGTGCAAGCGTAACATTAGCAGTCTGTCCAATGCAACAACAAGAAAAAGAATTACCCTTTTGATTGAGGATTGAAGAAAGAATTTGTGGATCGTGAAACAGTGGAATGCAGCACCAACAAGCTTTTCTTCACGGCAACTTGTTGAAAGTAGGTAGGAGGTGTCGTTTCTATCTAAGAGAGAAGACTGATATCTCCCACTCCTGCTTTAAACACTCCAGATCTAAATGGTCTTGAGTGATAATAACATATCTGTAATTCTAGTGACAAAATTCGATTCACATAGTTCAAAATTGAAATTTTTTTTTGTAATAAGAGAATTGCATTGAAAAGGAAAGTCAAAGGTTATAAAGTTTGAAGATAGAGTGCCTTAAGGTCATACACCATAACGTACCAAAAGATAACATAAAACAAACTATAGAGCATACTATAATTACCCATTTTAAACAAAAACACATTAGTTATATAAACTGTCACTCACCCAGTCTTGATATACCGTCGTCCGGGCCTAGCAAACAAAATAAGCCAATGATTTCACTTCAGTCAAGCGATGTGGGGTTGCTCTCGCAATATTATACTGATGAAACTTATTCATAAGATGGCATAGGTCATATATAATTAGCGCCACTGTGTCATAGTTATCCTCATGTCCCGACATCTGAAATTGAAACTTCTTTTTTTTAACGTCATCAAAATTGAAGTTAAAATATCAATTTTCATCTCTTCTTACCAAGCCGAAAACAACTCTCAAAGTGTTCTTGTGAGGTTTCGTGCAAACTATTAGAAGTTGAAGGGGGTTAAATTGCTCTCAAGGTATAGCATATATTGCTCTCGAGGTGAGGTGTAGTAGGCGGGTTAAGTGTTTTTCCCCTGATGCTTTTAGTTGCAATTAGGTACGTGAAACAGGTAGTAGGCTTTTTGAAAATTTATCCTAATTTTGATTCTCAAATGAGGTAATATATCTCGATTTATGCATTACAAAATAATTTGTTCCCGTGTTCTACAATACTTAACTCATGGTTTGACACATCATTTAAAAGTGAAAGCTAGAAATATATAAATTCAAAAGCATTGCATACGTGAAAGGATTAGTGCTTCGCGTGAATTTGAAATGCCAATTATCAAATCCTGCTCAATTTTCTAAAGTTAACCTCTCGTATGTCGCGCTAACGTACGTGCTCGTAAGCAACTGGGATGAGTACTGATGTAAACACGAAAAAAAGAACAAGTTTGAAGAACAATTCCAGCCAGTTTCCCTCACTTTCTTAAGATCCAAAGATGGCATTTCCATGAGCAGATTTAAACATAAATCCACAATTTAACTGGTAGTGCAATTGGCATATCGTCACACTTTTGAGATTCCATACATACAATCCGCACAAAAAGGTGGTTACACACTCTAGAGTCTTGATGAACTTTAGAACAATCTGGTACAAATTTATTTCTATGATCTTTCTAAAGAATGGTTATTTCCGCTGGCTAAGATATAAATTGAACGATACAAGGGGAAATGATGAGAACTGGTAGCTCGATTAATCCCCTTCCTTCCCTGGGTTTTGGACATGGTTTCTAGGAAGTGCTTCTCATATATATTTTAAACTTTATCGAATCCCTCACAGCAGCGAAAGGTAGGTTTAATTCTTCGCAAACCTCTGAAGGACTTCAAAGTAGTCGGGGAAGGTTTTCCGAGTGCAACTGGGATCCTTAATGGTGACTGGAACATCTGAACAGGCAGCAAGAGAAAATGCCATGGCCATCCTATGATCGTCATACGTGTCTATTGCCGTCACGTTCAATTTCTCTGGTGGAGTAATTACACAGTAATCTGGCCCTTCTTCAACTATGGCTCCCAGCTGAAATATAATCCCAAATGCCAATGGTAGGGGGAAAATGTCAACAAAGAAGACAAGGGGAAGGAGTTACAACTTGAAAATCAAGACCTACCTTTCTGAGTTCTGTGCAAATGGCAATCATTCGTTCAGTTTCCTTCACTCTCCAGCTAGCAACTGAAAGTGGATCAAAAGAGCTTCAGTTCTTTTTGAAACACATAATATCTTGAATATAACTTGACTAAGAAGGGCATATCCTACAGATACACATGTTCGCTCAGCGTAAGGGGAAAAGAAGATGCTTATTTTCATATGAAATCCAGAAAAAAATGTATTTGAGAAGGTTTAAGTCCTTCATGCTGTAGAAAAGGGGACACTTTTTAACTTTTAGCATTTGTCTACAGAAAAAGTTAAGAATAGATAACAGTGTCACCTTAAATCATGTTTTAAAAGCTTTTAATTGAGAAAGAGGTTCAATTTTACTTGGTCAGCATAAAAGACATGGGTAAGGCCAAAAAAATAGTGGTCACACTTGTATTGCATAGGAAACCTGTGAGTAGGTCTTAATTCTATAGGACTACACACGGTGTCTTGTATTCTTCACAGCAACATTCAACGCAAATCCACAGTAGTTACAGTAAGCCTTCCAAATTTTTTATGAGTCTTACCATATTTTATGAACCTACGTGTAACTAATAAGGAGATCCGGATCAGTGAAGTATCACAGATAATTATTCTTGTGTAAGAGGGATTATTACAAATTTGCCCTTCTTAAGTGATGCTTTCTGTGCATCCTAAATGGTTCTAACATAAATTCCACCAAAGGGTCTCCCTTCCCAACTCCAACTAAGGGTGGTTGCGTCAATCTCCGGAAACCCATCGGCATTCACCCATGCGCCCACCTATTGCACCGGTCCGATGTGTAGAATTACGACGACTAGGTGAGTTACACAGGGCAGGCGAATCGCCCAAGTGGCAATGGACATATCCGGGAAGGAGAATGAGCCTGCGACCATGTTTCCAGGCGAAGATCTCCATTGACTACCACCATACTTTCTTAGTGAGATAGTTACGGTCTCTGTTTTTATGCTTGACCAGAGATTGCGAAGGTTTTTGAGGGATAGAGTGATTCATGTTTCATTTGTCCCAAACGATATTGTATGCTGTCTTGCACAGGTAAGTTGCCGGTGCAATTGCACAGGCCCGGAAATCCCTACTTAATACCTTATAGAAAGTACACTAATGACATTAAAAGAATACACGAAATAGTATTGCCTATGTAGGATGATGAGATAATTGAGTAGCCTCTAACTCAGTTGGTTCTCTCGAAACAGTAGAAACTTCCCGTATTCTTAATTAGAAGGAGGAGCCACATTGCAGTTCATTGCCATTGTTCATGTGGCCAAAATTGTGGAATATGGGGTTGAGAATTGGTATATTTGGAATCTTATAAATTGCAAAACTTAGTATATTTCCACAACCAAAAGAGAAAAATGTACCGTCTCTTATGGCTGTGGGGCCATCAGCAAAGAGTGCAACCACAGCAAGAGTCATGGCAACATCTGGCATTTTGTTCATGTTTACATCAATGCCACGCAAGTGTTTCCTTCCAGAGGAATCTCGTGGAGGCCCTCTCACGGTGACACTGGTCTCCATCCAGGTTACTTCAGCACCCATTTTTCCAAGAACCTCAGCAAACTTGACGTCTCCCTTCATGAAGAAAACGAGTAAAGAAAGAGAAGTGAGATTATTCTGAGCTAGGAAGCATGAAAAAGTAAATAGCATAAGAAATCATCAACAATTTAGCTTTATTTGAGGGTTTATTTGCCAGTGAAATTACCAGGTATCTCAGAGTTAATGTAACTGAACCACATAATTTATTCTGTTGGGACAAATTTAACGGTGAAACTGTGGTTCTAAATGCATGTGGGAAAGAATAAGCAAAACGGTGAAAGAGTTGGCAAAGTCAGTAAACGTGTGTTCTATCTAGTCCAAAAAGTGAATCAGGCAGGTAATATCGGGATTTGTTGAACTATCAACTCTTTCAGAAGCAAGTGAGAATTCATAAAAGATGGTAATTATGGTGTGAGCATTACCTGTAAACTGCTTGTTCCACAACCTTCAACAGTGATGGTTCCGCCAGTGATAGCTGCACCAGCTAAGAAGTAACTAGCACTTGAAGCATCCCCTTCAACGTAAGCATTTCCAGGAGATCTGACAAACAATTGATCTTGTTGAACTCAATGGGGACCAAACTTCAAAAAGCCGTGTAACTCTATCTATGTAACGGGGACTTACTGGTATGTCTGACCTCCTCTGATAAAGAACCGGTCCCAGTTACCACTGTGTTCTACAGTAACACCAAACCGCTCCATTAACTTCAAGGTCATCTCAACATAAGGAATGGAAATTAGTTTATCTATGATTTCAATCTCTACGTCTCCTACAGCCAATGGAGCTGCCATGAGCAAAGCCGTCAGGTATTGACTACTAACAGATCCAGAGAGCATAACCTGCGAAGTAAGACACAAGAGAGAAACAGTTGAGAACAAAAGAACTGATCACTATAATTGGAATATCATTTTATGGTTATTAGACATCTTCCGTTCTCATAAAAGTGTGAATAGAAAAGGAAAAAGAAATTCAACCTTAAGCCAAGGACAAGTTTCAGGTTTCAAATGTACAAACACAATTTGGCAAATTACCTCACACTATAACTAAGACTGAAGAATCTCTCAACGTTTATCAGGTATTCATTTTTTGAGGCCAAGGAACATGCATGCTTAAGAGCCGATAGAGGGGTCAGTGCCAAGGTATAAAAGTTCTAGTGCCTTAATCTTTCTATATTTACTGGAAGCTCCTTAATACTTTACAAATCTGAAATATTGCAATCAATTCGGATGAATTCTTCCTTACCTTCGCTAGGAATCCAAACCTCCCTCTCTACCTCTCCTGCCTCCCACAGGCTTCTGAGCAAAGACTGCACACTTATCTATATGCAAGTGAAACCAACGAGTCCCATTCGGAACTTCTTATATCTTTCATACCTATAGGTAATCACCAAGGTCTGAAACTTATGGAAATGTTTTATCTGACGTTTGGTTGTCCCCAAACTTAAAAGTGTCTCATACTGCCTTTTCAATTTCTTTCAGCTTCAAGCCCATCATCTTGATTGGGTCCATTGTGAAAAAGATGGGCCATCCAATTTACCTGCAGGATTGATGCTTTACTTCAAAAGGCATGTCAGGAATTTGAACCTTGGTTTCTCAGGTTTTCTAGTGGTTTTGCTTATGATTGTGAACTTTAAACGTTTCCACTTCAATATTGAGGGGCAACCAAACAAGCCCTTAAGGTTTTAGAATGAGGACCCTTCAATAAGACAGGCAGCTGACTTTACACTGCATAATTAGTTCACTGGGACATTTACATACTAACACATACAATTGATCCAGGTTACTACCATACGGCTAAAATGTAAAATTGAGTGATCAAAATTCACCTTCCCACCAGGAAGGCCACCGTTTCCAGCTACGCGGACAGGGGGGCAGTCTGTGCCTAGGAAGCAGTCAACATCTGCACCAAGCTGCTTAAGACCTGTAACCAAATCACCAATGGGCCTCTCTCTCATCCGGGGCACCCCATCAAGTACGTAGCTGAGACAGTCAAACAGTTAAGGTATTAGTTTAAAAGGTAATAATAGCAAATGGAGGGTTGCACTTACACCCATGGTAGAAAAATATGTTTTTTACATGGATTTCAAACCGTAGATCTTTAAAGATCTGACGGTCTTATATTTTCCAACTACCAAAATTGACACATTTATCAGAGACCAAATCTGTCGTTGTTTTCCAAATTCTCTCTCTCTCCTTTCTCCCTGTTATCTTCGATAATAAACCAAAATGCCACCACCCATCCTACTGCAGCCGCACCTCATCGACCAACTAAGAGTATCTATTTGGTATAATTGCAATGGTTGGAATAAAATTACCATTACATCATCTTCACAGAAGAAAAAAATTGGATATACTGGTGCCCCATTTTGCATTTGAAAGTAAAAATAGAAGAGCCTTCCAAATTGATTACAACTTCTTACTCTCCATAACACAGTTCAAATAGAGTTAGAACGTTACATGGTGAGGCCATGCTACTATGTGGTTATGGGTGGCAATTGGTTATGTGTTCTAACTTTCCAGAAAAAGGATGCAGCAAGGTGGTGATGCAGGCTCAGACATATAAAACAGGTAGGTGAAGTTCAATTCTTGGAGAAGGGGGTGTCCTTGGATGGAGTGGCCCCAGTGGGCGGTGGTTCCAACACACACAGAGAGAGAGAGAGAGAGAGAGAGCACCAACAATGTTCTTAGTAATTAGACCACTAATAAATTCATTTTTCATAAAGTACAAGTGGTTATGCTTTTTATGTCCATTGTGAAAGAAAAATAAAATGGGAGCTCAATAACAAGTATAGCTTCCGTGGTTTGATATTTAGGAGTAAAGGGGACAAGATGACTAATGCAAGACTCAGTTTTGAACCCTCAACATATCTGTTACCCTTCTCAAGTAAGTTGATCAAAAACATCTGCCTGATTTTCTCTTGGTTCCTTCTTTTTTCCCGTTGGACCATATAAGGTACTCTAATAACTACTAAGATAGGACGAAATGGTCGGTATTGCACTAGTAAGGGGGGAGAATGGCAATTAATCTCAGTGTTACATATACCCTAGAAACTTGAATCATCTGGAAGTTACAAACTCCTATCTGTCTACTGACAATGCGGAAAGCCAACTTAGCAAGATTTATTCATGTGCAATAAGAAGTTATATCTGCAATGTCAAGAATAGTTTCAGTTCAATTTCAAAAATGGCCTCGAGGGACTTCCAATATTTGTAGAAAACTGGAAGGGAGAGCTGAAAGACTTAGTTCACTCAAGAGAATCAGATAAGAAAAGCATATGTTTCAAAAGCATGATATATCTTACCTTGAATTTCCGCCAGCTGCAGTAACTGCAGCAGTCAATGGACGCATTGCTGTTCCAGCATTTCCAAGGAAGAGTTGAATTTCGTCCCTAGATTCTTTACCAACTGGAAATACACCACCGCAACCTTCCACTATTGCTCTTTTAATTGCACTATCTTCTTCCACACCTAGCCCAAGTGTTCTCAAAGCACCAAGCATGTAATGGACGTCATCACTGTTCAATAAGTTGTCTACAACAGTTGTTCCCTGGAAAATATTTGCAAATGTCAGTAAATTTATCTCAGATATGTTTTAGAGGCTAGGTAAATAAAAGAATGATACAAATGTATTATTAACCATCTCAACCAAAAATATACCGAGGACACATATGATAAAGATAACAGTGATAAATTATTAACAATCTCAACAAAAGATATACAGAGGGCACATATAGAAAAAAGAAAACATTGATGACAAACTTGAGATTTTTTGAAGGATGCGCATTTCAAATGGGCCTTAACACAGCTTATAATGTCTGAATTATTGAGTCTAGACTTGAAATGTCATGGCTGAAGCTCAGGTTGAACACTTCATACATCCTGAAAAATGGCAGACATTACTTGAACTCTACATCAACAACCTGCTTCAGTCCCAATGGTTGCCTAAGACTTACTAATAGTCACTACACAGCTTGAGTGGAGGGACCGTAGGCTTTACCTCATTGCTTGTTCATAACTAGGTTTCTGTAATACAGGATTGGCTGCTTACTCCAGGTAAGATTAATCTACCTGCTGTTATACTGACAGCTTCTCCACATAGCATGGAGGTATAAGAGGGTGAAAAAAAAAAAATTAAAGACTAGTTAACTTCCTTATTCTCTAGTTCCTTTCCTCCAGAAGAGACCAAGTTTTACATGGTTTGACAAAACCGTCCATTTTTTTCCCTGCTCATGGCTTAGAAGCCCGCAACTGCGGGTCTTCAAGCGTAGTATGAGTATCTAAGAACAATCCACAAGAACTGTTAACCATACAAAATGGACTTGGAATAACAGTAGCCTGCCATCTGGATATTGTTTGGGTTCACTCTAATTTGACCAGTAAACTCTAAAAGTAGTGCAAAACTGAAAGTGCGGCACGCTTTCGATATAAAGAGTCACGCCCTTAGTCAAAAGACTCAAAACTATGTACACTAAGTACTCCAATGCTATGCAACAATACAAGCGAGCCATTCTAAGACCAAGGCACCCATAGGCGGCCTAAGATGACAAAATATATATAAGAAATACCAACTTAAGCCCAGCTCAACATAAGCCGAACAATTAGATGCACTTTTGGTACTCAGCTGATCACGGCAAGATTTCTCTTTTTTCGGAGGGAGTTTAAACAATTAGCTATATCTCAGGATTGAAGTTTTAGCTAAAACTTGAAGCAAGTGTGAAATTTTGCTACAACAACCACAACCTGACAATCCTCAATTTAAAAGATCCACACTCCACAAAAAACAGGCATATTTCAAAGAGGGCAGGCGCTCCATTTTTGGCTAGCAACACTTCCTGCCCACGTAATCTCAATGCATAAACTAAAACCAAACACACGTCACCGCACGGGATTGCGTTAGCCAAAAATTAGTGCCAACAGGGAATACTCCACCACTTTCTAAATTTCTACTTTTCAACTTGATGCGCCTTTAGAAGCAACATTCGCGTTGCGTAAAATCCAACAATATGTCGCTAATGCAGAACGAAACACGACCAAATAAGTGTACCTTAGAGAGGGCGGCGAGGAGAAGGATCCGATTGGAGAGGGACTTGGAGCCGGGCAGCTTGACGGTGCCGGAGATGTCTTTGATGGGCAGCAGCACTATCTCCTCCGGAGCCGTCGACGGCTTTTCCGCCGTGGCAACCGAAGCCGAGACCCTCATCGGAGTCCTGACCGAACGGCCAAGGCCACTCAACTTCGACCGAAAAGACACCGAATTTGGAGATTTGGGGTTGTGGGTTTTGGGGAGCTTGGGATGAACGTGGGCATTTTGGTGGACTCCCTTCGCTACGTTGCCGACCTGCGCCATTTCCGGCTTCTGTCTACAAATTTTTGGGGGTTTTAGTTCTGAGTTTAGTCGCCAACTACCATAAAAGGTACACTATATTTTGAGCTGGGATTGGGGGTTGGTTGGGGAGTTGGGGGTGGGGGGGTGTGCACGTTAAAAATGACTCTCAAGTCTTGACTATCACTTCCTTCACCAACCCCCCCACCACCACTTTTGCTTTGTTTTACTACCTTTCATATAAATAAAATGTCAATTTTACACTTTAAATTGTGTTATTAATGTAATTACTATCCATGTGTAAAGGTGTAAAAAAAATTCAAAAAAAAGTATACTTACTTTCAAGAGCATGCACTTATTTTCATAATTTGTTGGTTGCTAAAATATACTTTAAGGGATTGCATATGGATTTGGTGTTAAAAGACATAATATTGACTTCATAAGTGATATAACTCAAATATAAACGCCAAAAAATTGAGGGGACACCCGGTATTTCCAGTTAGTCTGGATCGATCTACGAGATTGATAATTATCTTATTAAGACAACTATACACACAGACACACGGTCTTTCATGGTTTTTCAGAGTCTCTATCTTGTAGCTGCGCGCAGTCACTCATTTTTTGTGTTGCAGGTCATCGTTTCAGATCAACTCCGGAAACGAAATATAAACATCTTTGCACTATATTTTGCAAGTGTATAGTGGTTAGTGATTATGTTTTCTTAGCCTTTAAGCTTGAAAAGATTTATCAAGCTCCATAATATGATCTGCATTTGAATACTGATCCAAGTTATTAGCTTGTGTTTATTAGAAGAGAAATTCAAAGTAAGAGCGAAAGTGTGAACGTACAAAATTGACATGTTAGTGAAATCTAGCGCAAAAGTAACAACTAAGAATTTCGACAGTGGCCTCAAAAAATGTTATATTTGCTCGCTGGAGATTAAAAATTGCTGAATGAATCTTTACTGAGACCACCAATAATAATTGTCTATAGCTTAACTACTCAGTCCTACTTAATGGGGTTTAGAGGCTGCAGTGTACATGTTTACGCAAATCACATTAGTTTGAGCTCAAAATCTTTTATTTTTGAGATAAATTTGGCTCTGGTTGTAGGAAAGACTTTTAACTCCTCGTATCGACATCTGATGGTTACTATATATGCTTGTGACTTTAAATTAGTAATATTAAAATAATATTATTAAAAATTATCGTCAAATACAGGTGTAGACATATCATTTAACAACACTTAGTCAGTTAATGATCATTTCATCAAGAGTTCAAAGCTCTGGAAGTGCACCCGGAAAAAAGAAAAAAAAAATGAAGGACTTTTGGAGTTGGATATGTGGGGCAGATGCATGTGACAAAGCTGGGGCCCGTTAAGTTGGTAGGTGTTACCTAAATCGAGAGGAAACGGATGTACTTACCGAGAGCGGGATTTGAGTAACCACCCAACTAACCAGTTTATTGATCGGCCAGAGCGGGAGCAAGAGTACGAGCGTGTAGACTATAAGCAAAAGTAAGAATGATGAGAGTTATATTCGTTCATTTAAAGTTGAAAATTGCTGAATGAATCATTATTGAGACCAATGATAATGTCTACAGTAGTAGATAAGGATCTGTTATAAACGTTTTGATAGTAAAAAATTATCGCTATAAATATTTTATCGTCATTATTAAAAATTATATCGATAATAATCTTTTATGCGTATCGGAAAGCTGGGGGGCCCATTGTTGTGGGTAGGTGTTACCTGAATTGAGGGGGGAACGGGTGTACCTACCCACATCCTTTATATGGACTCTTTGTCCAAGTGGGCCGCAGTGGCCCAACATGTGCTTTCCCCAAGCCTCCACCAACCCCCCCTACTGCAGTGCAAGCATATTCGTTTATGGACCGCATTTACACGGGAAAATGTCTATTTTATTACTCATATATATATATATATATAAGGGAAAGCGAATATGTTGCTAGCCTTAGACAAGTTGCCTAAGGCTAGCGATTAAAACTACGTCGTTTTGATTAAAAATGCTTAATTCTTTTATTTCCTTCTTTTACAACTCCCTTCTAACCATCTAATCCCAATAAACTCACTCTCTTTCTCACACTCCCTATCGGCCAGCCTGCACCGCCGGCAACCTGCCATTTCCACCGCCCCGTTTTCTCCTCCAATCCTTTCTCTCGCTCTCACAAGTCAGACTCCGACTCATTGTCGGCTCCACTGCCGGCGACCCTCTATTTTCACCCCCAACACCAAACACGGCCACACATAACCATACAACCACCTCCACAAAATTGAACCACCGCTGCCAGCCACGAACCCCATCGCACAACCCGCAATGTTTCGACATCAACTGTGCCGCTATCGATCCACCACCACCGACAAGACCATCGCACCGGTCCCCATCTACACTAACGACCGTCGACCTTCACCCCGTGGAAACTTTCGACAGCAACACTACGAAAACCGTGACCACATCACAAAACCAACCATTCATCGCACAAACCCATCACAACCCCTCTTCTGAATTCCAGAAGTTCAAGAAAGGATTCACTAATTTTGAATTAAATTTGTTCAATTGGGAATTGTAGATTTTAATTGTCACTTTCTCAAATTGGGAGAGGTGTAATGGTTGCTTATGTGATGTGGGAGGAGGAGAGTAGGTGGGTAGTTGTGGGATGGAGGGGTTGGTGGGTCGCCTGCGATGGAGGTGTTAGCGACGACGAAGGATGGTCGGCGGCAGAGCAGGTGTCGATTGCGCACTGTGATGTTGTGGCGGAGAAATTGTTGGCGGTGGTGGGTCCATGTACCAGCGGTTGTTTGGGAATTGGGAGGGTGGGCATGGTGGATCACCGGCGATGGTGGCCGGCCTGCGACAGTGGCAGGCTATAGGGTGATGTGTGCTGTGGTCGTGTGGAAGATCTGGTAACGAGATAGTGATGTGGGGAGAAAGAAAAAAATAAAAAAGGAAAAACTAATGAAAATTAATCAAAACTACGTCGTTTTAGTCGCTAGCCTTAGGCAACTGCCTAAGGTTAGCAACATATTCGCTATTCCTTATATATATATATATATATATATATATATATATATATATATATATATATATGAGAACAGAGTAAAGCCATTTGCACATTTTCAAGTGCAGTGAGGTTATTTATATAATTTTTTGCACTATTTATTTAGGGAGCTGATCGGTTGCTAGCGCGAGCAGAGTTGCTAGCGCTGTTTTGTCGTCCGCTATATAATGTAGCGGACGATAATTTACGTCCGCTACATTATATAGCGGACCTGCTAGCGCTAGCAATGGATCACGACCCATTTATTTATGCACCTTCCCAAAATTTGATCTATTGTTATTATTATCAAGGTACATGATTTTAAAAACAATGCAGTGAAAGTACTAGTATTATATAAATAAGCTATTGAGTCTGGCGGCAAGGCTTGGTGTCTTCACAAAGTGGCTTGAGATTTTATTTCTACTTTGAGAATACTAGAACCTTTTGTTAATGGTTTTCTTATTTCTCGTGTGGTTTAAAGATATGGATGAGTTGAAGTGGGAGGGGATCTATCGTATTAAGTGTTACAGCTTATTGCTTGTTTACCCCTCTACACATGTTGATGTTTATCTATCTTGCTAGTTTAAGGAAGATTGTAGTATTTATTTTTATTAGAATGGAGTTTATGACTTGTCTTTAATGTCTGAGTTGTGTGTTTGTTTAGTGATTGATCTAGAAAGATTTTTTTATAGTATTGTACTTCATTTTTGACCAAATAAATAAAACTTTGGGCTACTTACACCTATGTCCCTAAGGTTATGAGGTAATTACAGTCAAGGACACAAAATTTCAAAATGTAACATTCCGTGACCAAAAGTGTTTCAAATGTATCACCCGTATCCATCCGTCAAGGTTCTGTTAAAAAAAATGTACTTTTTAGCTTATGTCATCATCATGTATTTTTAAATTGACAATACTGCCCTTATACAATATTACAAATCATATTATGATATTTTTTTTAATTACAAAAGCTCTCAATTTTTTTTGAAGAAAACCCTAATTTTCATCCCTTCCAACCCCTAACCCTAAATTTCATCCCTTCCAACCCTAATTTAATCCACGCCGCCACCACCCCCTCCCCCAAATCCACGCCGCCGCCGCCGTCGCCCCCTCCCCTAAGACCCACGCCGACGTCCACCCTCCCCCTAATCTGCGCGGTGGGAGATCTTGCTGCCAGAAGATTCACCGGCGGAAGTTTCAATTCCCGAAGTGGTTGTAGAAGCCCCTCCCCTTATCCCACCCCAGCGGCAGCGCCTCCGTCATCCGAATGTACTGCCACCGTCGCCACTCCCTCCCTTCCCAAGCCATCGTGACCCCTGTCTGCCTTGACGCCACCATCGATCCACGGCCACCCCAACCCACCGTGACCCCCATCTGTCAAGATCCCAACAGTGGTCGTGTCGGAAGCGGTGCGACGGAGCAGATCCAATGGCGATTGGGTAGCTTAGGGTGAGGTTGAGGTGCTTCCGTCTCACGAGGTGGTGGTGGCGGTGAGGCAGTCGCTGGTGAAAGGGTGCTGCGGGAAGTTTTGAGACAGAAATGGGGTTGGGGGCGCGGGGCGGGGGGGGGGGGGCTGGGGGAAGAGTAATGATATTCATGGTATTAAAAATAAGATGAAGAGTATTGGAATTAATGGAAGATCGAAGATGAAATAATGGCATTGGAAAATAAATAAGGTTTCAATTCAGGGGCAACAAAGTTTTTTCATTAAAACCGTTAGGGTTTTTAAGATTCTGTTTGGTCAACGGATATAAGTATAATTTGTCTAAACTATTATCCTTGCATGTAATTACCCCCTAACCTCAGGGATATAAGTGTAATTAGCCCTAAAACTTTTCATTTATCAAAAATTAAAGTATTATCTAATAAGTCAAATGCGAGTCATGTTAGTCTTTAATTAATGTAAAGAGTAGAAGATCATTTTACAAACGAAAGGCAAAAGATTAAATAGATGTTAGTTACGTTGGGTTGGTTTGGGTTGAAACCCAACCCGTTGTATATTTACTTGGTTTGGGTTTTTTTTTGTTTTGTTGCAAAAAGCCTATGTTGGGTCGGGTTGAAATTGACTTTCAAAAGGTTGGGTTTTATTGGGTTGGATTGAAACAACCTAACCCAACCCAACCCGTCTAAGTAGCATCCCTACAAAATACTAGTATTTACCCGTGGAAAAGCCCGGAATCCCTCTCGGGGACAAAATCGTAGACTTAATTTTGAAAGTACGAATAGTGAAATAACAATTGGATATTTGACTCAATCAATACTATCAACACCATCTATGACCAGTATAAACCGAAGGCTAAAGGAGGTCAAAACCCTTCAAACTTTTAATAGCGGATAGTTGAGATAATGCAACAAAAAAAAAAAAAAATTTGTATCTTTTGTCCTTGTCTTTCCTAATGCTATCCATTAGTACTATATTCTTCTGGATTTATTTGTAAATAGAGTCACTATTTGCCTTATTTAGACCTCTTTCACTAAAAGTTAAAGTGATTATTAACGAACCTTCTGTGACAAAGAGAATGAAAAAATCGAAGATATGGAATGTACCTACTCCACTTTGTACGTAATTTGTGAACACATTATGTGTAAAGAAATTCAAATATATGCCATCATCCTTCCAAAGTTGTAGACTTAATTTTAGAAGTACGAATGATGCAATAACAATGGGATATTGGACTCAATACTATCAACACGGTCTATGATCGGTCTAAACCAAAAGCTGAGGAAAAATGAGAAATATGGAAAGGAAAGAAGAAAAAAAGAGAACAAAAGGATGTTTTCTGCTCTGCTCTTGTATTGTCTTTGTATGGATTTGAGTTCTGAAAATGGGTTAGCTTTAGGCATGGTTATATATAGAAGGAGAAAATGAGATAAAAGGAACAGATGAAATTAAACACAGAGAGATAGAAAGAGGAAATGGAGTGAGAATTGCTAGATATTTTCATGCCAAAATGGCATGTGCACAACACATCCAGACTTAACGTTCGATTTTGAACGGACGTCCAATTTTGGACTTGTTTGCAATGCTTTTTTCAAGGTCAGGGTATTGCAAAAGTTGCAAACACGGGGATCAACCTACAAAAACGAGTAACTCAGGACAGTTTTGTATTTAATCCTAGGAGAAATGACAGATCTACCCATGCCAAAATAACATGTGCATAGCACGTGCGGTTTTAACTTCTGAATTTGAACGGCCATCTAATTTTGGAGTCGTGTGAATGGTTTTGTTAATGTCAAGGAATATTATTACAAAAGTTACAAATACGGGGAGCGACCAACAAATACATATAAACCTTGCGGGACAATTTTGCATTTAACCCGTTAGAATATTGAGGTAATTTTTTCGAAGGATCATACATACTCTTGATTGCTAAATTCAGACTCGAGCAACACATAGTCTCCAAAAAATACAAGAATGCGTCTCCTCAATCAACAGCCCTGTAGCTTTGAAGTTGCCTCCATTATTGGTGATAACTTGATCAATATTTACTTCTCCAATCTCCTCTATCACAGGGAGAACAACCTTGCTACATTGCTTGCGTCCTTGATATTATTGTTTGCGTCAACTACACTTTGAAACATAGCTCATCCTGCATCTACAGCATTTGCAGCCATCATAAGTGGCCTCCTTCGTTTATCCAACGAACCATCAGAGCATATTGATGTTCCATTATTCATCCACGTATACTTTATGGGTTGCAGCTTGCAAAATATGTGTGCCTTCTCCTGTGTAAGCAACATCATGTGAAGCCTATCATGAGATGGTGGAAAGTAACCTGTTATATTGCTATTAACTTGTGTTTGAGAGTATGTTCGATAATAAGGACTCCTAGCTAGGTTGAAGGACAAAGCATAGGCATTAAACATGTCGGCTACTCTTTTATGGACAATGTTTATGTCCACCAAGTTAAAACCTTTCTCTATAGATCTACTTACCTTTTGTTTTTTTGTCTTCCTCTCTTCTTGTGTCCAGCATGCGTACGTTTTTTTTTCTTTTTTCAATGTCATCATGCTCTTTCTTTATTTCCTTTATGATATCCGCACTCAATTTTTTGCAGGGAGTAACTCCACAAAAAGGGATCGCCAATAGATGGCCCTTCAATTTAAAGTATGAGCCAGTCACTTGCTTGTTGCGGTAATTGCACATCCAGTGTATGTTACCACCTAAACCCACAAGACCACTGATGACTTTCATAACTTGAGTCTGTGAAGTATGCAAGGGAACCTTTACATTACCTTTCACGAGAGAACGGGATGAAGACATTATGTCTGCCCCAAGAGAAAAATGATTATGAAGTAGGAGATCTTATATTGTGTTCGACGCTAGAAGTTCGACTTATGTCGGTGCTTGTCTATTTAGTATTAAAGAAATTATATTTTATCTATATTAAACACATTAATTTCTTATGGAAAAATACGTTCAAACATAAAAATGAAAGGCTCAAATCAATAATACCTTAATGCTGAGATTCTTTATTGTATTGCTTCCGCTAGATTAAAAGTATTGCCTTCTCTCTCTGTTTTTTCTCTTTGGTTATGTTGAAGTTGAATATCAACATTTTGAGTGGATTGTGAAAAAAAGAAAATTGCTCTTTTATGGTATGTGAAACCGAGGCTAACAGTGTGATTTGGGGGGGAATCGGGGAAAGGCTAGGTTTTTCTTTCTCTTAAGTCCATCATTTTTTCGNTGTGGACCTAAGTCCGTCATAATGACTTAGACAACTCCTCTTTGTTTGAGAGAAAAAAAAAGCTCCCCTATTTCTTTTCTCTCTTTTCTCCATTCCCCTCCCCCATTTGTTGTCTTTTTCCTCAGTAGTCTCAATGAGCTCTCCTGGTTACACCCCCGCCGACCCACCCAAGCTTCCCCATCCAATTCTCTAACCTAAAAATAGTACCTTATCCTTTCGAGAAAGCCCTGTTTTCCACCAAATCCTTCAGACAATGAGCATTGAACAAGAATAACTATCTTGTTTCTCATCAAGAAAATCAGCAAACCTTCTCTGAAGACGAGGTTCATCATTCATCAACAACCACTATTCCATAGCTGTCGTACGAAGGTCATTCTCCGTAAAGAGGTCATTATTTTTTTGTTATCTTTAAAATTAATCGCAAACTCTCCCTTCGGTCTAGCGTATATTAACCTTTCAGTCTAAGTGAATCTGTAAGCCAACTCTTAATCTACTGCAATAGTCCATGGAATGTTCGTGCTGGACTATGGTGCTTCAACCTTGGCAAAAAGGTATGATTTCTAGCCATGTTTTCATATGTACGACTAACCTTTGGGTTCGGCTAGGTCCTATCCCCTGTAGCTGAAAGAGCTACCTCTCAGTTAAAACATTGGACAATGTTATAGGCCAACCCTTCTCTATTCATTGGCTAGAAAATATCAAACACAAATTAGACTATTTTCACATGCTTATCCGAGTGACCCTTGATCACTTCCTCATCCTGGCGTATATCTCCAACTCACCTCCAACAGCATTATTGAGGTCCAATTTCCACATGAAAAATTCTTTCAGGTTTATTTCCTTTATCGAATCATCATCCACACTTACCAAAGATGCAAAGGTGATTTTCGAGTGGTTGTCAAAGGTCTTAAACGAAAGATTTTGAACTTCACTTGTTCCAAACTCTCAAAATTTTATTAAGACGAAATTCCGCTGTATGGTGGTGATATCATAGGGCTATCCAATACGCTCAAACACTCTACCCCAGCTTTGAAGTTTATGATTCAACTGTTGGCCCAAGAGTCTACCAAGATAATCAATCATTCAACTCCCATGCTTACACCTGTAAATCAGTGATCATTAACTAGCTCAGCCATCCACTTACATTTAGAATATTAAGGTGATTTTTCAGAAGGATCACACATACTCTTGATTGATGAATTCAGACTGTAAACAACACGTGATCTCCAAATAATGCAAGGATGTTTTTCCTGAATCATTAGCCTAACAACATTGATGTTGCTTCCATTGTTGGTGATAACTTGAGCAATATTTGCTTCTTCAATCTCCTATATCACAGGGAGAAATAACCTTGCTACATAACTTGCATCCTTAATGTTGTTGCTTGCTTCAATTGCACTGTTAAAATATAGCTCCTTCTGCATTTGCAACCATCATATTTATGAGAGGCCTCATCTGTTTATCCGACCAACTATCAGATAGGGGTGAGCACGGTTCGGTTGGTTCGGTTTGGAGGCTGAATACCAAACTGAACCGACCAACCTCGGTTTGGAAGGAAAAAAAAACAAATCGTAGTTGAACGTTTCAGTTTCTGTGGGTTGAACGGTTCGGTTTGGACGGTTTAATCGGTTTGGGCCAAACTCAATTTTAGGCAAGTTAAGGCCAAAAATTAATAACTTATACATACTAATAAGCTCCAAAAAAACTGAATTTTTTTTATCATAATTAATAACACTTAGTGAGATGTAGGCGTCGAGTGAAAAATGTGTGTTACATTAAGGGATTTAGGATTTATCCCATTTTATATGAGTTGCTAGATAACTAGGGTTAGTAAAAAATAACTGGGATTAGGTAAAAATATAGATATGTTATATTATAGACGGTTGATTCGGTTTATGCGGTTTCAAAAAAAATTGAACCGAACCGACCGAACTGAATGTATGGTTTGGGGAAAAAAACCAAACTGATTGATTTTTAGATCGGTTTGGAAATAGACGAATTGGTTGGTTCGGTTTTCACGATTGGATCGGTTTCAACGATTTAAATGCTCACCCCTACTATCAAATCATAGTGATGTTCCAATCCGCACATCATTTATAGTTGGCAGCTTGCAAAGTATATGTGTTTCATCTGTGCAAGCAATATCATGTGAAGCCTATCATAAGATGGTGGAAAATAGCCTGCTATGTTGCTATTAGCTAGTGTCCTAAAGTAAGGACACCTAGCTAGGATGAAGGACAAAGCAGAGGCATAAAACACGATCAAGCTAGGTTTCAGAGAAACTAGGATGTTTAATTTAACTCTTCTTGCTAAAACATGATAGGGCATCGTTAATTCACCCATCAGTCTAATAGCCCGCTCATTCACAACTAAGTATAATAGATCTAACCCGCTCCTTCGACATACCACCTTGGGAATCTGCTCGTAGGCTTGGAAGGCGTTATAGCAAAAGCTTAAACACTTATTAAAGGTTCTATCTGTCAAATAAGGGATGGGAAACCAGTTCATAACTGGAAAGATCCATGGATACCACATTAGTCTCTAACTGCTCTTGGGGAACTCAGAATGACTCTTGAACCCTCATACAAGGTCTTGACTTTATCCAAAACGGTCCCTGAGAAACATGTGCTTTGCAAGCCATTTTTCCACATCACATTAAGGATATCATCTAGGGACTACATATCTCGCTTTCAAGATTTCAAGATAAGCTTTTTTGGATTCCAGATGATAAAGGAGCATTTTCTGTATCATCTGCTTACAATTTCTTTCAAGAAAAAAAGGCTCCATAGGGTTTTCAAAGCCCCATTATTCATACCATATCATCAAAAGTGTGGAAATATTTACTCTTTCAAGAAAGAAAAAAAAGGCTCAACAGGGTTTTCAAAGCCCTATGACTCACACCATCCCATCAAAAGTGTGGGAATCCTTGTTGGGGTTATAACTACCGCTCAAGATAACTTTCTCATCTGGCAACCACTTATTCACAGGCTACTTCTGATACCGTCTATTGAGAATAAGTATTAATTTATTAACTCCCTATCCTTATGCAACTCTTCAGAAGAAACATTTGTCCATCTTTTCCTCTCATTTCCACATCTCCTCTTTGTCTGGAGTTCAATTAATCTGACTATCACTTAGATACTAGAATAGAATATTTCAAAGAATGGCTGATTTCTTGGATTTCAATCTCATTGGCATCTTCATTAGTCAAAACTTATTATATAATTTTCTCTCTTTAATTTGGCTCATCAAGAAAACAAGAAATACATTACTGTTCACGAAGCCTCATGGCATTCAAAGAACATTACTATTCATGCTAGCATCTCCTTAACTTATATTGTACAACATATTCCCACCCCGCTCTCCTTGTAATACCATGCACAACCTATCCATCAGAAATCACATAACCCTTATTTTCCCATATCACCACTTGTAACCGCTTAGCGACAAGGATTGTAAAATTTTCTCTAGAGTTACACTACAATAAAGAGGGCGAGATTTTTGGCAATCACATCTTCCTGGTCAGAAATATAGCGAAATCACCTCAACGACAATCAAACAGATGAATTAAGGACTTTCTTTGTCAAACACCAAACACACAGCCTCATTGAAGGTACTACTTATATAGGAATTCTTGGGCAGATAATAGTGGATTTACACATGCAATTTTTTACACTAATGATTCTTATCATATACCTTAGATAGGGCAAACTAACCCTAGATAATGGAAGAACGTTGGAGTTTTATGCGATATTCATTTTGGCCTCCAACAGTTTTATTGTCTTCACCTACGCCACAAAACTAATGGCAGCCTGATGAAAGTAAGAGCAAGGGCACGCCTCATCAATACATCACATCAGATTAACCTATCAGAAATCTCCATCGCCAGACATGTTAATTTTGATTGTTTTGTGCGTCACTTATTTTGTTATAGATACCTCCCTCACCCAACCCCAGCTACTACTACTGCCTTTGTTATAGTTGTTAAAAAGTTTTACTCTATTTTGGTTTCCTCATTTAGTAGCCTTGCTACTTGTGTAATTGAGAAAATAGACATATGCTTCATACATAAAATTCTCTCCCGTTTAATTTAAATTTTCTTTTTCTAGAATTCTCAATATTACATGTTTCATCTAGTTGCTTTATTATTTTCAAATAGCCAACTCCGTATCTACACTCTAATACATAAGTATTGTTTGATCATCGAATTTTGTTGCTAGAAATGCTAGGTTGGGGGGTGAGGTGCATAGGTAGCAGAGGTAGGCTTCATATAGTTGTAGTATTAGACAAGTTTTCATTGCTAGATAATATTCTCAGAGTATTTCTAGCCAAAAGAGTTCATCAGGCAAAACAGTATAAAAAGCTTTTACTAGTTCAATTCGACAAAATCTTTTGACAAGAGATTTGTATTTTAGTTCCTATCACATCTTTTGACGGCAAACATTGACATAAATGTAATAAATATGACGTGGTGTAACAAATTGCTAGGTTCTAAATAACAAGATGGAGGGGTTTCAAGGGTTCAAAGAATTATCATTCTCGCGTAGTTTCCATTGGGTTGCATCAGGTCATACCTATCATCATTTTTATTAATGATTTTAGAATTGCAAGTTATATGGCCCGTCGTTACGGGGATTCAAACCCAGTAATCATATTTATCATCGTTGTATTCAAGTTTTTCTTAACAAGCAGAGTCAAATTTTCTCTCCTCCCTTCTCTTTTACCGTTGCATTCAAGTTTTTCTCAAATTTTCTCTCCTTCTGTATCTCTCTTCACGCATCATTCTTTCAAAATCTGAAAGTCAAAATACGCAGGAATTGCTGATTGTATATTACACTTGGACCATTGACGCAGACTTCATAATAGCCAATATCATTCTATGTTAGTTAAGTCCGCTCTAGTCATTTTTTTAGCATTATCGCGCTTTTATTTTATTATTATTACTATTATTATTATAATAATACTACTACTGATCACATAGCCTATTAAAATAGCCAAAAATGAGAAACTCACTAAATGAAAGTCTTAGCTTCCTCATTGGATCACAATCTGAGCCACTGTAGGAGTACAATATACAAAGGGTGCACATGTTCCTCACAGCTTTTAATATTTACTCTACATAAGCCGCCACCAAGGTGACATAAAGGGTTAGAATCACCATTAATGTCACCTTTTTACACTTGGATTAAGATACTCTGTTGTAAGTAGAGGCGCTGTAATAAAAAAATGTCACTACATGTATTTTATAGACGAAAGATTGTCACTATATTTTTTGACAACAGCAACAAAACGCATTCAGTTACAATCTTTTATCAATAAAACTGTTACAACATATATGCCGTACGAGATTCTTATCTAAAATATACACAAAACCTAATCGGATAACAAAGTCAAAGTGGGATATTGTGTTGTACAACATTTAAACTGTAATAGAATTATATCGCTAGTGACGTAAAGTTATCACTATTAATTTCGAAAATAACGGTGAAGTATTTTATTAACACTATCTATTATCAGTAAAACTCTTACGGCAAGAACATTATACAAAGTATCTCCTCGACAAAGAGATGTGCTATGGGTGTTTGGCATGATTGCATCCTCCCAAAGAAAGGACCTTTCACCACCTGAATGGGACAAACAACCTCCTACAGAGAGAGAGATGGGGTTGTTGGGGGGGGGGGGGGGGGAATATGCTGGAACTTTACAACATTATTCTTGTAAAGAGGGGTCCCACTCTCATCTCCAATTCAGAAGTGTTGAAGGGAAGGAGGATATTTCAACCAAACCTTGCATCCAAATATCAATGAATTTGGTTGCAGTAAACAATGTGGATAAAATAGGCTGTGACCCAGATCTCCAACAACCACATATAGAGTCATGAATGGGTCAGTATCCCCAACATATGGATGAAGAGATTAGATAGCCCTACCCTTCTTGGGTGGCTTCAGTTCACCGCCCAGTCCTTTTCATTTGACTCAAAAAATTTCAGGAAAACTAAAAACTGCACCACTCCTTTAGGATAATGAATTGTTAATACTTCAAAAACGATTTCATTTGTGTAGTCCGAGTCCAGGTAGCATTTGACAGACCAAAATAGCATCTGGTAGACCAAAAAAGGCACAGTATTGGCAACAGAAGTAAATCCTACGTAGGGTTACATGCCAATTGTGAGAAGCCTACCATTGATCTTAAGTTATTCCACGAGGAACCCCAATGAATCAAACCAACATTGCCATTTTATTAACCTACCTTCGGCATCTGCATTAATTTCATTTCCAACCACAAGATGGCATTCTAATGAAGCAAGTGATCTTCATTTATAATCAACCACAATAGGATTACAGATGTCAAAACATGTTTCAACTGTTGATACAAATTCAAAAGTATTCATGAACCGTGTTCTCTCTTTTTCGATCTTGATTCAGTTTGCAGCCTCAGCTGCTGCACTGAAGAAGATAAAAGCAACAAAGCAAACTTCTATCTTCAGTTATTGCGAAATCTCAAGAGGCCATGAACTGAGCCGAGTCTATAAACAACGCCCTGGTATAAATTATCCGAACCAGAACCCAAAATGTAACCAAGTCCACCAGCAAGCATGGAGCCTCAACTAGCACAGCCTAGCAAAGTGATTTGGCTGCTGCAATAACAGCCTCTGCTGTTATGCCGTACTCTTTGTATATTTTTCCTGCTGGTGCACTGGCACCGAACTTGTCAATCCCAATGGCTTTCCCCTTGCCTCCAACGATTTTCCCCCACCCAAATGTTGATCCGGCTTCAATGCTGACCCTAGCAGTTACAGCCTCTGGCAGTACACTTTCCTTGTAAGCATCTGATTGTTCATCAAAAAGCTCCCAAGAAACAAAGGAGACAACCCTAACAGTCTTTCCTTCCTTTCTGAGTTCATCAGCAGCTTTGGCTGCGATTTCCAACTCAGAACCAGTTCCAATCAAGATAACATCTGGCTTGTTGCCCGATGAATTGTCCGAGATTGTGTAGCCACCTTTTTCTACACCCTCAATGGAAGTTCCAGGAAGGTTGGGCAGCTTCTGGCGAGAGAGGGCAAGGATTGACGGTCTCTTTCTGCTGACAACCGCAACCTTGTAGGCGCCAGCTGTCTCGTTACCGTCAGCTGGTCGGAGCATCAAAATGTTAGGCATTGCCCGGAAGCTAGCCAAGTGCTCAATGGGCTGATGGGTCGGGCCATCTTCTCCCAGCCCGATTGAGTCGTGAGTCATAACATAGATAACTCCAGCTTCAGACAAGGCTGAAATCCTAATGGCCCCTCTCATGTAGTCAGTGAACACAAAGAAAGTAGCACAATAGGGAATGAAGCCAGGGCTGTGAAGAGCAATGCCGTTGCAAATGGCTCCCATTCCATGCTCACGGACACCAAACCTGACATTACGTTCTTCTGGTGTGTTCTTCTGGAAGTCTCCAAACATTTTCAGCAGGGTCATGTTCGAGGAAGCAAGATCAGCACTGCCACCAAGAAGGCCTGGGAGAACCGGTGCAAGGGCATTAAGGCATGCTTGAGAGAGATTTCTAGTGGCATCAGCGGGCGTCTCTGGAGTGTATGTCTGAGAAAAGAACAAATGGTTTCAAAACATGGTCATATAGGTTGTCTACTGAGTAGATTCTTAACTTGGTTGACAACGTCTGCTCGCTTTCAGAAAACAAAAATGATGAGAATGATTCAATGCCAAAGATTCAGGTGTTTTTAGGCGACAAGTTTGGAGACCAAAACTGAATTCACTTGTAAAGACTTCTTAAAACAGGATAAAGAGTTGACGAAACTATTACTCACAGGTAGAGCTTTTTCCCAACCAGCAGGTAATACACCAGTGAATATAGACTTTAATTCTGCGGCTTCCTCTGCATACTTCTTCTCATATTCAGCAAACTTGGCGTTCCATTCGGCTTCAAGAGCAGCACCTTCCGGGGTATGGCGGCTCCAATGCCTGCAGACAGGAAAATCATATTCATCAAGCAACCGCCTAAACAGCCACATCACTAGAGCAGCCAGAATGGATTTATTCTTACTTCTTCACATCCTCTGGTACATGGAAGGGCTCATATGGCCATCCAAGGTTCTTTCTAGTTGCATCTACTTCCTTAGCACCCAGTGCAGCTCCATGCACACTATAAGAGTTTGCCTTGTTGGGTGATCCAAAACCAATGGTTGTAGTCACCTGTAAGAAAGCAAAATCTGAGCAAAGGCATCGCCCTAATCTAAAGCAAAAGAAATACGAAAGGCAGAATACTCCTAGTTCTGTGTTTCTATGTGCGCATGTGGACTCGTGAAGGAAGAAACAACCCTACTCTGCCACAGTATGCAAAGCAAAGTCCAGATCGTCTCTCTTACCCAGTGATACACCAATACAGCTAAAACAAACCTATGAAAGTAAACTATGCAACAACATTGTTACCATGGGATCTTAAAAAACAAATAATCAAACACTTTCCGAAATACACACAAATCCTAAATGCATAAAAGTCATTCTACTTGACCTCATTCCTGGATGTACCAACTAAGTGTACAGTAAGTTTCGGACCTTGATCAAAGTCGGCTTGTCGGTTACAGCCTTTGCTTCCTTGATGGCAGCACGAATATCGTCATAGCCTGTGTTTCCGTTCTTGACCCAGATAATGTGCCACCCAAGACCCTCAAAACGGGTGTCAACACTCTCAGTGAAAGCAATCTCTGTGTCACCATCAATGGAGATATGGTTGTCATCGTAGAAAGCAATCAGCTTTCCAAGTCCCCAATGCCCAGCAAGGGAACACGCTTCATTCGCAATCCCCTCCATTTGACAACCATCCCCGAGGATCGCATATCTGAAGCCAACAAAGCAATCAAGATTAGGCCACTATGCTTTATATCTATGTAAGAAACATGAAAAGCAAAAGATCTCAGAAGATATATTACGTGTAATGGTCAACAATCTCACTGTCTGGTTTGTTGAAGCGAGCAGCCAAATGCTTCTCAGCAAGGGCCAGACCAACAGCATTGGCAATACCCTGACCAAGAGGACCTGCATAAGAATGATGCATATATCACCAACTGTATAGTTGCAAACATAAGAAAGAAGCTTTCAGGATTAGATGTTAACCAGTGGTGACTTCACAACCAGGGGTCTCAAAATTCTCAGGGTGACCAGGTGTTTTGCTCCCCCATTGTCGGAAACTCTTCAAATCTTCTTCCTAAAGTTTAGTTTCACACACAATGTTTCAGAAAGGGGGAATCCTGAATGGACCTCAAATGGAAAAATAAGCTTCACGTAAACAAAAAAAAGTTATAGAAATACACGTAAAACATAAAGGAAATCACATAGCAACTCCAACGAAAACCATTATATGTCAGATCTACATGGGTCCAGGAAAAAATAACCTTACGACAAAATAGCTGGTTTCTGAATCAATCTTATCTGCTATCTCTGATCCATAAAGTTAAAAAAAAAGGAGTAAAGAACAAAAATAACCGCCCACTTGAGAGAAATTTTGGTTTTTGCCAAACCAGTGCACAAAAACACACCAAGCAAAACACGGGGGGAAGTTGAGCTAGCAAATCCATGAAAATGCTCATCCAGTTTAACCTAATAAGAAGTATTCCACCAATACATACAAAAGCTAAGCATATAAGCATACTCTTCTTACTGAATCTAAACGTTAAACCAAAAACAAGAACAAATATTTAGAAAGAAATTTCTTCATTTGAGAATCTTCAGTTTTCCACACGCACAATTTACGCCAAGAACCACTCCACCAAGCATACTCCCAAATTCAGCCTAAAAGTTGACCTCAAAGATGTAACTTTTGAACCAGATCCCAACCAAATTAACATTTGCATTACTATGTACCTGCGAGAGAGAGAAAGAGAGAGAGTAGAGAGCTGACCTTCACGCTATCATATCCAGCTAGATGAAGCAGAGCATACTGAAGCATACACCCATGCCCAGCGGACAAAACAAAGCGATCCCGGTTGAACCAATACGGGTTCTTCGGGTTGTACCTCATCACCTCATCGTACAGGATGTGGCCCATCGGGGCACATCCCATGGGCAGGCCCGGGTGACCCGAGTTGGCCTTCTCCACCGCATCAATCGCCAAGAACCTGATGGTGTTGACCGACTTGTCCACCAGGGCGGTCTCGGTCTTCTCGACCGTCTCCACCGCGGCCGAGGCGCGCACCGGGCCGCGAATGGCGGGCGTGACTCGGCGGCGCGTGGCGGCCGAGGAGGCGGCGCGTGAGGATGACTTGAGGCCGGAGAAGGCGGGGAGGGTGAGGGTGGAGGATTGTTGGGAGGTTGAGGAGGAGGAGCCATGGCGTGGGGCGGAGCGGGCGAGGATGGCCTGGGAGAGGGTGAGAGAGGAAGAAGAAGCCATGGCTCGGCCTGGTCTTTTTTCTAGAGAGAGAGTATAGTGAAACTAGCTATAATAGAGAGAGAGTAGAGAGGAGTGATATATTGGAGTTTATATGGTAGGAAGAAGGGTCTTACTTTCTTGGATTTTTAGAGAGAGAAACTGGGAGAGGGTTGGTGGATTTTGTTTTTACAATTTATAAATTAATCTTCCATTTATTTATTTACTTATAACACACAAGATTGTATTAACAATTTACTTTTGAATTTTGTAAATAACGAGCTACGATTTCAAAAAGTCAAAAATTTACGAAATAATGATAATTTGAATCCAATAAATTTTGCATCTTACATATTTCTTCTGTTCTAAATTATTTGATAATAGTTATTTTATACACTTATTTTGAATATGAATCATATTTTATAAAATTTTAATTTTACTCTAAGAGAGATCGGTGATAAAAGAAAAAACTAGTTGTTAACGGATTAAATACAGAGAAAAATAGAAAAAAAAATCTAAAAAGCGTAAACATTAAAAAAAAACACTTAAATGATCTTTTTTAATTTATTTTAAAATTGATCAATTTTTTTGAAGAGTGTTATGGATGGGTAAGATTGCAGAGAGTGGACGAGAAGGAGCAGAATTGGAAGGCCGATGGATGAGAGGATCGTGGGCGTTGGATTGGGGGAGAAGAGAGATCGGGAGCGTTGATTGTGGGTAGGAAATGAGTGCATTTCATTTGTTTATGTTCCAGCGAGGTGCATATGCGCATTTTCAGAAAAGAATTGGTATCTCATTTTTGTCTTTCCTGTAACAAGCTTTTCGTAATTTCGTTCAACTTGTTATGTTTTTTGTCACTGAAAACTGGAAAAGCTTTCGTCACTAAAAATGGCTTCTTCTTCTTCTTCAAACTTTGCTTCACCCCCTTTTTTGCGTGATTTCCTTCTCTATTGTTCAAGTACCAAGGGCAACCGTGACGACTTGGTGAGAATCAATAACAAATTGTCAACTTATTGCCACGTCCAATTGATTTTATTACGTACTGTATAATACTATGCTCATCCTATGACGTTTTTGGACTAACGGAAAGAAGTTTGCGAATGCATTTATTCGCATACTCGCAGGAATGGCACAAGGCTCAAATCGAGTCTACGAGTAGAGGCACTTTCGTCTGGCCAGGGTTCTTGGGCATTCATCACATCATTCCTGATTATCCGAAATGTTCGTTCATCCCCTTGAAGATACCTATTTGGGCATTTAATTTTAGACAACATTTTTATTTCCCAAATAGTACTTTGAAAATGTCGTCTTGGTGCAATGGCAAGTTCATGAGTAAAGTACGAAAGTATTTAGCTACAGTTATATTATGTTCAAGCTTGACTTATATATCACTCGAGCCCATGGTAAATACATTTTGTATCTTTATATGCCTGTCGTGCCGAGCTGGGCAAGCAATAGGTTAATAAATTTCAGGAATTTTTCAAGCTTGATTTGTCTTTAACATGAGTAACTCTGAAAACAAGCTTCTTACTAAACGAACACGAGCCATGTCCGAATAGCTCGATTAGTTCCATAGCCTAGTTAAATACGATTAATGGCAAATATTTCAGTGACACTAACAATTGTTGTTAAGATATGTCAATTAAGTGTCTGCAAAGACACCACCACCAACAACAATCCAATAGTCATTTATCGTTGAATGTACGTAGGTTGTGGCATCTTTGCTATGACTATGGGGTCATCATAACTTTTCTATAATTTAGCATCAAAGATTCACGTTCTACAGTTTATATCACTTCTTACCCTCCGGTCGTTGAAAATTAGAATTTAGAACAAAAATTTAAAGAGAGCGCAACACTATTTTGCTTAATTAAGTAACCGAGTTGTACAAGCAACACTACTTTCAACAAGATATCAAGTCAAATTACTTGTACAGTCTTTGGTCATACTTATAGTAACTAAAAGTGATTAGAGACAGCACGTGCTTTACGACCTCCAATTAGCCATCCCCAAAAACAAATAAGTAAAATAGAAAGTGATTAGAGAGCAGCATCAACAGTTCCTTAAGTGGACATCATCAAAAAGGGAACCTACACAGAAAGAAATGAGTACACCTTGACAATTAAATAGAAGCATTAGCCACTCGTGAATAGAACACAGTTACCAACCAAGAAAACCGAGTCAAGCAACCTTATAAGAGACCGCGAGGCAGACACACAAGCTATAACTGAAATTGGCTCCTTTAACTGCGATATTTTTACGGTTAAATAAGGTTTTAACTTTTAATTTAGTTTTTTCGTTCGTATTTTGTTCAATGACCCTTATTTCTTTTCAATAAGAAGTCTTTCTACTTATACCGCGTCATTATTTTAGTCCATCCGTTAGCATATCTATTAGATGCGTAGGGGTACTCTTGTTGATCAAGGGTTCTTCTTGCTCTTTCTTCTTCATCTCCGGTCAACACACCACCACTCACAGCCCACCCGCGACTAACGAATGTTGCCTTCACCCACAACAAAGATGATCTATCAAGGGGTCCAAGATCGACTAATTCCTCTCCGGAGGATCTGTTGATGGGGTTGGGGATGTTGGTAGTTGCTGGAGTTGGTGGAGTGGTGGCGTGAGGAGGCGGCAACAACTGTGGTGAAAGAAGGGCAGAAGCATGTTGTGGGTGCATGTGGCCCTTCGTCTTCATCCCATCATCCCGTGCTGATCAACGATGCTTTTCTAGTTAATTTAGGTTGTGTTTAATCAACTAGTGGCAGGTTGTGGTTTTCTTAATGGTATAGTGGTGTTGCAGTGGTGGTTTCGATGGGTGTCTTGGGAGGTTATGAGTTTCACAGGTGTTGCAGCTAAAAACTGGATCGGGAACAGCACCAGAAATCAGGCCTGCAAAAGAGAACACGGAGTTACCGCCGGGTGGGGTTCCGGCGAGGGAACGCTCCGATGCTTAAGTCAGAGAGGGCTAACGATGTAGAACTCTGAGAAGCAATAAAGACACAATGTGTATATGTGTGAGCTTAGGTTTACCTGAGGGGCATGACCCCTTTATATAGTGGTAGAAGGAGGAGTCCTAATAGGACTGAGCTTTGACCAACTCTAATTAGAATCCAGTTAGGATCTTAGAGGATCTTATGTCAATCTGAGCTGATAGACTCAGAGCCTTTTTAGGATACTGCCCGATGATTGATATGGTAATTGCCATATCAGTAGTGAGTCAGTACGGGTTACGCGTCATAACCGCCACGTGTCGTCCGTAGATTGGAGGGATATTTTTAGCTATATCATATGCCCCCTGCTTTTACCAGCGTTAATGAAGCGGGTGAAAGCACACTTTTTCCACTGGTGATAGCGAAATATGTCAAAAACAGAATTAAATCTGTTTGTCAACATTTCAAAATTTCAAAGAATATTCTGCTCGGACGAGATTCTGTTCGGACATGAATCTGTTCGGGCAAATTTCTGTTCGGATATGATTCTGTTCGGACTATGGGCCTGTTCGGATCATTCTGTTCGGACCATGTTCTGTTCGGACTATGGGCCTGTTCGGATCATTCTGCTCGGACCATGTTCTGCTCGGACTATGGGCCTGTTCGGATCTTTCTGTTCGGACCATGTTCTGCTCGGACTATGGGCCTGTTCGGATCATTCTGCTCGGACCATGTTCTGCTCGGACTATGGGCCTGTTCGGATCATTCTGCTCGGACTATGGTCCGAGCTGAGAAGCCCCAACATTTTTCCCTGCTCGGTCGTTGGGCTCGGACCAAGATCTGCTCGGACATGCTGTGCGGCCTTGCTGCGCGGATTTGGGCCTGATGGTGGAGAGGCCCAATCTGTAATGAACTCCTTGTTTAAAAAGTAAAGGAATCCTTATTGCTCATGTGGCCGAGCAGATTCGAACCCCTGACCTCGCGCGCGGAAGAGGAACCAAATGCCATTGGGCTGCTCGGCCATGTTTGTTAAATCCGCGTAGAAAATAAACTTGTACTATCACTTGAGAACTTGAAGAGTTCATAACTTTTTGCTCGGATATCCGATTGAGGTGAATTTTTTTTTGATTTCGGATAGTTTTTCGAGCTCTATCCATAGAAAACCTCCTTTCCTCCAAAAGACTTCAGTTGGAAGCTCTACTTATAAAAAATTCCTTTGACCTCCACTCGAGAACTTTCTTTAGTCAAAACTCCGTAGAGTTTTACCCACGGGCTCTTGAGAGCACAAAGGAAATGGAGTTAAGATGTCTGCATGGGCGATGAGTTCGGCGATCATTCTGCTCGGACATGGCTTGTCCGAGCTCAATGGGTTTATTCCCAATCTGTTCGGGCGCGATGCTTTGGTTCCTTTATGCTTCATCCGAGCACGAAGGGTATGAAGTTGGTTTTCTACTTGGGCGGAGTGCTCGGCCAACATTCTGTTCGGCTAACATTCTGCTCGGACATGGCTTGTCCGAGCTCAACGAGTTTATTCCCAATCTGTTCGGGCACGATGCTTCGGTTCCTTTATGCTTCATCCGAGCATAAAAGGTATGAAGTTGGTTCTCTGCTTGGGCGGAGTGCTCGGCCAACATTCTGTTCGGCCAACATTCTGTTCGGACAGAATGTTGGTCTAAGCTTTGGTCACTCTGCTCGGGCAGAGTGTTCGGCTAACATTCTGCTCGGACATAAAGTTGGTTTCAATTTCCACGTATGAACTCATCCTCCAAAGGACGGTCCTCCGGACGTTGCCTCCAAGCCTTAGATCTAGTCTTCATCTTGTAGGCTCTTTATTTCTTT
This sequence comes from Escallonia rubra, assembly GCA_033065855.1. NCBI lineage: Eukaryota > Viridiplantae > Streptophyta > Magnoliopsida > Escalloniales > Escalloniaceae > Escallonia > Escallonia rubra. The sequence goes on from JAVXUO010002209.1 coordinate 115,390, forward strand.
TTAGACTGAGTATTTTGATGCCCTTTTAAGGGCATTGTATGTACTCTATCTTTCGTTCTATTGATGGTACTTTGTTCACTATGTGTTTTTTATGGTTTATTCTACCATTCACACAGCGTTATTTGTTTTTACTTTGACTCTAACTCTTTATTCGTCACTTAAAGAGTTGGCAAAGAAGTCGAGCACCCTCGCTCGGCCTAAATTTCGAAGAAGCAAAAGCTTTTGTGGAGTGACGGTGCCCCCATTAACTTTTGTTTCTTCACGGACTTAGATCTGTAGCTAATCCGTTTGGCCTACTCTTGTATTTTTATAAAACCCAAGAGTATTCGGCCATCACTCTGTTTGGACAGAGTGTTCGGCCATCACTCTGTTCGGACAGAATGTTTTGGCTAAGTTTATCACTCTGTTCGGGCAGAGTGTTCGGCCATCACTCTGTTCGGACAGAATGTTTGGCTACGTTTATCACTCTGTTCGGGCAGAGTGTTCGGCCATCACTCGGTTCTGACAGAATGTTTTGGCTACGTTTATCACTCTGTTCGGGCAGAGTGTTCGGCCATCACTCTGTTTGGACAGAATGTTTTGGCTACGTTGATCACTCTGTTCGGGCAGAGTGTTCGGCCATCACTCTGTTCGGACATAATGTTTTGGCTACGTTGATCACTCTGTTTGGACAGAGTGTTCGGCCATCACTCTGTTCGGACAGAATGTTTTGGCTAAGTTGATCACTCTGTTCGGGCAGAGTGTTCGGCCATCACTCTGTTCGGACAGAATGTTTTGGCTAAGTTGATCACTCTGTTCGGGCAGAGTGTTCGGCCATCACTCTGTTCGGACAGAATGTTTTGGCTACGTTGATCACTCTGTTCGGGCAGAGTGTTCGGCCATCACTCTGTTCGGACAGAATGTTTTGGCTACGTTGATCACTCTGTTCGGGCAGAGTGTTCGGCCATCACTCTGTTCGGACAGAATGTTTTGGCTTAGTTTATCACTCTGTTCGGGCAGAGTGTTCGGCCATCACTCTGTTCGGACAGAATGTTTTGGTTAAGTTTATCACTCTGTTCGGGCAGAGTGTTCGGCCATCACTCTGTTCGGACAGAATGTTTTGGCTAAGTTTATCACTCTGTTCGGGCAGAGTGTTCGGCCATCACTCTGTTCGAACAGAATGTTTTGACTAAGTTTATCACTCTGTTTGGGCAGAGTGTTCGGCCATCACTCTGTTCGGACAAAATGTTCGGCCATCACTCTGTTCGGACAGAATGTTTTGGCTAAGCTTAAATTATAACAAAGCTGAGAAAAATAACTTTATTGCTCGAGCAAAAACCAAGTTTACATTGGATTGCTTGACAACCCATTTATTCGAAAAAATCTTCTAACCCCAATTTCTAAGAGATTGGGGTTTTGATAAGGTTTGAGCCCCTTATTCCCCCGAAAAAGAAGTGTCTTGCCTCGGGGCAAGATGCTACTGCGCGACGCGTTGTTTTTAGAACAACGGATCGTTCATGGGCTTGAGTTCGAACCTTTTCTATCAGATCAAGATTTCCTCGGAGTCCAATTTCTTTGCCTTCTTTGGTCGGCACGAAGTGACATAGCACTGACGAGCTGTAGTCTGGTCTCCTTTCACCTTTCCAATCCCGTGTTCCGTGGGGAACTTCATCTTGAGGTGATAGGTTGACACTACAGCCTGTAGTTGATTGAGTGCTGGTCGTCCCAATATGGCGTTGTATGCTGAGGGGACCTTTACCACCACAAAGTCAAGCATGAAGTTGGCTTGTGTCGGAGGTGTGCCAATCGCAACTGTGAGTGCGATAATACCTTCAACCTCAACTGGATGATTGGAGAATCCATACAACGGTGTATCCATCTTTCGGAGACGGTCCGTTGGAATGTTCATCTTCTTGAATGCATCGTAAAATAAGACTTCTGCGGAACTTCCGTTATCAATCAGGACACGCTTTACATCAAAGTTCCCAGCCTTAATGGTGATGACTAATGGATCATCATGAGGAGTTTTTATATCCTTTGAATCTTCATCAGAAAAGGTGATCGTCGCTACGGGTACCATCTTTAGTTTCTTATTTGGGGGCTGACTCGTTATGTACACTTCTCTGGCGTATGCTTTTCGAGCCTGTCCTGATGAACCTCCTGCGGCTAATCCTCCAGATATAGTGTTGATTGTACCCGTATTCTCTTCCCGATCTTCTCTTTCTTCCATGGCCGGAGGCGTCTGTTGTCTTCCTTCTCTAGGAGCTACAAACTTTCTCAACTGGCCACGCTTGATAAGGGCCTCAATTGCTCGTTTAAGCGACCCGCAATTGTCAGTTGTGTGGCCATGATCATTGTGAAAGTGACACCATAAATCTTTGTTCCGTTTATTCGGTCGGGATTGTAGTTTGTCTGGCCACTGGAGAGCCTTGTTATCTTTGATCTCGTGAAGAATCTGTGATGGTTTTACAGTGAGGGGTGTCAGATTTTCCCAAGCAAACGGCTCTTTCAGACGCCGCTCATCGCGCTTAGAACGTTTTGCTGACTGGGGAGTTACCTCTTGAGATCGTTTCTTCTTTTCTTCCCTTTCTTCTCCACGTCGTTCTCTGTGTGTCTCCAAGTATTCTTCAGCTTGAATATATTTGTTAGCCTTCTCGAGAAGGGCTTTCATGTTACCTGGAGGACTTTTGTTCACAGAGAATGCGAACTTGGATGTGGGTCGAAGGCCTCGGAGGAATGCAGTATACTTCACGGACTCGTCTAAGTTATCGATTTCCAGAGTAGCTGCGTTGAATCGCCCGAGGAAGCACGCCAGGGATTCGTTTTTCTCTTGCACAATGTTTAACAGACTCGCCGAGTTCTTTCTTCGGGAGCGACTGCTTACAAAGTGTTTTTGAAAGAGATCCGATAATTGGCTGAAGGAGTAGATGGATTTTGGTTGCAGAGATTTGAACCATGCATGTGCAGCCTTCCTCAAAGTGGTAGGAAAGGCTCTGCACATGACAGCATCTGAAACTTGGAGGAGTAACATGTTTGTTTGAAACTGATAAACATGTTCACCCGGATCTCCAGTCCCGTCGTAGAGGTCACACTGAGGCATTCGGAAGTTGGGGGGTAACTTTGCTTTTTCAATGGTTTTGGATAACGGATATCCAGATTCTTCCCTTGGGAGAGATCGTTCTGGAGAGTGATATCTAAGCACCGTCTTCCAGGAGTCTCGTTCTTGGGAACGAAACGCAGGCGTCTTCTTTCTGTGGACAGATCTTCGAGGGGTTTCAGCTCTGGTGACTTGTCTGTGAGAGGAGTTGGTACTGCCTTCCACTGATGGATCCCGTCGATAGCATGATCCACTCCTGGTCATATGATCTCCGCTCTTTTCTCTGGGATCATAAGTTGGATCAGCCGTTGATCTGTATTTGCAGCCGTAGCTTGATCTGGAGGTGAGACGAAGACGAAGGTCGTTAGGGTCAAGATGAGAATGGTGAGTGGACTGCGGAGCCACTGTCATGTCAAGCTTTCGCTGAAGAGTGTTTACAACATCCTTCAGTTCATGGATTTCCTTGGTAAGGTTGTCATGTGGTGTTTTGAATAGCTGACGGTTCAGGCGATGGCGAAGGTCACCGTTTTTCAGAGTAGACGTTGGAGATTGGTTTCTCCGAGGTCTAGTTTCTGATTCGGGAGTAGTAGATGTTACGTTGACGTAATTATCTTCAGAAGAACTGGTGCGACGACGGCGCAAAGGGGTCGAGCGTTGGTCATGAGAATGACCTGGTCGACGAGAGCTGCTAGTTCGCGCACGATGGTTCTGAGAATGACTTTGTGAAGAGTCTGAAGAAGAAGAATGATTGGCCATGTTCCCTGTAGTGGTCCCACGGATGGCGCCAATCTGTTGCAGCTAAAAACTGGATCGGGAACAGCACCAGAAATCAGGCCTGCAAAAGAGAACACGGAGTTACCGCCGGGTGGGGTTCCGGTGGGGAACGCTCCGATGCTTAAGTCAGAGAGGGCTAACGATGTAGAACTCTGAGAAGCAATAAAGACACAATGTGTATATGTGTGAGCTTAGGTTTACCTGAGGGGCATGACCCCTTTATATAGTGGTAGAAGGAGGAGTCCTAATAGGACTGAGCTTTGACCAACTCTAATTAGAATCCAGTTAGGATCTTAGAGGATCTTATGTCAATCTGAGCTGATAGACTCAGAGCCTTTTTAGGATACTGCCCGATGATTGATATGGTAATTGCCATATCAGTAGTGAGTCAGTACGGGTTACGCGTCATAACCGCCACGTGTCGTCCGTAGATTGGAGGGATATTTTTAGCTATATCAACAGGTGGTGGCAGGTTTTGGTGTGGTGGTGTAGTGGTGGTGGGAGTTTGACAGGGTGGCGGGAGGGAATCTTCATATGTTGATGGATCGCAGTTGTCCATTGGTGCTATCCATCACTGTGTAGCTGTTCATTTGGTCTATCCCCGCTTCTTATTCAATTAGGGGAGTGTCATGTGCATGGCATGTGCCATTTTTTTCTTTAAGAGCATGAAATAACGAATTTAGGCCTCAACTTAATTGCAAAATAAATGGAGGGAGGGTCTAATATAGCGACAGAGCATAGTACATGAAAATTTTCAAGATATTAGGAATTTACAGGACAGACTTTAAAAAACGGGCAAAGTGCGAGGCAGAAACTGGCTTAAATCTTAAAAACAATACCTTCAACTTTTGTTAATTCGGTCAGCAGGTTTTTAGATTTCTCCAAGTATCCGGGAGGCATGATTACAAAGCGCAGCAAATTGCACAGAACTTGGACATAAACAAAATAGAAAAGCTATCTATGGCTTTCTTAATTGAGAGCTTACATCATTTTGATCCGTTTAGAGTTGGAAGCTAAACTTCGAATTCCTTTAGCTGTCACAGAATACGGGGCAGATGCAGATCGGAGAGATGGGGACTTGTCAATGTATGCGTATCTTTCATTGCCATTCCAGTACAAGATCACCCGATTAGTGCATGCATGTGACCAACTATCACCTACGAAGCACAGTTTAACAACAAAGTTGGAATTTACACAACTATTAGAAGGCATATATGTTAACCATGCAAATGAGAAAATCCATAGGCATTCAAGTACTTGTTTCCGATATCCTTCATTGCCAAGGAGAAAGCTAATACAGACACAAGAAAATTGTTTACCTAGAGCAAGAGATAAATGGAATGAACCTTCTGAATACTTGGTGGTCACCTGATTCAGTAGAACAACCTGCTCAAAGTCACAGATTAAATATCCTTCAGAAGATCGAAGAGAAGCAAGAGCTCAATTAGTAGCATGCAAACATGAGGGTTTCCACCAGTAATCAATAAAATTGCATTAGTGACTCAAAATTCACGTGTTGCTGTTATGACCCTCTGCTATTGGTTATCAGGATCCTCTAGTTTTTATGCTTTCTTTCCTTGGTTGTACGTTTCTCAAGTAATGTCAGTTGGCCACAGTCGTTCTGTTGCATTTTTTAGGATGTGTATGCATGATAATACGTGACACTTGCATTTGGTGTTTGCCAAAGAGAATGGATATTTCGTAGGTGATGGATTTCTAGCCCCCGATAGATATAATGACGAGTAAACATTTCACAAGAAGATGTTTTAGGGCAAACGTGCTCAAGTAGATTAAGATGCATTTTAAAATTAGATCAAGCAAAAGAAAGAAAAATAAACCTAAGTGTGCCCAGATAACTTGAAAACACAAATTTCATCCCCCAAGCAAATAGTGAAGCTATCAATTTGGATGGGGATATACAAATATACAAGTTTCTAACGAACTTTTATGGACGAGAATAGAAAGACTTCTTACCGCCAAACTGAAGGTCTTTGCAAGTTTCATCAACTTTAAGGCCATTCCACTAAGTACTCGAGTTCTAAGAGCCATGTCATCAAAATCTTGACGGAAGTGAAGTGTTATGCTATCAATAATAACCACCTTAACCTGTAGATAACAGCAGGAAGATGGGATCCCCATGATACTAAGTAATATTTACACTACTAGATGGAAAAACAAAGTACTAGTAAGAGAAGCCCCTGTATGCATAAAGACAACAGTAACTTAAGATGAGAAAATCAATCCGGTTAGGAACATAATGTTACCCAGAGGAAATTAGATCTGGCCCAACCAGGAAAATCAATTTGCAAGAGTCTGCATCTTTTGCACATATATGAGAAGATTAGTATCGGTAAGCGTATGAAAACAGTTCGTGACATTCTCCAATCTAAGACCTGCATATTTCTCACATACACTGATTCTGCCACCAAATTAGACAAGCTAGAGAATCCTCATCCTTTATACTTACCAAAATATGACCACCATACAGTGCATTACAATTTTTGAATTTCTGACACTGCTTGATCAATTTCAAAAGAAGCCAAAGAGGAAAGCATCTAGAATAGAGATTTGGATTTGTTTGTAAGATGGGTATAACAGGCAATCACAAACTTTGGCTGCAGGTTTGATGGAAAATGGCCCAAAACAACAAAGCACAAGTATACCTACATCTCTATGCTCTGACACGAACTTCTCCAAGAAATTTATCATGGCAATCTGCTCTGTGTAACTACAGATGCGAAAATAAAATATATTTCCCAGAAGTTCCTTCGGCTGCATTTTCAAGTGGCGAGTTTGAGAGTCCTTCCTGAGCAAGCCATCATACTCCAGCATGTCCTTTATGCATGCTTCTGCAATTTGCATAGCACGCTCAACCATAAAGCTTCCTTCTGTATCTGAGCATCCAGAACAATATATGTCTTAAACAATAGAACTGATAAAAGAACAAGGAGCACTATCATGAATACATGAGGGAAAACCACAATCTCATGACACTACCTATATAAATTGCTTTTCCTCCAAGGCCACCATAATCAGCTGGAATTTGAACATTCACTGCAAGTTGAATCCTGTAATTTCTGTTACCTCTTAACAGCAAAAGAAGTTCCAAGTTAATGCAGAAATCTAAGATGGCAAATAAATACCCCAATTGTGTTTTGCCAATGCCCGGTACTCCACCTAAATACACCAAGAGCATAAAGGATTAGTTTACGAACATAAAGTTCACTTAGTATGTGGGAAAATTGCATAAAAACGCACATTTCGCAACGAACAACCGGTTCAAGATTAAAAAAAAAGAGACTAACCAATTTCAGTTACTTCTTTGCAACTAATTCCTCCACCCAGGATGTTATCCAGATCTGTGCAGGACGTGGTGATGCGTGTAAGCATATCCTCATCTTGTAGCATCTCCCAAGCAGTCTGTGCACCTACATGAGATCAGTTCTGGCAATTTATATTTGGTTTAAGTGGACAGTCATTTTGAATTTTCAAGTAAACCAGTGAAATCCATTGTACACTTGACTGATGTCGATTTATTGGTCTTCTTGCTTAATAAGTAAATGAATGAAAACACAAATTAAGGCAAGGATATCCCATCTAAAGAACCTGAAATAGATGAATGAAAAAGCCTCTTCTGTCCAACCTTGTTCATCCAAGTTTCAAGACACTCAAAAGCATGCCTATTACTATCACTCCATGCACCATAAACAGACATAGTCAAGAACAGTCCAAACAGTTCTCTCTCTGTCCATTCTTCACTGTTCTTGGTACCACCAAGCGGTACCAACTCAAATGCATATTCCATCAGTCTTTACCATAAGGGGATGGAGCAAAGACTGATTCACTCTCTTTCGTCCTCTTTGCACATGAAGCAGTAATTGACGTAGGCTTTCTTCCTCTTCTGAGTTCCTCAGTTGCGTCCTGCTAGGATTGCTCCAGTCGCTGCTTCCCAAGCAAAGAAACCATCATCTCTGGAGCCACACTCTTCCAAAATAATGTTTCCACTACCCTTACCTAGCATAGTGTAGCATGACTAGCTAAGATGAGCCATTCTTCTCACCCTCCATCTATCTGAATTCCACAGTGCCAAGTCATTAAGTCTCAAACAAAGTAATTCACTATTCCCCATCAATTATATTTCCTCTTCACATTCGATTTCAGGCTGCAACCTCTTCAACCAATATTGTACAGAGAAACGCTCGGCACAACACTCTACTATCACCAACATACACTAACCAAAAAATTCTACCGAATTGTTAGTGCCCTCCAGATGTTGCCTCACTATGGAAACCTTGCAAGTCCTTCCTAAAGACATGTCAACAATTTAAGTTCAGTTTATCAATTTGACCCCATATCCCCAATTTTTTCCATAGTCATCTGCCCATAAACCTTGGTTGACTTCCTCAATATAGGATACCAAGACCATTCCCTGGAAGGAACTTGCATTGACTTCCAACTGAAATGGTAATAGTTTTTATTCCTCTAGGATTTTTATCTCAACCTCCTTAAGGGTAACAGAAAGATCTTCCAACCACCCATCTCCTTTCATTTCAACCACCAAAACTAAGACATAATGAAAGACCCAAGAGCTATCCTAGATTGTCAATGTCAACTTTGAAACCAAGAGGAGATGAGAATTCATCCACCATTACAACAAATGATCTAACTTTTGTTAACATCATGACAAATGTAATGCCCAGTAAGCACGGACACCTCTCTTGGGCCAGGGAATCGTGTCCGACAACTAACGACACTCAGACACCCCTCGAACACCTCCGGACACGTGTTGGATAACTCTCGGCGGTGTCTGGATAATTTTTAATTATAGGACACCGTTCAAACACGTTACATAGAAGTGTCCGACATCTACGGGGAAAAACTGCAAATTTTTAAACTTAAATTGAGGGTCATGATAGAACGTTAGGGAAAATTGAGGTTGTATTATAAATTGGAAGACTAGGGCAAACCCTAATGGTAGATTGTATTCCAATCTACTTATACCTAATTGAGAGGGAGATGGGGCTCTTTAACAAAGGCAATATAAGGTCGAAGACGAACCTCCTAATTGATATGCGTGAGCAGAGAAGAGGTTCATGACGGAGGTCTAGAAGACAATAAAAGTGACGAGGCCATTAATGTTCATTAAATTTTGGTGGATGGAAGAGATGGAAGTCGTTTATCTTTTCCTTTTGATTGTTTTATGGGATCTTGCACTACTGTATTACCTATAGTGACTTGATTTCAAGTATGACTCCAATCTATGGTTTATTAGTTGGTGTTTTACTTTTTCACGATCGTGGAATGTGCTTAAAACCTATATAAACATGCCCATACATAAGATATACATACAGATTTTTAGCGGTATGTTTGTTAATTTGGAAATTGCGGTGCCTGGTGTCCCCGTCAGTGTTGGTGCCGGACGCATTGTCCATGTCTGTGCCACTTTATGTAAATATGTAATGCTCTTAGCCACATGATGATTTAGGCATCTAGGTACAATCACACAGATAGACAAGTAGATAAGAAAATGAAGGGCACAGACCACATGTAAGCATAGATAATATACATAGGATTTGTCTGTTTTCTGTTAAATATTCAGAAGGTGACTATTAAAGTCTTAATTGATGATGCTATACCCAAAATGCACGACCTTCTTTTGTTCACATGAAGGTTCTTATCCATGTGATTGCCTTCACGAACGCTATGGCTTCTTCAGGCTGCGCCTTTAACAAACACAATGATCCCACTTTCTACAAGTTATTAGGTGTTTGACTTGATGAATATATGCAACTTTCAAAGAGTTGGGCAGCAGATCATGCACGTTGCCAATGTGCCCACCCTTTTTGTATTGTATACTAACTAAGCAAGTAATTTAGAAGTCATTGCTCACAACCACTATTCTCTTTCGTTGAGACAGCACGCTCTAAAGATAATCAATAATGCTAGACGATACTGCTTTCTATTTTTAAGCAAAATTTAGTGTCCATCTTCCCAATTAACCAAGATTTTCGACGGTATTAAATTTTCAAATAGCATGCTGCAGTCTTACTCTGTTAACTTTTTGAGTAAGCTCTAACAAAGTATTTATATTTGCAAGAAATAACAACTATGTAACAAGAGGAGAGTGATTACCATTGACAATAGCATGACTTCCCTCAAAGCTGTCCAATCTACAACCATGTGATGCAGCCTTCAGAATTTCAAGTGCTTCGTTCTCCGAGATTTTTAATTCTACAAAACAGTCAAGAAGGAATCAAGTAAAGATGTTGATTGACACAAGGAACAACTTCGACCACCATTGAAAAGGTTCCTAAACTGCCATTTGTCAAAAGAGAAAAAATTAATACCACACCCACAAGGTTGGGACTTTTGACTTTTCAACCACGTTTAGAATATTTAATTGCACGAGTTACAAATAAACTAACTTCCTGAAATGCCACAGCAGAAGAAAAGAAGAAAAAGGTATATCCATTCCCAGATTTGAGTCTTTGGAATATCAATGAATTTTTAATTGCACGACTCAAGCATAGTTTTTGTTTGAATAGGGTATTGCTTTCACTTTTGACAAGCCAAAAGAGATTGAAAAATCAAGACTAAGGTCAACATTATGCATACAAATATCCCTGCCTAGAAGGCGGTACAAAAGTCAAATGGACTCAAATATCTGGGGATAGCCCGTTTGAACAAGTACAATTAACCGCTACCACAGATGCAAAACATGCCGGATATGTATCGCAAATTTCACCAGAAACTTCGGAAATATCCTAAAATCTGTACCAGCATACTAGTAATAATTCGAACAGGTGTGGCGTCCTACAAGCAAGAAATCGAACTAGTTCTAAGGAAGAGGTTCAGTTGCTGATAAGAACAGATACTGATACTGATACATGTCAACATCTCATCGGACTCAAAAATAGACTAAATAATTAGCGTCTGACAAGTCAAACTTAGGGAAAAAAACGAATGAAACGGAGCAAGAATCAATCAAGATATATCGGCGTTCGTGCGAGAGAGAGAGAGAGAGGGGTAAGAAAGTACCAGTGGCGAGGTGGGAGGGAGAGATGGAAGACAGTGAGGAGAGAGAGGAGTAGCCAGCTGATACGAGCTTCCCTCTCTGCGACGCCGATATCGGCAACCGAGACACCTCCATTTCTCTCTCTCTCTCTCGAATGGTCGCCCTCACACAGTACAGTAGAGTATTCTTCCCGCCTAAAAGCGCTCTCCTAAAGCAATTGTTTCTTCCTTCGACCTTATCGGACTGGCGTTTTTTAACCGTTTATAATTTTCAGAATAATATTACCAAAAAATATATATATATCAGAATAATTAGTTATTTAATGTCAGGTTTGACGATATTCGATTGTTTTTACTTGCATGTTTAATTTTATTTTTACAGGGTAATATGCATGAAAGAAATTTAAATATTAAAACTTTTTAACCTTATTTGTAAGGACATGAACTTTGAATTATATTTGTTCATGACGTTATTAGACGCCAATGTCGTAGGCTAGTGATATAATGACTTGGGGGTGGTTTGAGTATTTATTCCCCTTCCATTCGGAGAAACTTTGTTTACGTATTCTTGTCCTCCTATTAATTTCTACGCAATACTGCTCTTGTATGCAACCCTTATTCTTACATGCGTTGCTATCAAACTTCATTTACTTTAGTCCTTGGTAGCAATTTTGACCCTTCTCGTTTACGTTCTTTCCGGGGTCAAATGTATTGCTGTATGTTGTTCATAGTTAACGAAATTTTGATTTAGCAAGGGCGGGAGGGAGAGGGAGAGGGAGAGAGAGAGAGAGAGAGACTCTCTTCTATCAGAACTGGATACACTTATTTATCCTATTTTTTGGGGGTGGGGGATGAGTTCCAGCCCGCCCTCAACTGTCTTCAGGTTTAAGCACGGCCATATGCCCTTTTATCAACAACGCCAACAAGCATAAAACTTCTGCTCATAAACAGTAACAAGTAACACGACAATTAATACTCTCGTTCTTCTTTCAAAGTAGTGAGAACCTTGAACTAGCTCAGAGTCACACAAGCTGATAAATGACAATCTATCCCTACAACATATTAAAGTGTGCATATCACCAATAAGAAAACTAACAAGGTGTATCAAAAGTTTCTCTAATCTCATCTCGAACACCCACCACCACCACCTCTACCGTGGGTACTGGGTAGGAGGTATCTCCAGTGAACGGGAACAGATGTATACACGAGTCTTAAAGTCAGAGGGGCAACATTCGTTGCCTTCTTGTGTAAACAGGTAGATCTAAAGAGACTGGTTGCAATGGCATCGTTGCCCAAGATGTGTATGGGAAAGTTGCTTGATGCACTTTGCTGCAGGTATCTTCTCTATTCACCAATGGAATTTTTACCAAAACTTGATCTGTCTATCAGCATAAATGCCCTCACCTGCAAATGAGGTTGTCCAGTATAGTAGGGAAAATGGCCTCAATGTTGCAGGCTAGATATGAGGTTGCCGAGATGCTTGGATGATAGATGTAAGAGATGGATGAATCCGGGCTGTCCTCATTGAGCGAGCTTCACTTCTTCCTCTGGCTAATTCCTCGCCCAATGGCCACCTCGGCCGTAAATCAAGCTGATAATGTGAGCACACAGGTTAAAATAAGTTCTAATGTAAGAGAAACTCGGTTATCACTGAACTGTGCATGACATCCCCTGACCCAATCCCCTCCCATCTCCTCGCAACTGAAGTTAAAATTAAACAGACGTCCGCAATTGACCATATGCTTAAACCTGTGTTACAATGAAAACAAAGTTCCCAAGGCTGATACAGTTCAGCGATTTTTTCGAGTTCAACGCAGGAAGATAAACTCTTAAGAGAGGAGAAAAAGACCGCTGAAAGATGAAGCTAATATGCTTCACTTTTGAGGCTTCTTTTCAACCAAGCACAACTAGAGGAAACACTCCTGAAGTGTCGAAGAAAGCCACAATAAGATTCCTTATCTGCAGGAGCAAAACAAAAACAATACAACAAACTACTAGATGGCTAGCTTGACAGCCCTTTAACGAGAGCTTCTTTGATATACCCCGTTGCTTATACAACTACAACCGCTTCTGCTCTAGTAAATATAATAACTGACAATCATTGCATTCGTGATATCAATCATTTCTATTAATGAACTCTCTCAGAGTAACACAAATGAAGGCACTCTAACCATGTAGAGAGAGAGAGAGACGAACCAAAGTATCTTCAAGCTCATCGGCAGGTGGTGGAGGATCAAACCTTCCTACACGGAAGTGCTCAATGCCAGTCCAAGCAATCATAACACCTAATCAGACGAGAAAAGATATTAGTCATTGCTACGCAACTATAAGTCGCTAAGCTCATAAGCAGGATTACACGTAGATATAGTAACTGTCAGGCTTTCGAGAATTCCAAGCTAACTGCAATACATGCTTTTAAACATACTTCTTTGATTAACTTTTCTTTTTACACCAGGTGCAGTAATTTATCTCAAAACGTATGAGGACATTGAAGACGCCTAGTTTTATTTTGGCAAATGAAGAGGAAAGTGCTAGCTAGAGGGGTGATGCAGCCGATGCCCACTATCCGACCAAACACGGCATTCCTACTGTGGGCTAAAAAAATTGTATAATCGGGAAAGAAAGAGACTGAGGATGCAGGGCAGGTGCCTCTTAAGAGAGAAACAAGCGCTGAAGATAGGTCTTGCTATATAGCTATATGACCAGTAAGTATACCAAGGCCACACAGCTGGCCATACCTGAGGGAAACTCCCAACTCGTTACCACGGCCTTCCTATCTCCTTATATTTTCTCCATCCACCGACACTCTCTTCATTACATTTCTCGCATGGTGTACGGGAGTCCATTATGAACACAGGAGAACCCATGAGCACGATCATACGAGCCTTGACTTCAAATTTGCAAGCTTGAGGGGAGAAACACCACTCTAGCACTTTAACGTGTTTCAATACAGCAGAGTTCCATCTAATCAGGATGAACATAAAGTAAACTAAAAAGCATTCAGCGGCATCTCTCGATTATTTTTCCTTATGTAACGTCCTTATTTGGGTTTCTAAGACATCGAATGCTGCATATATGATATAACTAGACACTATATAAATTATGTGCGGCATATGGCTCCATGTCATCTAATATACGGCATAACACAACAAAGAGGGATTATCACCGTTGTCGGTACAAAGGCTGGGCGGGGGGCACACAAGCTGCAGACCGTTCTGTTTGACAACCTGATTAAGCCGAGCCCTGACGTACTGATTTGATGCAACACCTCCAGAGACCACCTGCAGAAAGCAGGATAAAGTACTGTTAAGAGGACTACAACATGCCAAATGAAAAAAAGGAGGGAGCACTGCATAGGATGGAGGTGGACTAAGAAAAATTTTAAGCACAATTAACATTACCAAGTATTTGATGGAAGGTTCAATCTCAACTGCCCATTCAATTGCTCGTTGACACCTTTCCTCTAGATGTAATACCGCAACTCGCTGTACAAAGCATTCTTTACAAGGACATAAAACAAAGAAAGAAAACCGAGCAAAATACAGAACACCACATATGCACTGCACAACAAAGTAAATTAAAAGCCTTTTGACAAGAACATATGTAAGTATTACCTGGAAAGAGGCAGCAATTTCAGCTCGCGATATTCGGTCTTGGCTGTTTGCTGAAGATATCGGAATTTCAGCATTGCTGCAAAAAATCTCAACAAGCTGGGAAGACAGACACATAACAGAAATATATGACATATACCACTGTCTGTCTTGTCAGCAAAATTATTTGTGGTAATTCATTTCACAGAATTACTTTCCAACGGAAAACCAAAAACTGGAGGGAGAATTCGCCAAGTTTAATTGAGCAAGTACTAGAATAAAAGGTAAAAGCCAACAATCCATGCAAAAAAGCATGATATATTTTCAAAAAAGTTACTGCAAGTATACATGAGGTCCAATTGTAGCAAAGGCATGACAAGTACTCCAGGTAAAACCTTTTACCCAATCTGGAAGGTTAGGGCGAGCCAAAGACTAATCCAATGGGCCAAAGCAGAAAGCATGATAAAAAACTAAGTGTTCCTTATTAGAATGAATTTCACTGAATCAACTCTGTGTACTTGTCCGTCAACTTTCTCATACTTCACTTGCAGTCATCTAATACCCTAAAGTTAGGTTCCCTCTCCATATTGAACTGAAAAGAGATTTATGTGTATAGTAAGTTAGATAGTATAGCAAGTAAGATTGTTGGCAGTAAAATCATCTGATGACAAGGCGATTATCATTGCTATGTTTGTTTGCTGTTCCCTTTTCTCAAAGAGAAATCTGGAAGGCAGTCAAATCCTTGCAACCTCAATGGTTATAACAAGAAAAACAACAAGAGCAGCATCAAGAACGATGTTTCAGGGAATAAATGACTGGAAATACTGCAGGATACAAAGACGTAATCAAAGACAATTGAGGCATTATTTTTTATATCAGATGCATACATGTTCTTGGATTCAATTGCTAGTCTCACTTGAGTCTTTAGGCCAGCATACGAGAAGTTACAATCTTTATGTTGCTTCATAGGAACCTGAGAAATAAGAAAGTTGAAAATTTTGAACACAATGCAACCATCATTATCCACATATAATGGAGTTACTAAAGAAAACTCCAAAAGACATTCACTATAAATCTGAGAGAATAACTTACTGAGAATTTGACTGATTCTGCATCACCCTCCCGAGCAAGCTCCTCTATAGCTGGGCCGCCACTCCTACTGATATCAAGGCCAAGCCATTTTGCCGTCTTGTCGTATGCCTCACCAATTGCATCATCAATTGTGGTCCCAAGTTGTATGTATTGCCCAAGATCACGTGCAAGAATTAGAAGGTTGTGTCCGCCTAAGAAAAAGCAGATGCTCAGGAAACATATGGGAGAAGAACCTTCATGACCAGATGCCCAGGAAAAGAAAAAGCAGCCAGTTTAGTAAAATGATACAGGGCTCTAAGAAACGTGCTCTTCCCTTGCAGAAAACACTAGCACATAAGGAAACGAACTAGTCTACCGATGTTCCTATAGAGTTGAGGCTGCATATATCGTAACCGAAATTATTCCAGTGAAAAGAATGTACAAAGATCAGAAGCATTCAAATTACACATGCTCAAACCCATCGTCATATGGCATGTCCATCCTTTAAAGAGGAACTTGACTTTAAAGGACCAATTGGTACAGATGAAGTGTGCCACCTATATGAGATAAGAATCAATTTCACCTCTTTAAATATGAGGAAACGTCACCGACAATGTTTTTTTTGAATGACAAGGACACCTTTTCAAAAGAAAAAGTTGAAAGAAACCGAGTCAATAAAGAGTTGCTTATGCTTCTTTTACACTCTAACCCAATGTCGATGTAAATCATATATACTTGCATTGTCCACCACACCTTATAGCTTGCTCACCACAATGTAAAGCTTCTCTCTTACTGCTCCTTCATTGCTCCCAAACATATATCTTGGGCACCACTGTATATAAACCATATCCACCAATTCATGTATAACTTGTATCCACCAATTCAATTTACATGAGTTCTCCCAAATCATCTTCTATTGATTCTCTTAGCAAGATCAAATGTCAAATGTGAGGATTTCAAAGAGACCACCCATCGATGGCTTTTGACACCATGCTAACTGAATTAATAAAGGAGGACATTGGATAGTTCATGTATTTTCAAGCATACTGAATTGGTGGATACAAGTGGGATTATACACAACTCCAAGAGGGGTGCCCAGGAGTTATGTACGGGGAGCAAGGAAGGGGAAGAGTAAGAGAGAAGAGTTACGGTGTGGTAAGCAAGCTACAAGGTGTGGCAAATAAGGTAAGCATATTAATCTACACTAGCATCACCCCTCAATTCAAGGTGGTGAATAGGAAGCTGACTAGAGTTTCAAACTCAGATCCCGAAGACGTCCAGATAGATGGGCCTTTGTGAAGAGAACTGCAGGTCATTCAAGTTATGTGATCGGAATAAGCTGAAAGGTACCTAGAGCGATACATGATGGATAAATTGATGGTTAATCTTTAGCAATATCGTCATCACAACACAACTGAGTGGCAGCAGATGAGTAACTACCATATATTCGTGTTACCAATGAAGCGAGAGAAGGAGCTCTATAAGTTTGGACCTGACAGTGAGAGCTTCTTGTTTGCGTTGCTAAGAGATGAGAGAATCACCTCTAGAAAATGAAAAACAACAGTGGTTGATCGACAGTTAGTAGGGTCTTCTACCCAATTAGCACGTAAGTCAAGAGAGCAACGAGGTAAAAAGTGGAGGGCATGAAACGTTGTTCCCCTTATTTAGCAGGGAACACGAAGAACTGCGGCAAAGTGAGTAAAACACGGAACTTCTGACTAATCAGATGTACAACATGTGCTAACTCCGGGCGTGTAATAGTGAGGTCAATAAGACTTCCAACTAATTGGTGGTAAAGAGTGACATCAATGATAGGTGAGCCATCAAAAGGAGTGAGCCTAATACTAGGTTCAAGAGGTGTGGTGCAGTCATGCAATATGTCAGGCCGACACGACATAAAAGATTTGAAGTATACTTAGCCAGTAGTATATCCATCTGAGGAACAGGAAATTTTGGAAGACCTAGAAAACAACCAAGGACGCCAAGTTTCATTAAAATGTTCTCACCGAGGAAATGTTTGAATTAAATCATTGCTAGTAATGATCATGTCATCACCATAAAGTAGAAGAAGGATGATTCCTCAAGCAGATTCGCAAATACAAAGAGAATCCTGACGAGGGCTTGAGGCGAACCCAATTTGAAATTGGCAAACCAAGCTTGTGGAGCTTATTTGAGACCATACAAGGCTCTCAAAAGCCTGCAAACTTCATGTGGTGGTGATCATATCGTTGTTGCATATAGAGTTCTTCTTAAAGATCACCGATAAGAAATGAATTCTTAACATCCATCTCATATAAAGTCTATTTGCAGGCAGCAGCAACCACTATCAAGCTCTGAGCAGAGATTAAATGAGCCATAGGAGCAAACATTTCTTACAGCTAATACAATATTGTTAGAAATAGCCTTTTGCAACAAACGAGCTTTATAACGTTCTATATATTGTAACCTTTTTTGGCAATCTACAGCTAATTTGTCAAAAGGTAAATCAACAAGATCCCTTGTATGAGTTTTGTCTAATGACAGTAGCTTTTCTTTTATTGTTGGTTATCAGACACGATCAGATATAGCCACACGATGCTAGTGCCACTTATTTAAGGACACAAAAGTGATGGTGATCCTGCAAATGAGTACGTGATTTTTAACCCTTTTTGGTTAAGGAGGTAGCGAGAACTCGATAGGAAGTGTTGGTAATCCAAAGACTCAAAGGGACAAAGGTTCTAAAGTACCGACAAGTCAAAAGAATATATCGATCAAACATGAGTCTCAAGATCAGTCGTAGGCAGAGACGACGTGATGACTCGATGAGAAAAAGCTGTATCAAGATCATCAGGAAATAGCTTTAACAAAAGGATCATTAAATCAAGTTGTGGCCAATGATATATGAAAAGTTAATATAGACAATAAGATTTTAAAATCCGAAAAAATGTGTTAGAGGCCCTAATCTTGTGCACTTATGGGGTTGGAGGAGACCAAAGCAAAGGTCATTATAGTTGGGAGAGATGCCATACAACTGTTCATAAAGAGATTGATTATCAGTGGTCGGAGACGGAACACAATTAGTTGAATAAACAGTTGTTATGACAACTTCTCCCCAGAAGAACAAGAAGCAGAAATAAGCAAGGCAAAAGTAGTTTCAAGAATATATCTTTGCTTTCTTACGCTTGATCACTTTGTCACGATATACCGTGACTGGATTGATAGACAATCCTACCGTTTGTGTACGGAAATGACAAATCTTCTTTCTTGTATCCTATGGCATTATCGTTAGAAACGCTTAATTTCTGCAGAAAACTGAGTGTGTATCATGTTGGCAAAGTTTTGGCGAAGTTTTAATATCTTTGAGACAGCTCAGAGCAATTACGAATGAGGCAAATTCGTTTTAAGCAAGAATAATCATCAACAAAAATGATAAATGGTAAGATCCCCCGTTTTGTAATGGTGGGATAGGATATTATATCTCAGTGTTTAGAATCAAAAGGTGAAGAGCTGCACCTTTATTGAATTGCAAAGCAATCTATTTGCCAAGTTGGCAAGGTAAACAACCCACTTTTTTCATTTTTGACAAGCTTGGGAATTAAGAAACGTATACCACTTAACTATTGATAACCAAATAAAAAATGTCAGATCTCCAAGGACAGTCAGATGATGCCGACGCAGCGCACCAGTACTAGAAGTGAAGCGAGATGGAATGCGAAGATTAGTCTAGATCATACAGTCATCCTACTTGACGGCCAGCACCAAGAGTGCCTTTTTTTGAATTCTGTACAGAACAACCAGAATTTGTGAACTGCGAGTCAAGACCAAGGTCAAATAATTGACCTACAAAAATTAGATTGAGAGTAAGATTTGGAACTAAATAAATGTCACGATCGACGGGAAAACTGACCTATGTGACTGACATGCACTTTAGAGCGATAAGCTGTATGAACAACCGGTGCCTTGGTTGCAAATGATTTTGAGGGAAAAACAATAGGTTGTGATGTCACAATATTTTTGGTTGGTATGATGTCACAATATTGCAACACCCAAAGTTTAAGAACCATAAAGAACTATCTGAAGTAGCAGCAAGACACCGGAAGGAGGACTACTAAGGTTGAAGACTACTTGCTTGAGGATGTTTTATAGCAATCAAAGAGATTTGTGAAGTAGAAGTGAAGTTCCCCGTGGGGGAATCCGTGGTAACAACAGCAGAATTGCATCCATATTGTAACATGGATGAGCGCTTTGAGGGCGATTGTTGGTGAATTGGCGTATTAGGATTCTTAGGGCAACCCTCTAGATAACAACTGTGTCTACATTATCATTGTAGCTTTGACTGTGTTTTGTTTGATTCATCATTGTACCTCTTTCAGGTTTCAATGATTTACAAGGTTGATTCTTAATTCTACTCAAATAATGCATATAAGCTTAACCACTAACCAACCAGAGTAGTTTGTTGATGCAAATCCAAGAAAGACATGAACTGTAGTATCCCAGTGCTATCTAACACTGAATATACTACTTTATTAGCTTCTAGGCCTTGGGAATTTGACAAGTTTAAGCTTCAAGATTGCTGACTTTCACTTCATAAGTATATCTAAGACATTCCTTTTTCATACTTGAACCTTATTTGCAGAGTCTATATTCCTGTATCCAATCTGCAAGATGAAACAACACAAGCAAGCCACTCAGTGCCTCACCGCCACACCCAAACCATACAGAATATGCAATGAAGAGCTTGAACCATGAGATTCATACTACAGATGATGCAGTACCAGCTGCTTCACTTGGCAGGTATGATAGGCTTAAAAGCTATAGTGAAGATTGACTTTTGCTCTAAGTTTGTAGGCGGAATATGAATATTCAATACTCATTATTCGGTTTAACCTATTTGACTTCTTTTTTGGCCTAATGACTACTCAGACTCAACAAATATATATATTTTGACAACTCCTAAGCGTAGTAGTGCTGTATGATCTGATAATCGTTAAGCTGATCTAAGCAATTGGTAGATTTCATACCTGAGATAAGAAGGGCCATAAAAGGAAATTGCAACTCTCTTTCAACCAACCTAGAAAAAGGGGACATGTTGAAATAGGCATCCACAAACACACAAGTGCATATATAGAAAGCATACAAATTGTCCCTTATGTTACAAAGCTAGCTTAATAAATTACAAAACACAATAGCCTACACACAGAATTCCTTCTCCGAATTGTTCGCCATTATGAAGTATACCTACATGTATACAAGACCTATTTAGCAGGTTATTAAATCCATCATCATCAGGAAACATGTTAATCTCAAGTTTCACTGCACGTATTAATTACCATGAGTAGATATATGCTTTAGGAAACATGTTAATCTTAATTTGAACTGCGCATATGAATTTTCATGATTGAGGGGCTCGATGATCAGGACCAAGAGTGGCGACTAAAATTCAATACTACAGTATAATATTGCACCTGCATTCCATTGGAGTAAAATCTAACCATCCCTAGAACCTGCAGTGGCGGGAGCCTTACAGTGGAAAAATGAGTAAAACCTCATTTCCAACCATTATTCAAAGCTTCTGGCCACCAGAAATAATGATCTGAGTCACTTATCCAGTATATAATTAGTCACTAGAAGTACATCAAAAGGAAACAGAATGGCAATATGTGAGGTTGTGCTGAACTGAGGTTCCGTGAAATGACTTGCATATGCCTCGTAAGAACTAAGAAGTGTGGATTCCAGAGTACATCTATTTGGTTTGGTGAGAATAATAAGAACTTCTGAAACGGGCTAAATTTTTTCTGGAAAAGGCAGTAAAACCTCTCCTAATCTCCTCTCTCTGATTTGTTCTGGCCAGAGGTGAAGAACTTGCTATATCCTACCATATAATTATTTCTACGGCGCAGGTCAAAAAGTAGTTAGAAGATGAAAGACAACCAATGACATCGTCTGTGTAGATGGTGTTGTAGAGTTCATGAAGTGTAGTTGTGTTCCTAACCTATCTTGGCCGCACCCATGGATCCACTGGGGGTCCCGTTTTGCGCGACACGTCACCATAGTCAACGTTCATTTTTCAATGCTTTCAACCAGTCAAAATACGCACACGTAAGTCACGTGCATATTCCGTCGCTTTTTTATGACAATTAACAACCAAGATTATTTTTTTTACACGACCTATGGTCGCTAGCATAACGTGCTCGGCACACCCCAACTTACGCCAACGCAAACAGCGGCGAGATCGGCTGCCTTCCCCCTTGGGGGGTCGGCCGCCTTCCCCCTTGAGGGGGTCGGCCACCTTCCCCTCCAAGGGGTTGGCCGCCTTCCCCTTTAGGGGGATCAGCCTCGTTTACTACATGCCCATCCCGTTCCTTTTGCACTCGGCCAAACACCATATCGCCCGCCATTGCATGCGCGCCATCTTTGCTACAGCCGTCGCCCTCGCCCCAATTCGCCACTCATGCGCCATGTGCCCCGGCATGACGCCCACTTCCACGACACCAGTCGCCCGCGCGCCGCTCATGCGTCACGTGCCCCCGGAACGACGCCCATTCCCTTCAAGTCCGCCGTGCCCATGCATCGTGCCGCTGATATAGTCGCACCTCCTGGCTCTCTGTCACACTACAGTGCCCCCTGCACCTCGCACAGTCCGCTGCGCCCATGCGCCGCGCTACTGATACAATCGCGCCCCTTGGCTCTCTGTCACACTACCATGCTACCGGCACCGCACACACTCCGCCGCGCCCATGCGTTGCGCCGCTTATACAGTCCCGCCCCCCGCCACTCTGTTACACTACCACGCCCCCACGTTGGTCCATTCTTTCACCACACCATGCACACCTTGCCTTGGTCGACATGCTTCGACCCACTTCCCAGAGTGTGCAGCATCCCGTGGGGATAGGCGACTCCTCCGGGACACTATCTCCACCAGGGAGCTCTAAGTGCTCTGGCATGAAGACTCCCCTTTCGCCAGGTAGTTGGCTCTCCAGGATGGTACCTCAGCCCATCGAATAGGCGACTCTCCCAGGACACTACCTTGGCACGCTCTGAGTGCTCCGGCACAAGGACTCACCCACGGGGATAGGCGACTCATTCGGGACATTATCTCTGCCAGGAAGCTCTAAGTGCTCTGGCATGAAGACTCCCCTTCTGTCAGGTAGACGGCTCCTCCGGGATGCTACCTTGACCTGTCAGGCAAGCGGCTCCTCCGGGACACTACTTTGGAGCGCTCCGAGTGCTCCGACACAAGGACTCACCCGCAGGGATAGGCGACTCTTCCGGGACACTATCTCTGTCAGGGAGCTTCAACTCCCCTTCCGCTAGGTAGACGGCTCCTCCGGGATGCTACCTCGGCCCGTCGGGTAGGCGACTCCTCCAGAACACTACCTTGGCGCGCTCCGAGTGCTCCGGCACAAAGACTCACCTGCAGGATAGGCGACTCCTACAAGACACTATCTCCGCCAGTTGTCTGCGTGACTAGCCTACGTGCTTCGACACTGGGGGCTTTCATCGGCACCCCAAGGGACTATGACCCCCGGGTCACTCCGAAACGGGAGCAGGTCTCTAGAGGGCATCGCGCCTAGTCCGGCCTGGCAGTTGGACGTCGGGTCTTCCCCACCGCTGCCAGGTCCTCGGCGTCTCTCGACGCCCTGTGGGACTCTTCAAGGGCTTTGGACTGGTGGCTAGATCAAGGTGGTTCTCTGGCCACACCGGAACTGCGGGAACCAGTCTTTCCAGACAGACAGAGCGACGCTATGGAGAGCAGACCGGGTGAATATGTGATCCGACAGGTCGTGGAGCACCGGCACCTGTGGACTCCTAGGTGACATGTCACTCCGGGGGAGCGCCACATGTCGCTTGATGACATCATCATCTCAACCTCTATAAATAGGGGTCTTGAGAATTCATTTGGAGGGTTGAACATTTTCAAATTTCATTCTCACATTCACTTTCTCATTGTAGAATTCTAGAGAGAGAAACATACAGGACCTTGACTTTGGACCTAAGCATCGGATTGTGACCGTCGTCGTGTATTCACCCCGCGCCATCGCCCTTGCAGCCCTGCCATCCTCAAGCTCTGTCTGGGAAGCCCTTGGTCTCTGTTCTTGCTCCATCCTTGTTGTGTCCCACATCAACATACTTGGCATCTGACTCGGACTGCATTTCTTGTGGCACCTCCACGTCGACTGCGAACCCACTTTCCTTGGCATCAAGTTGCATTAGGAAACTTAAGTGCTTTGACCACTTGTCATTTGCATTTTCAAGAGGCTTTCTTAAATGAACAAGTCAAACAAAATTGTCAGCTTAAGATCGGAATTGCCATAACAGTTATGGCGTTTGACTGAAGACCCAATTATATAGTCCGAGTACACCAGAAATTGGGGAGACGCGCTACGAACTCAGAAGGGAAAACATGAATGAACAGTATTGCCAAGTTCTATGAAAGCAAGACAATGGGCTAAACTGATGGCAAATGGAGCGCATTTGAGACCTTCTGACACTAGTATTCGTCTTATTAGCTATGTTACATGAACTCGGTGTCGGTATCCGGATCGGGTACGTGTCCGAGTGTCGGACTCGCCTATTTTCGAAATTCTAGGATACGTGGACACTGTCCAAAAGTTGGACACGGGTACGGGGACACGGCTAAAAATTTTAAGATACATAAAATACTTTAAATGAGATTAAGTGTTAAATATTTTTTATTTACGGGTATATATAATTTCACATAAATTATATATAATTACTGCCCAGAATAAATAGGTTCTTTCATTTTTGGTGAGTTAGATATTTTTTGTACCTTTTATATAAGTCAATGCCAAAAAGTTGGGGAAAAAAAAAAGAAAAGGAAAAAGAAGGGCAAAAGCAAGGCTATGCTGTCAAAGGCTGTCAAAAAGCAGAGAACAGACCCACGAGCAGAAGGTACTCTCTCTCTCTCTCTCTCTTCTTCTTCTTTTCTTCCTCTTCTTCTCTTCTTTCTCGGAGGTCGATGGCCATTCTTCTTCTCTTTTCTCTCTTCAAAGCATCAGAGATCTTCTTCTCTCTCTTAAAAACCTTCACAGCTTCTTCTTTCTTCGATCCTTACCGTCGCTCTCTGGCCGGAATGTCGACGTGGCATATCCGTCCGGCAGATGACGGATCCGACACGGATCCCGTACCCATGTCGGCGTCGAGTCATGTCGACACCGCCCCTCACCCCAAAGTGACGGGTCCATGTAACATTGCTTATTAGATAGTCTTGCTTATCAAAATCTAGTTGCTGCTGCTAATTTTTTTTTTTTTATTATTAGTATAGAAGTTACGAGTCAGTGGGTATCTTGAATGTGTTCACTCAACAAGGACAGTAGAATTTAGTTGTCATATGGTGCTTTACATGTAATACTATCTGTCTCGACGACTTGAATATCTATGGCTATCATAATTATTAGTTTGATGATCTGTAAGTCAGTAACATACCAGAAGCCTAACAACCGATAGCACAAACTGTATAGAAAATTGAAGAGCGTGACACATCCAAACCAGTTAAGATCAGACTAAATATTGCCGGGAAGTTCCTCCTCTTTTGGTTCTTCCCCATCACTCTTCTTGATCTATATGTGTTACGCTCAACAACCAGACTCTTCACCAAACGATCCTTATTGTGTCGTGTTACTCGCTTCAAAGCCTTATTAATTAAAGGCTTTCCTCTTCACTAGGCCGGTCAATAGACTGGATCTGATCCAGATCCAACGCAAAATGTCCACTCAATAATAATTTTGAATCCAAAATAAGCTGGTCCAATAATCCATCTAGTCCGATCCATTTGGATCCAATACTAATCAGATTGAATCATAACGGATTGGACTTCATCCATTTCTAATCTAATCCCAAACAAAGAAAATGGAGATAGCCTTTTTAAGAAATCAAAGCATGTTCCACTTCCACCACCAACTCAAACAGCACAGCCGTGACCCACGCCACCACCACCATAGTACAACCATCACCGGTCCAGACCTCCATCGCCACACCACAACTACCACTGTCAGGCCATAACCACCACCATACACCATACCTACAAATCATACTGGTTTAGCTCTGGGTGTTTCATTCAAAAATTTTGATTTTGATCCTTCAATTTTTTGCAATTTCCAAATCTGCAACATCTCCCACCACTGCCTTTGACAGTTCCACCACGCGATCATCACCATCCCTCCTCCTCTTTAGCTGATCCGACGTGTTTGTTGGCAGCTCGATCTAATGATCACCTGCCCACTAACCACTGAAAGTTTCATTGAAGATCCCTCTGAAGATTAAGAAGTTTCACTTGCAACGACCATCAAGTAGATTTTGCTGAACTCAGTTTTGGAGATCTCTAATAACGGTAAGATTGATGGCGGCAATGGTGGTGGTGGCTATCGGCGGAGGTGGCTGTTGGCAATGGTTGACGGTTGTGGCTGGTGTGGTAGATGGTGATGAAGAGATTGGTCGGGGAGGGGTGGGAATCTGGCGCGGCAGGTAGTGAATGGCCTTGTTTGGGAGTAGAAAAATATTGGATCAGATCATGTTGAATTCTGATATAAAAGATCCATTTTTTTGGACTTCCATCTCTATCATCTGGTCCATTGGATCACGTTGTTATTGAATTTTGTTATTGGATGTAAGTATATTTTCTTAAGATCCAGTTAAATCCAAACCATTGACGGGCCTATTCTTCACTAGTCCAACAAACTACACTAACTCTCTAAATACCTTGGGTAAAAAATACATGGCTTTACTATGTGAAGATACAATAACAAAGTTGCCTAAATTCTAGAATCAGCATAACACCAACCAAATTGTAGCACTTTCTGCTCACATAGGCTATAGTTACTTCATCCTATGTAGAGAACAAAAGCAAGCCCACATAATTTTCTACTAGCTCAGCCACCTTGAAACGATTTTCCAGCTTACTAGCTGGTTCATGTCATAACATGAAAAACTTGAATTTGCACATGGGACATTTAGAAGAGAATCAAAATTAGTGAACATAAAAAGAGAAGTTCTCAGTCAGATGATCACAGTAATAAGGTACTTGCAGACTCCCTATCAGCCAAAATCCGTAGAGCACTACACTCCTAGTCAACAGCTCTACCTAATTTTGTAAGATAGAAACTCGAAGCAAACTCAGGAACAGTTTTAGAGGACAGTGCCTCAAAGCCCATTAGTCATAACGCCTCAAGAAATTCATTGGGGTTGTTGAGATAGAAAGTCCCTTGGGGTTAATGTTTTCAAATAGATTAAACCTCTTGAAACAAGTCCTGGTAGGCCACTAGATGAAGCAAACAGTGAAAGCTTAATATTCTTGATATAGATGCGTGCTATGTCAATCCTTCTTCACTAAGGCTACCAACTAACATTCAGTTCTATTCTTATCATTTTCAACGTCTCTTAAATCTTCCAAAGTGAAAGATATTATATCAGTGCCAGGAAAAGCAAAAGGAAAAAGAACCAGGCGACCGCATTGATGAATTAATATGTTGGGCAACATCTGTATAAAAGTGATATCAATGAATATGATTTAACACCTCCATTCCATTTGAGTTCCTTTCCTATTTCAAATGGTTCAAAAAATAAAATCAACTTTCAAAATAAGACTCTACATCACCTCAAGTGGCAAGGGTACTCCTAATAAAAAAGATATTTACGGCAAAATTGATAAGATATAATCAATCTGACAACTTGTGAGTATACATTTCGTTTTAAAAGTTGTCCATCAATATTTGGTCATACAAAAGGGATTCTAGTATATAAAAATAGGGAGTTTCTACTAGCGGTTTAAAGAAAAAAAGAAGCAGAATCCCGTAAAATGCAAATATTCCCAGTTCCCACTGAAAGTGGAAAGAAGTTGATCTCGACCCATCCATACGTTCCTTCCGAGGGGTCACTTAAATTGAAGTTCTAGGTTACTAAGTCATTCATAGGACCCAAGCCTCGGCCAAAACTATAGAATGAAAAGTATGGGGATGGAGACGGTGGCAGCTCTTTGTCAAGAAGAAATGTTCTTATCCTTTTTGTACACTCCTACTAGCCTTTGTATCTTATAAATCTTGATGAAGCAGCAGAACTGAGAATTTGGAAAACGAGCAAAGACGTGCATAAATATTCTAATTCAGGAGCTTCCATGGATGAGGGAGTTCATCATATTTATTAACCACTGCATGTCGTTCTCTGTATTGCATTTCATGTGATATTTCAGGCTAAGAACTTCAAGAGGAAGGACATAATGATCAACCAAAAGAGTCCAGTGAGAGGGAGGCACCGAAGTGTAAAGTTCCTAGAACGAACCGCCGTCAAAGGGGACAATTTTCCAAGACTCACTTTAACAATATCAAACAAGAAACAGTTCTTAAAAGGTTCTTTTGGTTTAAATCCGTATATTCGCTACATAAACTTGAGTAAACTTTTGAGTCAAGATATATACTTCATCAATTTACCATAACAAGAAAGCAACTCAAACAATGATCTATGAGATTCTAAACGTAACTACAATAACAAAAACTTTACTGTACAATATGAATGTTTCGAATCATCTGTCGCCAGTTAACTATATGATTTAGCCAAAAAGATTGTTCGAGAGACAAACAGTGGCTCACTTGCAATCTTTTGCTAAAGATTTAACGGATAGCGCATTCATTATTTACATTCTCTGAGGGAGTGGTTTTCATCACTTAATGTATTAATATTTGATAAGAAATTTCATACAGGAACCTACAGCCTCAATAAGACTATAAGATAAGTGATGATACTGTATGCCTAAACGAGGGAAAGCCTTCTCCGCTCAATTGCCACTAAGAACAACCACGACTAATCCATTAGGCTCTACACAATCAAGATCAACCAACATGAACATGATTCAGAATTTATCTACCAACATGAAGGGCACATGCAAAATTTCTAGCACAAAAAAATTTAAGGGATTTCAGAAATTAAATTTACTTCAGAAAAGCAGCAGCTTAACCAGTATAAACTAGGTAATTAAATCATCTGAAAACTACAGAAACATTGAGGAATGAAAAGGAATCAGAAAAGTTTGCTCGCCAAGCTGCACAATGTGTACCTCATATCTAACTTTTACTATTTTCAACTTAATTCACTTCCGTACCTGGCAACTAAAGCGTGAGCTTCCATGTGATGGACACCGACCACTGGTAAACTGTAAGTACCAGCAATTCTCCGAGCTTTTTGCACACCAACTACATCAAAATTGCAGAAGGTTCCCCTCAATAATATGTTTCCACGAGTACAATTTTGATGTCCGTGCAACAAAGATTTATAGTCCTCAACAACTCTTTTAGAAGGTGGTTGACATTCCTCATAATACAAAAACGTAGGTAGCAAGTCAAATTACCACGTAGACAAAGGCTTAAACCAGGACCAATAGTAACGGCAACCGCAGAGAGATCCATCGGAGTTAAATTAGCTTTATCAAGAGCATCCTGTACCACCTGCAATCCATACCAAAGTTTGCTGAAGTTATCCACAGAATAATTGAAACACGGAAGGAACAAGGAAAGGGGGGGAGGGAAGAAGAGAAGAAACTGTCAGCATTTGAAATTGTTCTAAGGGTACCAATGTCTGAGATGGTAAGCATTAAATTAAGGAAAAATAGAGTGTCAATGTAAACTTTTACCTGATCAATCACTTGAGAGTGTGCTTCTTCTGCCATTTTAGGAGCAACTCCTCCATATCTAACAAGCAGATCTGCCTAAATGAAGTGAATTTTAGAATCACAAAAGAAAAATGCCATGACAAAAGTAAATAAGTCCGTACTTTTATTTATGCAAATTGACAGTAAGCATAACACTATCGAAACGTAGTACTTTTAAAACAACTATGTATGTGTAGTTGTTTTAAGGATGAAAGAATGTGTACAACCAACGTGCAGTTATACGATCAGTTAAAATATTGTATAGGAAAATTGAGGCCCAAGTCAAATTGGCTACCAGAATTAGTTCAAAAAGCCCTTGTCCCAATTGAGAAATTTGTAGTCTTAAACTGTACTTGCAGATGGACATAGTGGTAAAATGGCAGGAAAAGAACAAGATAACTAGACCTGGGCCAAAACAACCCCAGCTGAAGCCCATATTAGCTTTAAAGATTAACTTTGATCTCTGTACCTGTATGGGGGGGGGCGGGCTAGCAGGGGTGGGGGACTTTTAATAGCATTCTCTTGTAACCTACTTTAGCTCCAACTTTTAACCGAAATCCTTGTAATAACCTGCAACATAAATTCTAGCCCAACAGCTCTCTGCAATCAAGAATAACTTTTCCTAGACATGAGTCTCAGCATCAGCTTGGAAAAATGTATGACATAACTACTTCGACATCCGGCTCCAAAGAAACACGTCCCAGGTCGACAACCCTATATAAGCCCTTGTCTACCACCCATTACCGCAACAAGGGTGTTCATTGCAGCACCAAAGAGCAAGATGAACTTTTCACATGACAGTCCTCCTCACAATGCCTTCAGTTGAAAAAGTCCAAATGATCTCACAGAGTCCTCTTCTCTTTATCTCGCCTCTCGCAGTATGTTGGCCTCTACTTTTTCAAGAAGAGAGTAAACTCTAAACAGAGTTCATTGATTGGAACTTGTTAACCCGACATCCATTATCCACCAATCTCAATTTACGTTCAATTGCTTCTTGACTACAAGGCATGTTCCACCCCTTGAGCATAGCTAACATCTCAACAGCTTATATTTTTTCAAAAGCAAGAGCGCCCATAAGCTGGACTAGATGAATAACTGAGCATCACTCAATGATTAGGGTGACTTCTTTGAGTTGTCACATTACGCATTCTTCTTCATACACTTCAATAGTTGCAACCTCTAGTTCCTTCACAAATGGGCAAGTTAATCGGCAACATTCGCGTCCATATGATGAGAGTACTTAAGGGAGGTAATAGTTTTGGTCGCTAACTTTACTTCTGGGACCTGAAGTTTCAATACATTATCGACCAAAACCGTCCTATTGCTAGATTGTTAAATTATCAGTGGTCGCAGAATTTCTCAACTCCTGCAATCGCAGTCAGTAGGGAAAACAATCCATTCTCAAACAATCACGGGCCAATGTTGTTTATGAATATTTACCTACAAATCTAATGAAGAGAAAAACGACATAGGCAAGATCTAGGCATACAGCGAATTGCATCTTAAGAATCAAAAGAATAATTGTAATCCCACTGTAGAACATTCAAGAGCGCAATCAAGAAGCGTGGGAAAAGATGCAGGAAGAAACCCACAAGCAACAAGGCATTTGAAATCAGGAATTTTGGCCTAAACCTAACGGCTATTCCAAACATGCAAAAGAATGAACCGACACTTAAAGACTGAAAGATTCAACGACCACTTGGTCTCTGTATATTAAAATTGTTAGAAAGGGTAGAGTGCCTTTGCCATTATTCACCCAAAATGGTTATATTTGGATCCAAGCCTGACACCTCACAGATGTCAGCCCAAACATTACTACAGCACAGTTCAATGACGCCTTTAACTGTTTAAAACATATCAGCGAAAATCACCAACAGTTCTTAACTATACGTCATGCAAGAAAGCTAAAACTACTATAAGCTGAAACCTAACCTCACATGTCGATTGGAGCTGACTAACGCATGGTAGTGGCGTCCAAGAAACCATGAGCCTACTTGAGAAGAAAACAGTTCTTGGAGAAGGCAACTTCCTTAGATACTCTTGGTAATGCAAATCTCGCTCTCTCCTTTACCATAGTCCATTTCCCACATATACATAACTATATGCACATACACATATATACTTATCCATATACATATATACATGGGGGGGGAGAGAGAGAGAGAGAGATTACGTTGACATATCTCCAAAATTAGCCTTCTCCAACTCTATTGTTCCTATGATCTTAAGAAAGAAAGTATGACAGGTGACATTAATGCTTCTATAAGCACCTACGTTTGCAATACCTAACATTTTACATTGCAATGCACTTCTTAAAATTATTGAGATTCTTAACTTCCTCTTTCGGTTTCAAAAGAGTATATCATCACTGTGATCAAACTATCCTACAGAAAAACATGGTTTGATCACTATGTTCCATTGGCTGTATTTAGGCATGTGTACCTGAAAAAGGCAACATATTCATCCATCAAACTCTTAAAACTATGATATCTAAAAGCAACAACAATCGTTCTTTCTTTGCCTTTGAAATGTTCAGAGATAAAGGCATTACATAAGACGAAGAAAAATGACTAAAGGTAATTCCGGAATTAGCTAATACTAGCAAAAACACATTGTGGATTTTACAACAAGCCCGTTTCCACTAACAGAAGATTGAACAAAATAAACATAACTATATTTCTAGAATTGGATTAAAATAAACCTGAGAAGACACAACTTGGCTGAGAATTTCGCCATTGCCCCTAACCTGAATCCCACACAATGAACCACTTTTTAATAGACCGTTATACCAATGACGACCACCCCACCCCCCAAAACCACACGCAGACCAACATAAAATGCTTACAACAGCGGCTGCGGTGTCGTCGCAACTCGTCTCGATCCCCAGAACGATCAAATTTCCATCTGTGGTTGCGGGATTTTCGCTCCGGATCTTGGGGCAACTGAAAATTGGGCTGGACATGGTGGGTGATGAAGATTTAGCACAATGACTGAGAGGAGGCCAAATGGGTGTTCGTACTTTGTGTTGCGCTTGTAGTACCCTCAAACATCTGACTGTAAGGTGAAAGAGGGGTTTGGGAAAGAGGTTTAGGCCGGAAACTGTACAAGATAGGGTCGGAACTAAGGACACCATTTTTATTTTTATTTTTAGGACAAGGCCTGAATGAAAAGGAAGATGATGAACAAAGTAAAGGTATGTCTTAAGTTATGTCTTAATGAAATGGGGAGAGGCTATCAATATCATTTTAAGCTAGGTCTTAATGGATTGGATGATCAAGAAGTTTTGAAGTTTGATCATAGAGATGTGAAATGAACGATGACCAAGCGTATCAAGTAAAATGTACCAAGATACACGTAATTTGTTTTTGAGCAGGAAGGTGAAGCCGAGTTTTTGAGATGTCAATGCATGGATAGATCATTAGCACATTTTCTCAATTTTGTTCTTGAACAAAAAGGTCGAATACAACTTCGAATAATCTCTAGCAAACAATGTCGGGCTAACGACTATCTAGTGGTGGTTGAATTTTGGCAAAATTTCAACGGTATGGTGATTTGGTCAACGGCAGTTTAGAGATGTTTTAAGAGTGAATTGAAGTTGGACTAATTCCTTGCGATTTTGGTTGAACTTTGATCAACTCCTCTTAACGTGAATTTTAGATTAAACTTTTCTACAAACAATTTAGATCAATGTGAATCTTAGTCCCATTAGTTGCACCCTATTTGGATATAATACATCTTATAGGATGTCTTCCCTTCTGGCGTATATCTCATCACGTCCCAGTAATCAAATTAATTAGCGATAGAGTAATGAGTACTCCAACACTTCTCACATTTTTATTCGAAAACTTTGATTTTAAATGATGCGACAAGTTGTAAATCAAGAATTTTAAAAGACGAGTGTCCAAAGTTGATAAATGTAAGAAGCAGGGTTTGTCACCCCATACCCTAATGAAAGTCTAAGATTGGGGTGAAAATTAAGAAATAGTGCCATTAAAGAAGAACAAAATACTTTGAATTTTCTCTCTCAACGTGAGGAGAGAAAGAGAAGTTATCAGCTATATGAAGGAGCTAATATTAATCAATTATAGTTAAGGAAATCAGTTACAAAGAATTTGCAAAAAATAAGTGCTTAACACAAAAAACATGTGACAAATCATTTTAGCCTTGTTGGCCTTGATTTTGTCCTTTATATTCCCTGATTTCTTGGAGATTCAGCAGATTCGTCGCTATTAAAAAAAGGGTTTTGGGAAGGGCTTGTGTATTTCAACTGGGCCTTACAAAATAAGATTTGCAAAGTCATTTTATAAAATATCTCTATTGAATTGTATATTTGATAAGTTATTAGTGAAAATATATATTTTTTAATATTGGCTTATATTGTTGGGATACTAATGAATTTAAAGTGTCAATATTAAGAATTAGTCTAAAATTACGAGATCACACAAAAACCTAATGATAAATTTGGCATGTATAATGAACGTGAAAATAATTAGTGATTCTTCCTTATTTTGGTAGTAAGCGACTCAAAGGAAGTTTATTCTCTTTAATAAGTCGAGACAATGATAAAAGCATCTCACGTTACGCTTACTAATTGAAAACATTAATCGGCCCAATGGAAGATTATGTTTTGAGTTTTCAAGTGAAAAGAAAGGAAATAACAAGTTGCGTGGCTCTTATTATTTTTTGCCCAAAAATGATATAATTCATGTTCATGTTGCTTGTAATGATTTTCAAATTGCTAAGGGTGAAAAAATACTTGTATGTTAATAACCTGCCCAACCGAATGTTGTAAGTGATATGTTAAATTTTCCTTTGGACAAGGTTTTGTATATTTACATTTTCCATACAAAGAAATTGTTTATCCCTCAATTTATTTTATCATTCTAAATGATGAACTAACCATTTTCACCATGTGAATTTTTGTTACTGACGTGCATGATTATTGTTACTATTTAGCGTACAGTCCTACTACAATTACTGGTTATCTTTCTTCTATTAAATTTTTTAGCAGAACCAATTTTAGAAAATATAAAGGACATATTAGCGTAATTATTGGAGTTATGAATTTGGATTATGCTAAGATGTGTCTTGCTCATATTGAAGAGTCATTTCAAGGAGTACTCTTCCAAGATACATGCTACTACTCTTATCACTAAAATGGTTAGGCTCAAGTACAGTCGATTGAGTGATGTTCGTGAGTATATTCTGGGATGAATGATATGACTTCTCAACTCAAAGGCATGAACATGGAAATATCTGAGAATTTTCTCATACTTAAAAAACTCAAAACATAATCTTCCATTGGTTGACTTCCCTTCCCTTCACAATTTGATCCTTTTAAGATCAACTACAATTCGTTGAAAGGGAAATGAAAGATGAGCAAGTTGATTTTCATGTGTTCAAGAAGAAGAGATACTAAAATCTGAACAACGTGATGGTGCTCACATTACCATAACTGGTCCGTCTAAATAAAAAGAAAGAAATTTGGCAAAGGTCGAACGCAAGGAAATAAAAGTGCTCCTATAATTATGACTATGACCGATAAGGCAAGCTCTTATTGTATCGAGATTCCTTCTGGTCCCAAGTTTAACTTTTATAGAGTTAAATGATATATGAGGAAAAAATGTCAGAAACTCAGAGAGTGACTGGAAAAGAAAAGTAGTTTATCTATTTGCATTTGTTATGAATCTTATGCAATTGATACTCCTTTAAATACGTGGTGGGTTGACACATGTGCAGCTGTGCATATAACTAATTCATTACTGGGATTCCTTTCCGTGAAGAAGTTAAGCAAATGAGATCGTAATGTGCTAATAGAAAATGGAGAGAAAGCTCAAGTTGAAGCTTTAGGAACTCTCGTTTAGTTTTGGAGAATGATTTCAATTTGAATTTAGTCGATACTGTTTATGTTCTCAATATGACTGAACCTTATCTCTGTTTCTCAACTTGATGCTTATGGATATTCATTTAAGTTTGAGAATAAAAGTTCATCTCTTTTCTTTTACTCTAGAGCTATTGGTTCTGGTTTGTTAGAGAAAAACCTCTATAAATTATGTTTGGATATTTCTTTTACTGAATCCCTGAAATAATGAATGTGAATGATGTCGTTGCTAAAATTTGTTGTAAGAGAAAACAAAATAATGAAAATTTCGCTAAATTGTGGTATGAACGTCTAGGTCACATATCACTAGGCAGAATGAAACACCTTATTAAGTATGTAATTCTTTAAGCTATAGATTTCTCAGATTTTAACACATGTATTGAATGTATTATAGAAAAATTTATAAAAAGAAAAATAAACGTGGTGCCACTCGAAGTACGAGACTTTTAAAGGTTATTAACACTGACTTTTGTGGACCTATCCTTACGAGGGTGTTGGTGGTCGTAGTTACTTTATCAACTTCATTGATGATATTCTCGTTATGGATATGTTTATCTTATTCATGAAAAATCCGAATCACTTGCCATGTTTAAGACTAAGTTGAAGTTAAAAATCAACTCATAAAACTTGTCTATAAATAGGCTCGTGTAGTGAGAATGAACCTACGCAATTATATTCACTAAGCTAGTTTAGATAGTCGACCATCCTGAAAATGCCCAAGTCAAAGGTATCAAATGTGAATCTAAAAGTAAAGTAGACGAACATGACATTATTGTGCATACTAAGGCTAAATTGGTATCCCAAGCTTACAATAAAGTTGAGAGATAGAAAGAAAAAAAAAAAATAGAACTCCTAAATTGTTCTCCCACTCCTCTTGTCAAATGGGGCTTTTTAGTTGTTGTCTTGATTGCTAAAATTTGATAATTATAGTTTCATTCAACCTTATTTTCTCGTTACTATCAACCTTATCCCTTCTTACCGCTCACCTAATAGAGTGTACATGTGGGCTTTCACCCTTCCTCCTACATTTGGCTCGATGTTAGCTGAAGACCAGTTGCTTTAAGAGCATTTGTCAATCGACACCTTCGACTCGTTAAAGAAGAGTTTTAGCTTCTTAGGTCAATAAAAGTAGATAAATAAGGCATCTTTCCTTCCAATATGAAAATACATAGATAGGCCTTTATGGATTGCCCCATCATGCTTGACGTTGTTGCCATTAGTCTGAGGGAGGCCATGGCTGATTTTGGAACGCTAATAGGCAAAAAGTTAGGCACATTGGTACATTCTGCTACAATTTACCAACAAACAAGTATTATGGTGGACGTTCAAAAAAAAAAAATAAATTAAAAAAAAGGATGTCAAACTCCACACCCCGTCATTGGTTTATATGAGCACATTAAGCTACACAAGATGTTGGTGTAACGACGTCGAAGGTCTAGACCAGAAAATTCACATTGTTGGGTGTTGGCGTGTTGTATTAAGAAATTCTCCAATTATTGTATCCTTTGTTAACCATAGCATGATTTTAGGAAAGTCAGGAAATAAGATAATTGGTAGTGTGAGTGCCAGTGCGTCACAGAGCAAGGCAGTTACGACACCAATTCCCCATACTACTTGCATCCCTCTGATCATCTAGGCCTCATGTTTTGGCTCATCCCTTGAGTGAGAATGGTGAAAATTACTTCATCTGGAAGAGAAACTTTCTGAACACGCTTTATTCCAAAAACAAAACAGGTTTTGCGAATGGATTGATCAAGAAGCCGGATGCTTCATCCCCAAATTTCAAACCATGGGCTCAATGCAATGCAATTATCAAAGCATGGCTCACTAATGCATTATGCAAGGAGCTCCAAAAAACAGTTGCACACCTCGACACTGTTGAGGAATTATGGAACAACTTACAGGAATATTACACACAACAGAATGCCCCTCCAGTGTATGAATTGAGACGTGTTATTTCACTCTTGCAACATGAGAAATTTTTACTATCATCCTACTATATGAAACTAAAATTAATATGGAACGAGATCAAATCTTTTTGACCTATTACACGTGTACCTATGGTGGCACACGTGGAGCGTTAAAGAAAGTGCATGAGATGCGAGCAAATCCTTATATTCCCAGTTCTGAACAAACCACAGGTTCCCAATTCTGAACAAGTGTATCGTGGTGATTCACCTCACACTTCCCTTTTGCATTCTCATGCAACCACCGAGTAATATGAGAAGGTTGGCTATGCATAGTTCATAACGTCCTAGTCGCCAATGGATTTGTCATATTCTTTGCGTCTAACCGGTGCCAGACTCGAGCAAATCCCGTTCATACTGCCCAAGCAACCCGTTGACGCACGAATGGAAGGGACATTTTTTGCCCATCCCAAGTGTGCGAACAAATGCAAACCACCCTAATCAAATCTCCCTTCGTAGTAGTCATTTTTTCATCCTTTTTGCTTCACGCAACCCTCACATTGTCATTCGCAACTCGATGCTTGCATCTCAAAAAATTGGAAAAATATAATATCAACCAGCATAGAAACCACCAAAAGACACAGGTGTTTGTGTTGTAACAATGGCACTAAAGGCTGAACTTCGTACGCCACCTCCAGTACCCCCTTCTCTTTCACAGAAAGATAGAGGAAAAAAAGAAAAGAAATGATTTCTCTTTCACAGAAAGATAAGAGGAAAAAAAGAAAAGAAATGATAAGGGTACGATCATGAGGTCGCCAACATAGAAATTCGACGAACAACTACGGTACTCCTATGTGAAGGTTATGTATACCTGTTATGTATAAGACAGAATTAATCGCAACCATATCGGTTATGTATACCTGCTGATTCTTTGACTACCCCAAAGAATGCCAATCCAGTCACTTAATTGTAGGATGCACATACAATTAGATAGTCGGTGATAAAAAGACCTA
Organism: Escallonia rubra; assembly: GCA_033065855.1. NCBI lineage: Eukaryota > Viridiplantae > Streptophyta > Magnoliopsida > Escalloniales > Escalloniaceae > Escallonia > Escallonia rubra. Next base: position 153,352 of record JAVXUO010002209.1, read on the forward strand.
GTATCTTTGCTGCATGCACATTTTTCATGTTCCTATCATCTCAGCGTAATCCAATGGACAAACAAACAAGGCAAAAAGGAGATTCATTAGGTTGATTGACCAGACGACAGGAAAAAGGTCATTCCGAGACCTAAACACCATGCCCATTATTACAATTGAGCAAGTATGTTTGCATCGTGGATTTTTCAGTTTTTCTTTATTTCATCTGGGATGGAAATGCTTGGCTTTATCAATTAATCTGGTAAACTACTAAAGGTGTACGATTGAGTTAGACAGGGCCAAGGAGACAACACAATTACAGTCCCCAGAAGCATGAAGTTTTACAAGTGGGGAAAGAAGCAAACACGAGCCTCATCCCAAATGAAAAGGAGACTCGGCATGTAACAGCAGTAGAAGTTGTAATAATCACCTAAATATCCGAACCGACTAAATACCTTTTAGTTAAAAGTCTTAATGGTCAACATTAAGTATCTGCAAACACAAATGGCATGTGACAACAGATTGTTTACAGCCTGTAATTGCAAACGCAAAACAAACTCGTATCTACCAAAATTTAAGAGTTTCTTCAGGTAAGGTTTGAAAATTCATAACAAGCACCTGTTTTTAATTTCGATCACAGCCAAAATCAAGAATCTTGCTGTACAATGCAGGAAACCATCATACGCAACGACTGTCGAAGTTATGGAATCCAGGGGCAAGCAAAATATATTCCTCGGTACCTCCAAATACTCATAAAGAGCGTACGTTGAAACAAATGAAATCTGAGATATAGTGTTTGTATGTACTATTTAATCTTTTTACTTTTTTTTTCTGTTTAAATGAACAACGCTGGCATACAAGGAAAGAGAAGCTACCAAGAGGGGAATAGAAGAAAACAAACAGATTATGAAACCTGGCAATGGATACCGGCACATGCATGGAGACACCACAACATAGAATGATGCATAGCATAGCTAGTATAGTTGGAACTAGATGTATAGTTACTAGTTTTTGTGCCAACTTTTTCTCAATCTAATGTTTCCAAATTATTTCCTACAGCTAGTGTACACAGTATATCAAACTTCATATTTTTAGCTTTATGAGCATAAAAAGCATTAACCGCAAAGGGTGGATTATGGTAATCCAAGGCGTACCCACTAAATCATAAACTGGTCCCCGCCCGGGCAAAACATAAGGGGAAAGGGGAAGCCCACTCGAAGCTACACCATAAAACTAGATTATGAGATTCACTAAGAAATTTAGCAGAGTGAGCATTGTGAGATATAATTCTGAAGTCAGATTCAACAAAGAAAGATTACCCTGCCAAATCTGATACTAAAAAATTCAGCAATGTCGAAGAAACCTATAAGGATAAGAAGATCATAAGTTCTCTTATTCATTAGGCCCTGAATAACTTGTTGCCTACATATATAAACAACAAAAGTTGTCTATGACACCATGCACAAACTAACACCGAAGCCTACACATCACATTGTAACTTTACTATTCATCAAGTTCGATCGGTGAACAAACCCCCGCAACTGCACATGCAAAAGTATGTCCAAAAAAAAGAGATGGCATAAACTTCATGGTCGGTACGAAGATAATATTGCATCAGGGAAAAATCCCTCCATACTGCTAATAAGAGATACTAGGCATCAGGCATCAAGTAGAGTCTACCTTGTACCGACTACAACCACGTACTAACAATTGAGTGGCAATTTCACCTTGAAGCAAAGCATTCTGGCGGTTCTGGTAAGTTAGTCCTTCCTCAGCACCCGGCCGTGTAACTTTCCAATCTCGTTTCCAACGAAAAGATCAATCCCAAGGTCGCACAAATGCTCCATGTCATGAAGCGTAGACCGCACGAAGGCTTCAAATTCTTTCTGGAAAGGACCGTACGGCATCGGCTCTATCTCTTCAAAATCAATTAAGCACTCGCTCACGGATATCCTAACGAAAAGTAGCAGCTGTCCGGGAGGCCGCGACTTGGTCGGCCCCTCACGGAGATGCTCCAGTCCACTGCCTGCAAAATCGACGCAATGTCCCAGAAGTGTCCTCTGCATTGGGCTGAAATTGCGGTCCTTGGCGGCCAGGATTCTGGTGATGTTGAGGCGCGTGAGCAGCAGCGACCTCTGGACCTCGTCCACCACCAACTCGGCCACGTCCGCCACGTCGGAAGCGTCCTTCATCCCGGGCAGAACCGAGAATCTGGAGAAGCACTCGGTCGGATTAGGCACCTTCTGGCATGCGCGCTCCAGGCCCGAGTACGGCGGACTGGGAGCGCGAATATCGGGAGCCGGAGGTGGCGCCGTAAGGTGCAGTAGCTGGAGGAGTGGGGCTTCCCTGAGGAGGGAAACGACATGCACGGTGTAGGCAGCGACGGCTAGGGCACAGATAATGTACACTGGAATACGGCTTTTTGCGACAATCTTGTTCAGAATTTGTGGAGGAGGGGGATTCGACTTGGGGGAACAAGCCATGGGGAATTTGGGGGCGACCTAACGAACCTGATCTTGCTCAGCCGGCGGTTTTTCAATGGTAAATTTGGACTCTCTTCAGGCGAAGGCATGGGCCACTTTAAGGTCAATGATATAATGGGCCCAGGTAACAGTTTCCCAAGTTGTGACAGCCACGTGGAGTTTTTGCCCTTAATGACCTATTTTTAGAACTTAATTACTGTTTTATCCCATTTTGAACCTTATTTACCCGAGTAACCCCTTTTTGGAAATCGCGGTTCTAAAGAGAGATTTCAACCGGGAAATCGTGCTTTGAAAGAACGTTTTCATTTGGTTTACTTTTATTTGTCTACTTTAAACAAAATTGAAAGAACGTGAAAAAAAAGAAATTCTGAAATTAGAAATCGCATTTTTAAAGCACGTTTTTATGAAATCGTGGTTTCTAACCACGCTTTTCGACAACAACAGAAATCTTGGTTTCTAACAAAGATTTCAAAGGTCCTAAACGGAAATCTCACTTTGTAACAGAGATTTCATGGTAAATGACGTTTTCAAGGGAAAACGTGGTTTCTAACCGAGATTTCACTTGAAATCGTTGTTCAGAAATGCGTTTTCAATGGAAATCTTGACTTCTAAAAGAAAGTTGGCACATTTAAGTCATTTTCCAAAAGCACATGTTCAAAAGAAATCTTGGTTTCTAACCAAGATTTCAAAAAACGTAAATGGAAATCTTACTTTGTAAGAGAGACTTCATGGTAAATGACGTTTTCAACAGAAAACGTGGTTTCTAACGAAGATTTCATTTGAAATCGTTGTTCAGAAATGCGTTTTCAATGGAAATCTTGGCTTCTAAGAGAAAGTTGGCACATTTAAGTCGTTTTCCAAAATCACATTTTCAATAGAATTCTTGGTTTCTAACCAAGATTTCAAAGGCCCTAAACGGAAATCTCACTTTGTAACAGAGATTTCATGGTAAATGACGTTTTCAACAGAAAACGTGGTTTCTAACCAAGATTTCACTTGAAATCGTTGTTCATAAATACGTTTTCAATGGAAATCTTGGATTCTACAAGAAAAGTTGGCACATTTAAGCCGTTATCCAAAATCAGATTTTCAAAAGAAAGCGTGGTTTCTAACCAGCCTTTCAAACTCCTAACCGGAAATCTCACTTTGTACCATAGATTTCATGGTAAATGATGTTTTCAACGGAAAACGTGGTTTCTAACGGAGATTTCACTTGAAATCGTTGTCCAGAAATGCATTTTCAATGGAAATCTTGGCTTCTACAAGAAAAGTTGGCACATTTAAGCCGTTATCCAAAATCACATTTTCAAAAGAAAGCGTGGTTTCTAACCAAGATTTCAAAGCCCTAAACGGAAATCTCACTTTGTAACAGAGATTTCACGGTAAATGACGTTTTCAACAGAAAAAGGGGTTTCTAACCAAGATTTCAAAGGCGTTAAACGGAAATCTCACTTTGTAACAGAGATTTCATGGTAAATGATGTTTTCAACAGAAACGTGGTTTCTAACCAAGATTTCACTTGAAATCGTTGTTCATAAATACGTTTGCAATGGAAATCTTGGATTCTACAAGAAAAGTTGGCACATTTAAGCCGTTTTCCAAAAGAAATCTTCTAACCAAGATTTCAAAGGCCGTAAATGGAAATCTCACTTTGTAACAGAGATTTCATGGGAAATGACGTTTTCAACAGAAAACGTGGTTTTTAACAGAGATTTCACTTGAAATCGTTGTTGAGAAATGCGTTTTCAATGGAAATCTTGGTTTCTAACCGAGATTTCTAATAGAGAGACAAATCTTTTTAAAATCTTAGTTTGTAAGCACGTTTTTGTCCTTTTTTTGTTTGAAATCAATTAAAGCATGGTTTATAACAACATTTAAGCTGGATTTGCTTAAATTTAATTTGTAATTTCTAACCATATTTTCTGTTGGAATTGCTTTGTAAACATGTTTTATATTTAATATTTAACCATCAATAGGTATACTCAATGCAGCTTCAGAAACAAGTTGAGCAATTAGTGAAATGCAGAGTCTTCAGTTGGAAAACCAGGAAAGCTATAAGCTTGCAGTTGTGTGCAGCTTGGAGCATACACAATCATGTTTTTTATTAGTTTTTTTTGGATTACGCGTAGTCTTAAGAGTGTGTGGGGAGTTCCCTTTAGTGAATGATGTATATGCTTTCTTTTAAATAACATGACCTTTTACTTTAAAAAAAAAAGACCTTGCCCTTGATTTGATTTTGGAGAAACATAAAAGATTTCATTTGTAGCACTTGCATCTCATTGTCACCCCAGAACCTCTAAGTACGATGCCGAATAAATGGTTGTTCGTCCATCCACCTGCACTACCTTTAAAACAGCAAATGAGACAACCAAACGATATATTTATATATATAAAAAAGCACACTTGCCCATAATCTTACACACACAAGGCATATCATATAAGGAATCCTATACACATGGTCTTGTACTTAAAACCAAAATTAAGGTTGATCCCGTTTCAATAGAGCTTATCAAACCATCTTCTCCTACACCATACGAGCTCAGGAACTTGTTGAATACAATTTCCAAATTTCAATAACCATGACAGTAACAACCTGTGAAATTGGTGCAAAGAAAAACAGAGAGGAGGACTCACGTTGCTAAATTGGGAGGATCCACAGATGTTGCTTGACTAGACCTCCCAAATTTTGCCCTAATTGTCCAAAGAGCTTGAACTTTTGCCCTAATCCGAAAATTGGAATACCCAGCAATGATCTTAATGGAAGACGCAGAAGAAAAAAGTAAGAAGGAAGAAAACAGAAAGAAAGGATAGAGAAGAGAACTCACAGGTGCACTACTGGTGTAGCCCAGCCATGAGCAAGGGCTGATGAAGGAGGAAGAAGGAAGAAGGAAGAAGGAGGGAAAGAGGAAATCGGGTTCAGAAGGCAGAGTTCCAAACGCACGCCCTTTTTTTTACCGTTAGTTTTATTTTGTTAAGGTTTGTTGGGTTTTGAGAAATGAGGCTAAAAACGGGAAAAAAATTAGAAAATATGTATCTAAAGGACGTTTTCAACTCTAAAGTCGTGGTTTTGAACTGCAATTTCCAAAAAGGTGATATACGGGTAAATAAGTTTGAAAATGGAGTAAACAGGTGATTAAGATTTAAATTAATAATATTTATGTACATCTAATGCGATCAGCATGATTAACATATATATAAGCGCGCGCGCGCGCACACACACACACACACAATATAATGGTGTGCTATAATCCCTTAGAGCCTGCCCATCTCGGTGACATGACAAGTCTCTGGTGATAGGACAAGTCTCTGGTCACTGACACCCTTTTTAATTGGTAGTAGAAGCCTTTTTGTAGTGAAATGATACATCACGTGCTTTTGTCTAAGGGAAAAGTGAGATCATTTTCCTCACTTGTACTCTAGCTACATAGATCACATGCTTTAAAATAACAAATGCAGTGGCCAGGTGCGCGTATTACAATGAAGTGCAAAACCGATAACGGAATAAACTCCTAACACATAGTGGGAAGAGGGATATTTCACTCTTCATTAGACATATATTCATTAGATAAGTACTGATCATTGGTTAAAATATTGTTTCTCTCTTTTTAAGTGAGGTGCCTCCCACTAGCCTCTGCCATTTCTTCGGCAAGTTGAAGCATGTAAAATCGTTTTCTACGCAGCAACATTCGGTTATTCTCCTTTCGAATTCGGCTCACAGCTTTCTTACACTCCTTAACTTTAGGCCGTGACATACTAAGTGAATGACGATGCAACAATGGTGCTCTCAGGGCGATGAGATCTTGGTGTAGTGCTTCTGATTCCTTAACTCTATGTGCCCATTCTCTTCGTAAACCGCAATAATACTCTTTCGGATCTGTATACTTCACTTCTTTGTAGTCGTCGTTCCTTTCACACAACAACCACGCATTCTCACGTCGCTGATAATTAGAACTACCAGGAACTCCTGCCATCAAAAGACAATACTTCTCACCCTTTGAGCACCACTAATTTATATAACCAAGCATACACACGTAGACAACATACATTATTGTGAGAAGTGGAAAAGGCCAAGTGAGTGACAAGACAAGTCACTGGCCACTTAGATTCTGCATGTGTTTATTGGTAGTCCAGGGCCTTTCCAGTGAAATATTACAACAACCACGTTACTTTGTCTAAAGTAATCTCCAATCTCATTTGTACTTTAGCATTTAAAGGTTCTCAAGGCTGTGAAATATTGACCTGAGATAGGCCTGCAATTTGTGTTCAATCAGCTAATTTAAGTAGGAGGCAAAGCTTGTTGTGTCAAAAATTCACATAGTTACGCTCCGCGTGTCTTAAATCGACGAGACGAAAATAGACACATGTATGATCTGTTGCCGGAATTTCACTATCGCTACTCAATTTTTAACTTATTTCTTTGGTATTCTAAGGCTTTTCCAGCAAAGTATTACATCATTCTTGTACTTTTGCATATAGTTCGTTTTGAATCAACTAATTTACCTCGGCTTTTTTTGTTGTAACATCACGTGCTTGGCATTCCCTAAACTGGTCAAAAGACAATACTTCTCACCCTCATAAACACCACTAATTCTAATAACCAAAGCATACACGCGTAGACATCATACATTATTGTGAGACCCGGAAAGGGCCAAGTGAGTGACAAGACAAGTCACTGGCCACTTACATCCTGCATGTGTTTGTTGGTAGTCCAGGGCCTTTCCAGTGAAATATTACATCAACCACGTTACTTTGTCTAAAGTAATCTCCAATCTCAATTTTCTCATTTGTACTTTAGCATTTAAAGGTTCTCAAGGCTTTCAAAGATGTTATTTGTCGTAGGGAAATTTGTGTTCAAGCAGCTGATTTAATTAGTTGGACGGTGTCTTAAATCAGCGAGAAGCAAATAGGCACAAGCATGATCTATTACCAGAATATGAGCATCTACTCACCCATAACTTCTTACGTTGTGGTATTCTAAGGCTTTTCCAGCGAAGCAATTACATAATTCTTGCGCTTTTGCATTTAGTGAAAGACCGATTATGGGTTTCATATGTACTTTAGCTACATAATTGTAAAACTTGACATAGAGTTATTAGTTGGGTCAAAAGTTTATTTTGAATCAACTAATCTCACAGAGTTCTTTTTTTTTTGTTGTTGTTGTTGTAACGTCACGTGCCTGGCATGTCCTAAACCACTAAAAAGACAAGCTTAGGTACTTCCAAACTAGGCACGCCATATCAATATGACGAGCAACAACTACGCTTTGATTTTGCTATTGTTGTAGACTTTTCACGGTGAATTGTCCTTCAATCTGTTCTTAACAGTTCAGGGATTGATGAAGCTCTTAATGAGCTATTATCCTTTCAACAACTAACATATCTGCAAGTCCTTTTCATCAACTACTTTAAAGAAACTTGCAGCGACTTGTGACATCTCAAGCTTATTTTAACACGTAGCATTTATTGAAGTGGACCATTGTCAAGCATTATATAAGTATGTGTAGTGGATGAAGGGCAAAGGGCATAGAGTGCTATAATCTTTGTCGTGTGAGAACTCTAGAAATATCATATACTCCACGAGACATTTTTGAAGCAATGGGTCGTTACTGGGAGGGCGAAGCTGAATTTCACTATTCGTTGCGTCCAAGTTTGAGTTACTCATCACGGTATGTTAATACATAACATGCAGAATGGTCTTATCGGTTGAATGTATATGAGGTCCTCGTAGCTGATTCACGACGCATGAATATACCCGTACCTCGGCAAAAAGCAATCAACATGCCCCGGAATACACATATGGAGCTTGAAAGGGCACTTCCCTATACGTGAAGAAAACAATAGAATGAGAGTTCGTCAAAGTAGGCATAACCTACGTCGTATGGCACGTGATGCACATACAGATGGCAACAACAATGAAGCACTAGTATACTTGAACATGAGCTTCGAACCTCGATCTGTTTCTGATTCTCCAATGTCAGATGAAGATGACTGAATATGGTCAGTATTGAGACTAACCTGTTTATCAGCGTGGTCATGTCAACAATGTTGCTTCTTTGTAATTTACTTTTAGAATTTATATGTTGTATTTCCTTATGTTCAGATGAAGATGACTATAAATGATTAATGGTCAACAATGCACATCATTAATGTGAACATGGCTGAGTACACTAGACCATCTACATGGTCACAAATTGCAGTGAGCCTATATTTTTTTTAGTGTCGAAATCGTAATTTAATCACTAAAATTAGGATTTCGACCATGAGCCTATATACTAGTCACAAGCCTTTTCAGCCGTTGCAGTGCAAGACCATTAAACCCGTGTCTATTTTTACTTTCTCAAACTGTTTGGCTGTGGAAAGTTGATAAGCCCCTAAGCCTATAAAGTTTTTAAGAAAAAACGGTTATCTTGAAAACGTGTTTAAGAACCACGATTTAAAATATCAAGTTAAATCGTCCTTCCTAAAAAATGCCTTTCTTGAAAAGCGATTTATACTATTGGACCTTTGTTTTCATTTCAACAAAGAAGTGATGGTTGTAAACAACGACTTGAAGCGAAAAAGCCTTTCATAAAAAAAAAATTCAGTCGAATTCTAAAACTGTGATGAACCAAAACCGTGGTTGCAAACCACGACTTGAGGGAAGACATGTTTCCCAATATATGTTTTAGAAGAAATCGTGGTTCAACACCACGATTTATAAGAAAACGTGGTTCAAAACCACGATTAATAAGAAACGTGGTTCAAAACCACAATTTATAGGAAAACGTGTTTCGTAATAACGATTTACAGTTTACTATTGCTGGTTGAACAGAAAACGTGTTTCGTAACCACGTTTTCTTGGCTTCGACGTGTGAAAACGTGTCCAGTGAACACATTTTTTGTTCCAAATGTGTTCACTGGAAGCTTGGTCTTCACTTCAACAAAAATCATTGTTGGAAACCACGACTTCCATTGGAAAAATGCCTTTTGTAACGACGATTTCTGTTAAAAACGTTGTGCAATTTCATTTGAATCTTGGTTTTTACTTCAATTAAAATTGTGGTTGAAAACCACGGCTTCCATGAAAATCGCTTTTTTTAACAATGATTTCTCATAAATGCGTTGTGCAATTTCAATTGAAGCTTGGTTTTCACTTGAACAAAACTCGTGGTTGCAAACCACGGCTTCTATGGGCAAAGGGGTGCTTGTGTGGCTCCTCAAAATAACATACTGAGTGCGCTCACTTAGTGACGTCAGCGTGTGTGTTTCTCTCCCATGGGAAGGTGTTCATTGTCCGAGAGTGTTTCTTTCTCTCCTTCTCAGCGTACCACTGGTTCTCCACAATGTTCTATCCTCTTGATTTCATGTTTCTATTCTTGGTCATGTAGCATGATTTTGCTCTGGTTAGTGGGTCTCTTTTCAGATTTCAAGAAATGTTATTTTCATCAAAATTATCTACTGCCATTCAGATTTTAAGAAGTGCGATTTTTGCCATTCTGCTTTTTCCTATTCTCTCTGTTTTTGGGTTTAAAGAATGTGAGTTCTTCGCACTTATGGTGCATTGGGTGTAAGTCATGTTTTAGGTATATGCGGCACAGAGGGATTCTTTATGTTGAAGAAAGAATGTAGATGGTGCAGATGGTGGGGTGATGAAATGCACGCTACTACCACCAATGACCTTTTCTGTGGGTCTTCTCTTATAATGTTTATGCTACTTCAAAGAAAATCGTGGTTGGAAACCACGACTTCAACTAAAAACGCATTTCATAACCCCGTTTTCCTACAAGCTTGGTTTGCTTCCAAAATCGTGGTTGCAAAACCCGTCAACTAAAAACGCGTTCTGTAACCACGCTTTCTATTAAAAACGTGGTTTGGTTTTCACTTCAACGACAATCGTCGTTGCGAACCACGGCTTCACTAAAAACGTCTTTGCCAACCACGTGTTGAAAATGTGGAGTTGAAGCTTGGTTTTCACTTCAACGAAAATTGGGGTACGAAACAACGACTTCGGTTAAAATCGTGGTTAAGAACCACGCTTTCAAATGAAAACGTGTTCCTCAAACGCGATTCATTCACACTTGGTTTGATATATAGTCGTGATTAGTAACCACGACTTGAAGAGAAGGGCGCATTTAGAAACCGCGATTTCCATTAAAGCGTAATTTATATTATTCAACTTTTGTCGTGCCAAAAGGTCTTTATTTATTCGGAAGACGCCTTTTAAAAATGCGATTTTTAATTTCCTATCAGAATATATTTTTGTTTCAAATTTTCTCTTTCAATTTTTTTTAAATTAGACAAATAAAATGGGAAACATATACAGAAAATGAAAACGCCTTTGCAAACCATGTTTTTATGTCAAAAGGCACGGGTTTGAACTGCGATTTCCCAAAAGCTGATATATGGGTAAATAAGTTTGAAAAGGGAGTGAACCGTTGATTAAGTATTAAATTAATATTATTTACGGAAAAAACTCTACTATTCTACAAGTACAAAAGAAACAACTATGATGAATAGTGATAAAAACAGGTTCAATAATATAAATCGCGCTCGAGGAACACGTTTTCAACTGAAATCGTGGTTCTCAACCACGATTTAAGTGGATGTTGTGGTTTTGTATCCCAACTTTCGTTGAAGTGAAAACCAAGCTTCAACTGATAAGTACCATGTTTTCAACAAAAAGGTGGTTACAAAAAGCGTTTTCAATGAAAGCCGTGGTTTGCAACCATTATTTTCGTTGAAGTGAAAACCAAGTTCCAATGAAAACGTACCATGTTTTCAACAGAAAGCGTGGTTACAAAAGGCATTTTCAGTTGAAGCCGTGGTTTGCAAACACAATTTTCGTTGAAGTGAAAACCAAGCTTCAGCAGAAATCGTTGTTACAAATCGATTGTGCCTTGCAACTGCAATTTTGATGAATGCTGCATTGTGGTTAGAGGAACTTGTTGCCGAACTTGTACACCCTGTGGCCTCTTCTGCAAACTTGACAATCAAAACATTTTCCGCTCCTAATGCCGTCTGGAGGTGAGTTTTAGTTGCGTTGAGATATGGGCACTGAAGTGACATAAACATAATAGGTACGATGCAATAAGTTTTTTGAATGGACACAGAAAGACCACCATACTTGCTATTTATTATAAAAAAAAAAAAAAAAATATTACGTTCACAAACGAATACCAAAGCAAATCAAACATTCCTATGTTGCTTTGAAAGGTGGAAATTTAAATCATGTCGCATAAGAACATGGCATTATGTCCAAAATCGCGGCACACACTTTGTGGCGGTCCCGCTGCCTCTAAATTTACTCCTTGAATGTTTACCATAATTATGTGTGAATTTGCTCTTTGACAATAACATGCTACTTAGTTCTGATTGTTATTCTTAGATATTTTGTTAGACAACAGAGAATGTACAAATTCTCGTAAGAGAATGTACAATTTCTGATAAGAGAATGTATAAATTATCGTAAGAGAGTGTATCTCATTCTCCTAAAGAATATCTCAGTTTCTTGCAGGAGCCTAAATTCTGGAAGTGCAACAAATCTCTCTTTCACCCACCAAACATTCAAATATCTTTCTCTCTCACACACACACACACATCCCCCCCCCCCCAACACACTTCTCATAGAGAATGTACAAATTCTCGTAAGAGAATGTACAAATTCTCGTAAGAGAATGTACAAATTCTCGTAAGAGAATGTACAAATTCTCGTAAGAGAATGTACAAGTTTCTCGTAAGAGAATGTACAATTTCTGATAAGAGAATGTACAAATTATCGTAAGAGAGTACGATTTCTCGTAAGAGAATATCTCAGTTTCTTGTAGGAGCCTAAAACATTGGCACTCCGCATTATTTCCATTATATTATATTTTTGTTGAATTACTAACTCACTTGCTAATCACGTGATTCTTACTCATCCACTTAAAAAATATATATAGCGTACTTCTAGCTCTATATACATTCAATTGAGTATTACGAGTGCAAACCATGACACATTTAACATGTATCATAGTACAAATTTAATCTAAGTGCTATATTCCATTGCCACTTCAAAGAGTAAACAATGACATACCATTTCCATACCATCCACAAAAATGGTGAACGATTATCGTACATATTTTCAAAATATAAGAAGTCACCATGTTGACTTGTTCAAGCTTAATGTACAAATTTCATAAGTGTGCTAATCTGCAAAGCTAAGTTCCGCATGGTGCTCGTACTCCTTTCTTTGACCTTGGAGGATTCCTCTTGGCATAAGTCTTCAGTTTAGGGCGCTTTGCAGGATGCTCTATCACAACATGTTATGATCCAGACGTGGGGAGAGGCTCCTCTGTAACCTGTGAAACTGTATCTCCTACAGGTAAAGATGTGTGGACATGAGGTGCTCTACGACGATAACGATGTCGACTTCGTCGACCTCGTGGAATGACATCGAATAAATGGTTCGAATTGCATCCTCCTCTACCTCTGTGATACGGAACCGACACATGTGCCTCTTTCTCAATAGGTTCCAACTGTTCTTGTATAATCTCATAAGAGGCAAACAGTTCATTAGATTTGGTAGGGGTAGGACAAGGTCTGTCTATGACTATACTTTCCATCTCAGATTCACGAAGCAGTGGTGATGGCAAGCATTGTGCAGCTGCTACAAATGAAGTTGATGGAGGGGCATTTGATTCTGGTATACAAGGCCTTGGTGATCTCTCAAATGTGGAAGATGACGGTCCATGAGAGACCGGACTTCTGATTGTGGAATGGGATGTCAAAGGCACTTGCTCTACAGCTGCTAAATGTGATGGTAATGATAAGGCAGGTGGTTGTTCTTGAGAGTTAAAAGTGGTGCTCACTGTCGCACTCTCTATATTCGGTTCATGTGGTGGTTGTGCCTCAACAGTGCAATGGGATGGTGAAGACGGAATCTGCACATGAGGTTGGACCGATGGGGGTACTAATGATGTTGACGCAGTATTTGGTCCTGGTGTACCTATCGGTGCCACATTGATCGGCTCCACGGTCGATCTTGGTCCCTGACGACGTGCACGTCGTGGTCGTGGTGGTCGTCGTTGCTGTGTAATTACCTGTGTGAGGTCCTGGATTTGTGGCTCGGGTAATGCATCAGCTGAGAGTCTTTCAGCCTCACCAATTGCCGACAATGCTTCTCGACATACAAACTTAACACTTGCAAGGGTTTCAATGGCTGCATTAGGGTCAGTAGTATCAGCTAAGTGGTATATGCGTTTGATTTGTTGCGCCTGCAAAATAAGCAAATGTGCGTAATACAAAGTTATTAGTATGACAACCCAACTAATAAATACAAGTGATATATAAGAGTAAGAAACAAATTCATTCTAGACTCATATAGACAGACATGAAGCAAAAACTACGCAATGCCCTGCAATTTCACTCTACATAGGCCAATAAAAAGCAACCACATAGAAGGACAAGGAAAACCCTCATTAAGGAAAACCAGCAACCGTAAAAAATGTCAAGGGAAATTTAAACAGGAACTTGAGTTCACAATCCAAAGCCAGGACATTATTGTTAATAGAAGCAGGACCCTTGGTTGTTCTGTTTTATCGAAACACAAGGGACAGTGTCTTGGTTCTTCTAAAGTAAAAAAAAAATGGACCTTCCAGGTGGATCACCTGGAAAATACCAACTGGGAACCCTTACAAAGTCCCTGCCAATTTCTTGTTTCCATCTCCAAATGCCATTATGTAGTGATTTCATGACTAAACCTTCAGATATGAAAAAATGTCAAGCAGGGGGATTCCTTCCCCCTACCCCCCCACCAACCCAACACACAATAATATAGTTCTGAATATACCATATAATACATTAAAATTTACAGCATTATATTCAGTTGAGCAAAATATCCTAATTAAAATTCCGAAGCAAATTCTCGTTTTTCCCTAATGAAATAATCTGTAAGAAAAGAAAGGGTTATAAAGCCTTCACAAATTTTCTGCATGTGTGTCCTATGTACCAGCTTTGTACTTGATAGAAACACATGTTGACACTTCTAATCCTGCTGATATTATGCTCAACAACATGACAACCATAAAATGTTACAGCACCTGCAAAATACCAACTATGAACCCTTACAAAGACCCTGCCAGTTTCTTGTTTCATCTCCAAATGCCATTTTGTAGTGAGTTCATGTCCTAAAGTTTTAAATATGCAGAAATTTCAACCCCACCTAGATTCAAC
>JAVXUO010001630.1:0-192500 GCA_033065855.1 Escallonia rubra
GCATGTGCTAGCGTCGTATTTTTGCTGAGCGATTATCAAAATCCAAAACGTAAAATCCAAACTGAGAAGGTTTTTCCATAATTTCAGTTGCAAAAAATGGAATTTAACCCTGGACCAGAAGACCCATCCGTGTTATACGACCAAGCCAACCATATCAGTACGCTCATATGGGATGGTGGAGTAAGATACATTATTTATCAACTTTCTTATTCTTACGAACGTTGTATATACCGTTTATTTGCTTAAATTGTCTTTATTAGTGTGTAGGAAAGAGAACTTGTCAACACCGTAGCAGTATATCGCGATTCACATCGTGGAAACTGAACACCGCCCAGAAGAGGATACTGCGTGGAATTGGGTTTGGGATTTTCACGCATGGGCAGATATTTCAACAGCTTGACCGGGCCTTGATAGGTGCCCTTGTTGAGAGGTGGAGAAGTGAAACGAATACGTTTCACTTCCCGCTCGGAGAGATGACAATTACCCTAGAAGATGTAGGGTTCATCTTAGGGTTGCCGGTGACGGGGCGGCCGGTAATTGCTCCTCCGTCAGAAGCAACGAATAAGAGAACCGCTAGGGACTTCTTAACTTCGATACCCCAGGATCAATTTAGCAGTGGTGGTATCAAGTTGAAGTGGTTGGTAGATACCTACGGGGTTTTGCCGGAAAACTATACGGGCCGTGACCTTGTGCTGTACACACAAGCCTTCCTCTGGTGGGTGATGGGGGCAATATTATTCCCAACGACGTCGAAGAACACGGTCAGCGTGAGATATTTACCGTTGTTGGGTAACCTGGCTGAGGTTGGAGATTATGCATGGGGTGCAGCGGTTCTTTCGTATCTGTACCGAGCATTGCACAAGGCAACGAGGCCCGACTCCAAAGCCATATGTGCATGTCTCTCGCTATTGCAGGTATATCATATAAATCCTGTCTTCGTTATTGTTTTTTTTGTTTTTGCTTTTGTTGAATCGACGATATAAATATAATTTGCCCATGTTCTCAGGTGTGGTCTTATGAACACCTTGCTCCCGGTGCACCAACGCGTAGGGATGGAACCGATAAAGTGTGGCCTCGGTTGCGTGCTTGGGAGTACAGCCGGAAGAATAGCCACTACCGCAGGAGAGTCGATCCCCATCACAACATCACGTACTATCGAGGGGAGTTCGACCGTCTATCTCCGGGCCAAATGCGTTGGGCACCGTACATACGTTTGGCGCGACGGGTAGAAGAGTCGTTCGTCTTCACGCTCTCCGGGTTGCAGCGCACACCCCTCATCCACTTCGAGGTCACAGAGTGGCAGCTGCCAGACCGAGCAATGCGCCATTTTGAGTTGGAGCAGGGTTTGCCAGCCGGTGCCCCAGATATGAGGGTTAACAGGGACCCACCGGATGTCGGGCGGTTTGGCAAGGCCAATGCGCAAGAATTGTGTACGGCCGAACTAGAGCTCTGAACTTCTTGGCAGGACACACTGGCGGCCATCGTCTCGGAGCCGGACCCCGTTATCAGCATCGAACAGTACGATGAGTGGTACTACCGCATCACGCGGAGGAGAGTAGCCCCAGTGAACTTTGAACGCGGGGAGAGGTATGCGCCTAGGGGTCAGATCGACGAGCGTATGGCATACAATCTCGTAAGTTGCCTAACTAGTCTGACTTGTCTTGAATGTGTTGAATATAAATGTCTGATTAAAGTTACTTATTTGTTATCTCTTTGGATGTAGGTTAATGCCTCGCTTGCATTCTTCCAGAAGTTGAGTGAGCGGAAGGATCTGGTGAGCGCAATGGGCGAGGATCTTCGCCAACAGGCTGCTGCACTGGCTTTAGGCTGCGGGAATTTTGTGCGCCAAGCATCGGGACAGTCTTCGGTCGACAGCCCGGGAATGGGTTATACGGGCGTCAGCCCGTATAACGTTGATCCCTCCGGGCAAGCTTCAGGGGTGAGCCAGGGAGTTGGTGGTCCCTTTGTACCGGGGATGGGACATGCTCAAGCGTCGTGGGCCGATTACAGCGGCCCGACCTTCAATTTGTTCCCGGAACCCCAACCCCTCTCTCAGAGTCAAGTCACGCAAGACTGGCCTTACGGTTTCAACGAGGCACTGCCCATTGTCCCGTGGGCGGGACCACTTGGCGCCCCCGAAGGGCAATATCAGTCAGTGGAAGAAATGGCCGGCGAGCAATATCAGCCGGCCGGGGTCCCCGAAGGTGATTATCAGCCGACCGGGGCCCCCGAAGGCAATTATCAGCCGACCGATTCGTTGGTTGGAGGCCAATTTCTTCCGTTGCCTGCCCGGCGGAGGGCAAGAGCAACCGGTCGAACCCCGAGGGCAATATCCGAAAGGGCATCCAGCCAAGCCCCTGAAGCCGCATAAACATGACCTAATCCTAGCCTGTTATTTTAGCGGGCCCCCCCCCAGATGGAGCGTCGTATGACGTGGATCACCCGCAGGGCTTGGATTACAATGCCTCGTGGAGATAACTGTCCTCGCTGGCACCAGGAACTTGGTTAAACAACTTTGTCATCTCGCACTACGTGCAAATTCTAAGGCAAAGGGGTCGGGAGCAGCCTAACTACGGTCTGCGCGTTTTTATCTTCGATGCTTACTTTCATGGCATCCTAGTACAAGAGTGGGACGACTGGGACAAATCAAGGAAAGCGAGAAAGGGGAGAGCCCTACCCCAGTGGAGGCCGTTCGCTAACCTACAAGCATATCTTGCTCGGGATAGTCTAGTGAGCGCAAGTGTGGCGGACGTGTTTCTAATCCCATGTGTAGTGAATGCCCACTGGTACTTGGTTTGCTATGAACCGGTAGCGAAGACAGTATCAGTCCTCGACAGTCTCTATGATGATACCTCAGTGATGGGTGTGATTGAAATGTACCGAGGCTTAGGCCAGTTGGATGCCATGGTAAGATCATGTTTACTTCTTATTGTAACTTGCATATTGTAGAACTGATTAATCTTATTATGTTTGCTATGTTTAATGTTTAATGCTTATTATGTTTCTCACAGAATCTATTTGCTGCCATTGTCAATGGTAAGCGTCGAAGAGGGCACCGGAAGCCAAAGCTTGCTTTCCGATTGAAGAGGAGTAGGCCCAAGCAACTTAATTCCTCGGACTGCGGCGTCTTCGTCTGCATGTACATGGATTACATCTGTCGGTCTGAGAGCCTCAAGAACACCGTTTGGAGCCAAGAATGCATAGACTGTTTTAGGTATAGGCTGGCTTGGCAAATTCTCAATGGCCGGCCTAGGGCTATTAGGTTTATTGTAAATCCATGTAATGCGGGGGACCGCAAGGGCTGAGGGCCCCAATTGACAGTGTTTGCTTATAATAACATTATATTCACTTTTTTAATTGTCCTTATCGTTGAATCTTATCGTTGAATGTGATTGATGATTTCATTTGTGTTGACTGAGATGTGATCGGTGTTGAATGCGATTGATTTGATTCACTGATATCGTTGTGTTGTTGATTTGAGTGTTTGATTTGTTCTGTGTGATTTGCTTTGACCAGGGGGAAACAAAGTGTAAAAACCAAGTGTTTGGACACTGTGTTTCTGTTGGGCTGTCCGCTATACTATACAGCGGACATAGATCGGACCACAAAAAAAAAACTAAGTGTTGAGACTCTCTTCCTTCTGCGGGGCTATCCGCTATATAGTATAGCGGACATAGATAGGACCAAAAAAAAACTAAGTATTGGAGACTCTCTTCCTTCTGCGGGACTGTCCGCTATATTGTATCGCGGACATAGATAGGACCAATAAAAACTAAGTGTTAGAGACTCTCTTCCTTCTGCGGGACTGTCCG
Source organism: Escallonia rubra (assembly GCA_033065855.1). Classification (NCBI taxonomy): domain Eukaryota; kingdom Viridiplantae; phylum Streptophyta; class Magnoliopsida; order Escalloniales; family Escalloniaceae; genus Escallonia; species Escallonia rubra. The sequence continues at coordinate 3,813 of JAVXUO010001630.1, forward strand.
CTACATCTTATCGCGGACATAGATAGGACCAATAAAAACTAAGTGTTGGAGACTCTCTTCCTCCGGGACTGTCCGCTATATAGTATAGCGGACATAGATAGGACCAAAAACTAAGTGTTGGAGACTCTCTCTTCGGACTGTCCGCTATATCGTATCGCGGACATAAATAGGACAAAAAAAACTAAGTGTTGGAAACTCTCTTGCTCGAGACTGTCCGCTATATCGTATCGTGGACATAGATATGACCAAAAAAAATAACTAAGTGTTGGAGACTCTCTTCCTTCTACGGGACTGTCCGCTATATAGTACAGCGGACATAGATATGACAAAAAAAACTAAGTGTTGGAGACCCTTCTGCGGGACTGTCCACTATATCGTATCACGGGCATAGATAGGACAAAATTCCTTCTGCGGGACTGTCCGCAGTATCGTATCGCGGACATAGATAGGACCAAAAAACTCGTAGACTGACCTTTTGTTGGGCTGTCCGCTTTACTATATAGCAGACATACATAGGACAAAAGAAAAACCAAGGTTTGGAAACTGTGATTCTGCGGTGCCGTCCGCTTTATAGTATGGCGGATGTAGTTAGAAACATAAATTCCCAACATTTTACATGCTTCAAAAGACGGGATTCGCTAATTAGAATGACATGTGGATAAGTAACGGTTGGAATGAAATCCTAACATGCAGTAGGAAGAGATATATATATCACTCTTCATTTGACATATACTCATCAGATAAGTACTGATCATTGGTTAAAATATTGTTTCTCTCGTTTGATTTGAGGTGCCTCCCACTAGCCTCGGCCATTTCTTCCGCAAGTTGAAGCATGTAAAATTGTTTTCTACGCAGCAACATCCGGTTATTCTCCATACGAATTCGGCGCACAGCTTTCTTACACTGCTTAACATTACGCCTCGACATACTAAGTGAACGACGTTGCGGCACAGGTGCCCTCAGCGTGGTGAGATCTTGGTGTAGTGCTTCTGATTCCTTAACTCGATATGCCCATTCTCTCCGTAAACCGCAATAATACTCTCTCGGATCCGTGTACTTCACTTCTTTGTAGTCGTCGTTCCTTTCACACAACAACCACACAGTCTCACGTCCCCGCAGACTAGAACTCCCAGGAACTCCTGCCATTTAACTTAGGTACATCTAATGCGATGAGCATGGCTAACATATATAAATAAGCCCACACACACATACACAATATATTGGTGTGATAGCTACACAATAGCCTGCCCATCTCTGGTGACAAGACAAGTCTCTGGACATTGACACCCTGCTTAATTGGTAGTTGGAGACAATAGCATGCCCGTGTCATAAAGTTGACAAGTCTTTGGTGACAAGACAAGTCTCTGTGTCACATCTCATAAAGTTGAACCTGTAGCATCTCATAAAGTGGTCCCGTTTCAAAGTATATATAAGTACATGCATTGCACCGAAGGGCAAAGGGCATAGAGTGATATACTCCCAATTTCATAACAACTCTGGAAATGTCATATACTCCACGAGATATTTTTGAAGCAATGGGTCATTACTGGGCGGGCGAAGATGAATTTCACTATTCTTTGCGTCCAAGTTTGCGTTACTCATCAAGCTATGTTAATACATTACGTGCAGAATGGTCTTATCGGATGAATGAATATGAGGTCTTAGTAGCTGATTCACGGCGCATGAATATACCCATACCTCGACAAAAGGCAATCAACATGCCTTGAATTACACACATGGAGCTTGAAAGAGCACTGCATCGCATACATGAAGAAAATAATAGAATGAGAGTTTGTCAAAGTAGGCATAACTTACGTCGTATGGCACGTGATGCACATGAAGATGGCAATAACAATGAAGCACAAGTATACTGGAACATGAGCTTCGAACTAGGATCTGTTTCCGATGCTCAAGTTTCAGATGAAGATGACTAAAGATCGAGTTCTTCTAAGGCTATAAGGCCTCCGCTTAGGCCGGGGTTTGGGAAGGTCAGAACTAAGTATCTGGTTCGTGCCAACCATTTTCTGGTCCAAGTTGCAGACAATGATTTGCTCCACTAAGATGTGAGATCCTCAGCTGTGCACCTTTTGTTTGTGTGTGGGTTTCCGTGGCTCGTGTGTGTATCACTTTATTACTTCCTCGATAATCATGTTTTGTGCTAGAGGCTTCCTTTATACGGTGCCGTCCGCTTTATAGTATGGCGGATGTGGATAGAAACTCGTACGGTGCCGTCCGCTCTACTATATAGCGGACGGCCAAGCAGAAAGACAGATTGCCAACACTTGATTTTTTCTCTCTCCTAAGTCAGCTATATAGTATAGCGGACAGCCCCGCAGAAAGAAAGTCTCCAACACAGTTTTTTCCCTCTCCTATCTATGTTCGCTATATAGTATAGCGGACAGCCTCGCAGAATACATGACCAAGCAGAAATGTGCACATCTGAGGATCTTACGTCATAGTGGTGCAGATCATTGTCTGTAACTTGGGCCAGAAAATGGTTGGCACGAACCAGACACTTAGTTCCGACCTTCCCGAACCCCGGCCTAAGCGGAGGCCTTATGTCCGCTATACAGTAGAGCTAGACTTTGGTGTCCGCAACTAGACATTGTAGCGTAATGCAATTTTAATAAATTGGAATAAATTGGCCCCCGAAGACTTGTTTTAGCGACATTGTAGCGTACTGCTGTTTTAATAAATTGGCGCCCGAAGACTTGTTTTAGCGACCGAAACAGCAATCTCAATATCGATAAACAATAAATAACGTACGATTCACAATCAACGATCTCAATATATCGAGGGAATCTCAAACGGCACAATTAAGCGAGAAAAAATCTGTCAAAATAATGAACATGAACATAAATTTATTTATTCATAATAAACAGAATTTAGGGTTAACATTGGGGGAAAGAACTTTTTTCACTAGTGTTCCGATCAAATATAAAAAGTTGAAAAACCCCCCCTCCACTGTGTTCAGACACTACAAAGGCCCCGAGTTCGAGGCCATGCTGGCGCACGAATTCGTTCCAACCCTCTGCGAATTGCTTTTTTTGGGTCGTCCGGGCTTCAGCTTGATTACGACATGCCATGCCTCCTTGCGGCTAATTAATCTTGAAGTGCCATAAATTTTTGTAAGTTGCTGGGTAAAGGCTTCCGGTATGTAATAACATATTCACAATACAAAAAATAGGTTAGTTTTTAACCAAAAGATCAAACTTTTAACACACGAAAACACAGCGAATATGGTTGGCCTCCAAGTTCTTTCTCAAATCCAAGCATCATGACCTTGAAGAAGTGTCTGCCTGCCAGGTGCAAGTTGCCAATAAATTCGCCGCTGCTCGCCGATCCAGAAGCCATCGAGGTATGAGAGTGTCGCTGAAGGCGCCGCGGCGTTGAGGGGAGGTGGGTGGTATCGCCGAAGATGTGGGTCACCGTAGATGGGGTAGCGGCTTGGGTTAGATGTTCGAGACAGAGAGAGAAACGGACGGACTGATAAAGATGATTGCCCGATCTGATTAATATATATAATAGAGAGTCATCCGCTACATTGTATAGCGGACATAAAAGAAAACCAAAAGTTTTCTGCGATGTCATCCGCTACATTATATAGCGGACATAAAAGAAAACCAAAAGTTTTTTCTGCGATTCTATCCGCTCTATTGTATAGCGGACATAAATACACCTGCAGACACTGCAGATCCGTCCGCTACATAGTGTAGCGGATGGGGCAAACCAAAAAAAAAAAAAAAACTTAAGACTTAGATTTGATAGCCTCTCATAGGTCCATAAAAAAAAAAAATTCCAGTATTCGGTCAAAAAATTATTAGAAAAAAATTACAAAAAATTATTACAAATGTCAAACAGACTTGATGGCTTATACAAAAAATTAAAGGTCCACTGCAGCTTGTTTGTCCTCATCTTCGGCGTCATCATCTTCCCCGTCTTGCAAACCCCCCGTCTTGTAATGGTTCCGCTTGTCGTGGTCGGTCATTTTGTTGCACAATGCACACCTTCGCAGCTTTTTAGGTTGAGTTGCCGTTTCAATAGAGCTTTTCATCCGTGTAGATCTCTTGCGGCCTTTCGTTTGCGATATAATTGGATCCAACGGCCGGATATCATCGTCGTCTTCCTCCCCTGGCTCGTCATCTTCTGACCCCGTCGTAGGCTCGGTGTCAACCGCATTGGTGACGGAAGCTGCTTCCAACTGGTCGACGATGGGCTCTTGCTGCTGAGCTACCTCGAGGAGATGTTTATAACCGACCATTGTAGCAGCAGCCTTTACGGACAAACGGGTGAACATCGTCACCAGATGATTATACCGCAACGTCTCTGATTCTTCAAAGTCAGTATACGGGTGCTCCGGAAAGGCAATGGTACCGTGCAACCTGTTAGCACCTTTCGTCCACCGTGGCAAGACGTATTTATCAGGGATTGTCCTGATATTCTTCTGGGTGAAAAATCGCAGAATGTGTCTACACAGGATGCCATGGAACTCAAACTTCTTGCAAACACATGTCACCGAGTCCGTCAATGTGTCGTGGCTCACCGTATACATTCTGCGCAGCTTCTCAGGAACGAGGTCATTCACGAGCGAATAAACCTTGTACTCACGCGTAGACTTTTCGGCCACCTTGTTTATATAGTATCGTCCCGATTTCTGCAGCTCTACTTGGTATAGCAAGAAGATCTCCTTCGTATAGACTTTGGCACCGTTCAGCTCCAGCGGGGTCTCAAGCAACCTTCTCCTCTGTTTGTACGTGGTTGCAAAGTCTGCAGCCCTTTCTTTCACGAACAACGACGCAACCGCTTTCTGTGCGGATGTGACGAAACTCTTCAAATTGGTAGCTGTACCCACGTAACTATCGAACGTGGCATTCATAGATTCACTCCTGCCCGTCGTTTTCATGCCCGCAGAAAAATGCCCCCTCGTGTAAACGCCAATCCATTGCTCTTTGAGCTCGTACAAGTGCTGGAGCCACCCGTTGTCTTGCAATGAGTAATCCTTAACAAGCTTTTCCCACCTCTCCTCAAATTCCTCAATCGTTAACGACTTGCTAACGCACGAGTCAAAATCCTGTTTAAAGTCTGGATGCTTTGCATATACATGATGCAAACGTTCAGGGTATTTGTTGCTTATGTGCCAAGTGCACAAGTTGTGTCGAGTATCTGGGAAGACGGTGGCAATAGCCTTCTTCATTGCCAAATCTTGATCGGTGATGATAACGTTGGGTGCTTTGAAGTTCATGGCTTCCAGCCACGCCCTAAACAACCATTCAAAAGAACTCTCGCTCTCGTCCCTTAACAAGGTGAACCCGAACAGGATGGAGTGATAATGATGATTGACCCCCGTGAAAGGGGCAAACGACATCGAGTACTTGTTGGTACGGTATGTGGTGTCGAAAGTCACGACATCCCCAAAATGCTTATAAGCAAGCCTCGAACGACCGTCGACCCAAAAATTGTGCTAACTCGATGCTCGTCGCCAAGTTTATAATCGAAGGTAAATTGCGGGTCCTCCATTTGCATCCGTTTCAATAGGCTCATTGTGGTTTGAGCATCATTGAGGTCATACGCGGCTCGTCTATGGGTTCGGACCGCGTTACGAACGTCTGTCGTGTTAAAGTTTAAATTTTGAATTCCCCCGGCCTGTTCAGCAAGAACATTAATCATGTCGATAGGTCCTAGCCGCGCATCGCTCATTGTGTGAATGAGGCTCCTCGCGACCTTACCCATCTTCTTGTGTTGATGCATCTGACTCACCTTAGAAGGGGTTACTAACGGGTGATTGTGTGCCAGTTCCAGGCTGGTAATAAGCCAATGATCTTGCTTGGCTTTATAGCTTACGAACATCTTGACCTGGCAATTCGTTCGCGCAAAGCAGTCCCGTCTTCTGCGCAAATATCCTATTTCGTCATCACTGTCATCGTTGCCTACGCGTGTCTCATTTTGCACTGGGTTTCTGCCCCTATGGCACTCGTATAAGCGAGAGCATATCTTTTTCGTTACGTTGCTCGTTCTTGTAGTCTTTATTCTAATGCCAAATCCAACCCTCAATGAATACGCTTGAAAACATTCTCCAGCTTCTTCCAATGTTTGAAAGGTTCGTCCTAGATACGAATCACTAGCATCTACGGGGGTGTTAGAGCTCGACACGAAATCAGACATTGTGAAACAAGACCTATGTAGAAATATAGACTACGCTTAACAATCAAATGACATTTTCAACTGAAAATATTACCTAAAAATTATCTTGACGAATAGACCAATTTAGGATGACAAATATACCATATACATAATCTCAAAAGTCACCCATTTTTCTAATTATAGATTTATTGAACATAACAAATTAAAATTACTAAGATAAATAGACAAATTCATCATGCCAAAATACAACAAACGTATCTCAAAAAATTCAAATTTAAATAGGATAGATGTGCCGAAGTTAGCGCCCCTCAAAAAAATCAAAATTAACTACAATAAACTTCTTTAAAGTTAACAAATTAATTTCTAGAACATCACAAGTTGATGAATATAGTGACAAATTTCTAGAACATCATCAAAAATCTATACATTTTTGTCCAAAAAATATATATATACTATATCAGTCAATCCACCCAGAAAATATTTGAGATCCGAAACTTACCTTGCTTGACTGAAGATTGAAGCAAGTGTTACTCGAAGCTTGAGGGGAGCAGAAAATGGAAGCAAGTGAATCCGAAGGAGAAGAATTTTTTGCCGAAAGAGCTGAGAATTAGGGAACTTTGGGGTATATGGGAAATAATGTCCGCGATACTGTATAGCGGAAAATTATTCCCGACACTCTAACACGTGCAGACGCAAGCAGACCTGACAAGAGACTCTCTTGGCGGGTGACGGGACAGGACCTGACAGGTGTCAGGCTAGGGCCCGTCCGCTACACTGTATAGCAGACGTCCTTTTGCTGTCTCCCATCAAGACTTTAATGCTGTCCGTTATACAGTGTAGCGGACAGGCGCGGAGGGGCAAGAAGGTAAAAAAAAGTCTGTCCGCGACACTGTATGGCGGACGACTGACAGTTTTCGAAAAAGGCGCGATCTGGGCCGTCCATCCTTCAGGTTCGACGGTCAGATCGCGTTTGCAACACCTCCTATTTTGCTAGCGCTCTCAACGGATCAGCTCCATATATATATATATATGTATATACCTATATATATATATACCTATATATATATATATATATATATATATATATATATACCTATACCTGTATATATATATATATGTATATAGGTATAAATATAGGTATATATCTATATATATATATATATATATATCTACATATATATGGGAGCTGATCCGTTGAGAGCGTGTGCAAAATATGAGAAGTTGCAAGCGAGATCTGACCGTCCATCCCGAAAGATGGAACGGCCCAGATCGCGCCTTCGGAAGCTGTCAGTTGTCCGCGACATTGTGTCGCGGACGGACTTTTTTACCTTTTTGCCCCTCTGCCCCTTCCGCTATATTGTTTCCCGGACAGCATTCAAGTCCGCTACACTGTATCGCGGAGGTCCAAATCTTTGTTTTTACGTTTTTTTTAAGTACGTCCGCTACATAATGTAGCAGACGATTTTTTGACAAAAATACCCTCTAGCTTCCGTCCGCTACATTATGTAGCGGACAAAGAAGCAGTCTTATTTCACTCTCTCTGACTTTTTCTGTTTCTCATTAATGCGTCCGCTACATAATGTAGCGGACAAATAAGCAGTCTTATTTCACTTCTTCACTTCACTTTTTCTCTGCTCTGCACTTATCTCAGTAACAAATCTCTCTCTCATGCACCATCTGGCTTCGTGGTGTTACTTCATGGCAAACAAACCCGCAAAAATTGATCTTTTTTTTTTCGAAAGTCCAAGCCTTCGAACATAATGATCTCGTCTTTGAAGCAATCAACGGTGACAATCGTCGGTTCCGGCACCCTCCGCTCTAAGTCAGAAACTTCCTATGCCGCAATTCTCGGTTTTGTCACCACTCCCGGCAGCAAAAACACGCCGGGATTTCAAATACTGTTAATCCATTGCGATTTCAGCTGGTAACTGTCACCACGGGATTTCGCCGAGATTTCAAAAGACGCTGGGATTTCAAAAGACACCGGTTCTGTCACCACGGGATTTTGCCCAGTAACCGGCGATTTCATGTGTCTTCAATTGAGGGTTTTCCCTCCGATCAACCACGAAGGCCACCGTTCGATCATTTCCCCTCCGATCGACCACAAAGGCCTTCGCCTCTGCAATTCTTCCACAAATCCCGAATGACACAATCCACATATCAGCCACTCAACACCCCCACTTCGCGATCACAGTCGAGTGGCGCCACTGTTGCCGCTTTGGAACCCCCAGCTGAGGTAGACCATCGGCGCCGGTTGCTGGTAGACCAGTACAGTGCCCGAGAGAGAGAGAGTGTGTGTTGCTTACCCAAACAGATCTGGATAGAGAGAGAGAGCACGCGAGAGAGAGAGAGAGAGAGAGAGAGAGAGAGGAAGTCCAAACAGATCTCTAGAATCCCAAAAATTTCTGCCTTTTGATATTATGTCCCTGTCCGCTACACAATGTAGCGGACACATTAAACTGCTCAGTCAATCATACGGGAAAAAGTCAGAAGAAAGGAAAAATGTCAGTCAAAATACAATGATGAGAGAGAGGAGAGAGAAAGGAAAAATGTCAGAACATTAAATGAGGAAAATGAGAGAGAAAGAGGAAAAAGTCAGAAGATTAGTCCGCTACATAATGTAGCGGACGGAAGCTAGAGGGTATTTTTGTCAAAAAATCGTCCGCTACATTATGTAGCGGACGTACTTAAAAAAAACGTAAAAAAAAAGATTTGGACCTCCGCGATACAGTGTAGCGGACTTGAATGCTGTCCGGGAAACAATGTAGCGGAAGGGGCGGAGGGGCAAAAAGGTAAAAAAGTCCGTCCGCGACACTATGTCGCGGACGACTGACAGCTTTGCGAAAAATGTGCAATCTGGGCCGTCCGTCTTTCGGGATGGACGGTCACCAAGGGGTTTACAAATGTCGGTGCTCCTTTGGATTGTCGGTTCCCATATTCATGCTTCATGTCCCACATAGCGTCACTCTACCTGTCTGAAAAGACTGAAAACACAGCATCGGCATGATTAGAGAATGCCCTTGCCCTAGCCACCAACTCTAAGCCCTTACTGAATCTCACGGGGGTGCGTTAAGAGTCGCAGAGAGAATCTGACAGTGGTGAGGGAGGGTCCCTATGCTCGATTGTCAGGTGGACTAGGCGTGATGCCCTCCGAAGACCTGCTCCCGTCTCGGAGTAACCTAGGGGTCATCGTCGATCACCAGTAACAAGAGTGAGACGTGGTCGCAGCTCAGGCGTGCCTAGTGTCATGCAAGCAGTCCTAGGCGAAGATAGTGTCTTTAAGAACAAACCTATCCCGCTACAAAGGGTCCTCATGCTGGAGTATTGCAAGCAGAGCCCGTCGTAATGCTGCACACTCTGGAGAGTGGTTTGAAGCACGTTCCACGTCCAAGATGGGGGCGCATGGTGTGGTGAAAAAGTGCGGTGTTCGGGGGCACGTAACATGGGAGCGGCATATAGGCGCGAGGACGGCTGTCGCGGAATGGTGGTAGGGGCACATAGTATGAAAGCGGTGCATGGGCGCGGCGACGTCTGTCGAGGAATAGTGGTGCGTTGTGCCAAGGGCACGTGACATGAAAGTGGCGCACGGGCGCAGCGACATCTTACGTGGAATACGACATGGTGCCAAGGGCACAAGACATAAGAGTGAGCGTCGTGTGGGAGCCCATGGGTGCGGCCAAGATAGGTTGGGAACACAAATTAACATGTTCTGATTAAAAAAGATGTCTACCTTTGCTAAAACTACGATTGTTGGTAAGAAAGATTTTGTCTATAATTATGTAGTTTTGGCTATAAGGAATATGATTAGTACCATACTGAATTATGACTAACTTCAATAAAATATCAAAAAATGAAGTCATTATTACTTCAATTCCCACAAGTTTGTGCAATATTGTAGTTTTGTTTAAGATATTGGAAAGATCCTATCCAATCCAATATCTTTAACAAAACTAGCAAGATTTTAGATGGTAAGATGTTTCTTGATGTTACTAATTGTCCTTATAGGAATGCACATCATGATGCAGCTTACGTTTTCAACTCGCTTATAACAGTAAATAAACATGCATCAGATAGAGTTTGTCCCATTTCACATCCACTTGGCATGTTGGACCTTACATCCAATAACATTTTTGGTTCTTTGTATAATGAACCGGGTTAATAGCGAAAATATACCCTCACATATGGCACGTTTGCAAATTATATCTCAGACCTTTCAAAATAGCTTTTTTATCCACCAAACTATGGCACAATTCTGGTGCCCACACCCTGTTAGTTTTTCCGTTAACTGCGAGGGTATTTTGGTCAGGTCACTTTTTGCCGGGGTATAAAAATGCAACCTTAAACAATGTTAAGGTATAATTTTGCAAAAAACACTGTTAACCTGAATAAAGGGCAAAATGACTTCTTTTTCCCCCAAATTCAAAACGCACACACACACTCTCACGCAACATAGACACTCACGCGCACACACTCACACACTCACTCATGGCTGAAAGTAGCAACAATACTTCTAGATCTGGAAAATCAAACCACTCCACAAATTCATCCATGCCCACCACCTGCTATTGTGGACAAACGGCCCCATTGACCATGTCGTGGACCAAGAACAATCCGGGTAGTGTACCAGCTTTTTGTTGATGTAAATAACTAAGTCCTGACAACTTTACGGTCATTAATTTAATCAAATGTAACAACACATTAATTAAATGTACTAAGCATCCAACACATGACAAAATAGTCATTAATATTAAAACTTAATCATCCCTCTTGGTACAAAAGTATCCAAGTTACATCAATTGTGAACAAGAGCCCATCCCAAAAGTATCCAAGTTACAAAAGTATTCAAGTTACATCAGTTTGTATACAAACAAAAAGTTGCCCATCTATTTATCTGCTCATATGTTCCTCATATACCCCAATATCTACACAAAGTTTGGCCCTTTTAAAGCTGGCCAAATGATACCCCTTGTATGTACACAAAAAAGGCCCCAGCATATAACATTCACCATACTCTATTTGCACCAAAAAATGGCCCCATGCAATTCCCCATTTTCTTCACAAAAAATGGCCATATAACCCAAACTCCATAGCCAAAGGCCAACCTACAAATACTTATATATGTAAATTACCTAACTACTAACTTCCATGCCAACCTACTTCACTTCCATGCCTTTCTCCCATTCCCTTTACCTTTGTCTCCTACCACTGCTTTCTTTTCACTAGTAGTGTCTATCCCTTCCCCCTTGCTTTTAGAAGAACTCCTAGTGTGAATTGTTGTAGCCTGCAAGGATGAAGTGCCCCTAGCTGATGAACTTCTAGTCTGAACTGCAGCAGTTTGCAAGGATGAGGTGGTTGTGCATGCTTCTCCCTTCCAAGTATATTGAGCAACCTTCACTGATGTTGACCCCATTTTCTTCATCATTGGTGGAGGTGCTTGCTTAAAAACTGGGTGTCCTTGCATCTTGATTGGTGGTGGTTTAACCTGCATGAACTCCAAAGTGTAAGAATATAAACATTTTGTGCTCTATTTTTGCACTTTAGTGGCAACATTTTCTTACCATTTCTGATGTTTGAGAAGCATTTGGTGTAGCCATATGTTGTTGGTTCAGGTTTTCTTGTGACATATCAACTATCACCAAAACCATCCCAAATAATATTTGAAAATTACATTGCATATGCACAAAGTCTTACCAGTCCCAATGTCCTTTTTGAGCCCTTTTTTGTTCTGTCAGAAACAACTGCTGGGCTAGAAATTGTACCCCCTTGTTCACTTTCCCTAGTAACTCTCTCCAGGGAGGAGTCCAATGACTTGCCAATCACTTGAAACAGCTCAGTGTCTTTATATTTTTGATGTAGTTCAGCATTGATTGCTTGAAATTCCCTTATTGCTTGAGCCACTGCTGCATTGTATGCCTCATTCTTGTTGCCACTGCTTGGCAGGGGTTGAAGCTGTTGCTCCTAAGAAAAACCAAAAACAACAAGTTATTTAATTCAAATACATGGTAACATAAAATAACAAAATGTCTGTCACCTGCTCAGCCCTTTCCCATGGCAAGTCCAAATCCAAAGACACATTATGTGGTAGGTCCATTTCAGTTGAGATATATTGAATAAAAAAAGTCAAAAAACAAGTTAGTTAATCCAAATACAAGGTAACATAAAATAAAGAAATACAAAATGCTATGCACAAGTTAGTTGCCTCTGAGATAATAATTTCTTCTGGTATTGACTCCTGGGCACCAATAGTGTTTTGCCTGACCTGGCCATGTTCCTTTTGAGTACCACCCTGGCCATCTTCCTCTTGACTACTACCCCCTGAGTACCACCCTGGCCATCTTCCTCTTGACTACCACCCCCCTGAGTACCACCCTGGCCATCTTCCTCATGAGTACCACCCCCATGAGGACCGCCCTGGCAATCCTCCTCTTGACTACAACCCCCCTTAGTACCACCCTGGCCATCTTCCTCTGTACCACCCTCCTGAGTACCACCCTGGCCATCTTCCTCTTGACTACCACCCCCCTGAGTACCACCCTGGCCATCTTCCTCTTGAGTACCACCCCCCTGAGTACCACCCTGGCCATCTTCCTCTTGACTACCACCCCCCTGAGTACCACCCTGGCCATCTTCCTCTTGAGTACCACCCCCCTAAGCTATAGCTTGAGCAGCACCCTCTTGGGCTGCATCTAATACAACACTGCCCTTTTCCAAAGTGTGTGCACAAGATCTGCTGTTATGACCAAGTTTGCCACATGTTCTACAGATGTGTGTTGCTTGGAATTTCCTTAGCTTTTTTGGGGTTTTCACTTCACTTTGGTGTCTTTTTCTATGCCTCTTTGGTCTACCTACTGTGGCTCTAAGTGTAGGTGGCAGTGGTGGATCCATTTCAGTTTGTGTCCATTGATCTTCATTATTTAGAGGGTACACAATATTTTCATAAGCTTTCTTGTAGGTATCAATCCAATAGTATTGATGCACATAACTCTCAGGTAGCTCTTCTGCGTGATGGATTGCAGCAACATCATGTATGCGGGGTATTCCTGTTAAGTCCCACTTTCTACAACTACAACTATGTGCATTCAAGTCAACATTGGCTTGCCCCCCATACATCAACAAAATTTGAAACTTCTTATCACCAGCATACTGTGGTATACAGACATTGGAATGCTCTTTGACGGTTTCCAGTTTGGCCTGGATGCCTGGGCAAATGTTTCCTGCCTTATTTGCTATCCACTTTCTTTTTTCCACCATCCTTTTCATGTTGTACAACCTGATCCACTCAAGCATTGATATGATAGGTTTGTCTCTTGCAGGCAGGATTGCTGCATTGAAAGACTCACACCAGTTGTTAAGTAAAATGTCACACTTAGGGAATGCCCTAAAGTGTGACCTGCTCCAGTGTTCAGCTAGCCTCGCAAATAGCCAAGGATATGCACCCTCACTGGCCTTTTACATCAAGACCATCTCTCTCTCAAACCTAACTTTGTATGAAGCTATAGCATAAGCCCATACCTGATTAGTCAATGCTTTGCTCCGAAACTCAAGTGTAAAATTCTGAACAAGATGCTGAACACAAAATCTGTGTTCTGCCTGTGGTACAAGTTCCTCTAACACTTGAACAAGACCTTTCTGTTTATCACTTATAAATGTCCAAGCAGATTGATTTTGAATGCCCACATCATCAATTAACAGGTTAACAAACCACTTCCAGTTCTCCTTATTCTCCACTTCAACCACTGCATGAGCCACTGGCCACATACCATCATTAGGGTCTATCCCAACTGCAGCTAATAGAATCCCTTTGTAAGGGCCTTTTAAATGGCATCCATCCATCATGAGTACAGGCCTCAAGCACTGCACAAGTCCTTTCTTGCAACCCCAAAAAGATACATACAGTCTTTTAAACCTACCACCCTGAACCTCCAAATCAAAAGTGGTATTGGGGTTACTCCTCAAAACCTCTGCCCTATAGCTCCATAGCTTCTCATATTGTTCCTTGCAATTGCCCTCAATTTCCTCCATAGCAAGTTTCTTAGCCCTATATATTTGCCATTTAGAGGCCTCAATGTTGTAGGATTCATGAAGTGTATCAGCTATAGCTTGAACTGGCCATTTAGGATTAGATCTCAGGGAAGACTTTATCCTTCTTGCAATCCACCTATAGTTCACCATGTCAACCTCATATGTCCTTGAGCAAGTGTGTTCCGGATTTAGGGTTTTCACTTGCAAAGTGGTGGTCCTATACATGGAAGAAGCATATAAAACCCAAGGACAGTCACCCTCACAACACACAGCTCTAACCCTTCTCTTCTCTATCTTTGTAAAGCTAATGGATTTTCCATTCTTACATGCATAATTCCTAATAGCTTCCCTCAATTGTAGGTGTGAGGCAAAGCACTGACCTAACTCAAATGAGGGATCTTCAGACATTGATTCATTGAACTGGGGATAACTAATCTTTTTTCATGGTTTCTTTTTCATTTTAGGAGCACCTTCTTCATCAGATGAACTATCCACGTCCACCTCATTTGGTGTATAGTCAAAGTCATGCCCTGCATCAACAACCTTTGTTAAGTCCCCTACTTCAATTGTCCTCAGTTTCACAACTTCATCATCACTAACAGGGTAATCACTGTCCACTATCTTACCATCTTCTTCCCTAACCTCTACAGAGTCCTTTGAGGTTACAGAGCCATCACTGTCTTCATCCATGGTGTTCTCTGACTCTAAAATTCTACCAGAAGATTGCACATTTTTAGGCAGAACAGTAGATGTAGAAGCGACTTGAGAATCCATTGGTTCACTGTGCTTCACATAAACTTTTATTACCCTATTGTCTTTTACATTTTTTGTTAAGCTTAGGGCAATCTGATCTGTCCCTAATAACAGAAGTCCTGTACTTAAGGTGCAACCATGCATCTTAGAATAAAATTTTGGCCAGTTCTCTTGTTTCACCATATCTATTTCATACCCTAATTTCTCACAACAATCAACCAACTCAAGCAAAGACATCTGATCTGGATCGCAGTAGTCAAAATAAGCAACTTTACCACCTACATAAACTGTAACAGGGCAGTTTCTAAATTCACCTCCATGGTGCAACTCAATAGTAAAGAATTCAGAGTCATAGTCTGCATTAAATCAAATAAAAATTGCAAGTTAAAATATGTTGAAAATGAATTACATAAAAAGCCTATTTTTCCAATTTCATCTCAACTGCCACAACATAAACCCTAATTACAAGATATAGTGTAACATAAACCATAATTGCATTCATTCGAATATCTGCACAAATTAAAATATGTTGCAATTCCATAACAGGAAAAGCCATGTTTCTCAGTTTCACTACAACAGGCACAACATAAACCCTAATTGCAAGAAATGCTCTAACAGGAAAATACGAACACTAGAAAACCCTAATCGCGACTAATTTTCAATCGTTGAAAAGGTAATCATTGATAATATAATTGAATCTAATGAAAATAGATAA
This sequence comes from Escallonia rubra, assembly GCA_033065855.1. NCBI lineage: Eukaryota > Viridiplantae > Streptophyta > Magnoliopsida > Escalloniales > Escalloniaceae > Escallonia > Escallonia rubra. The sequence goes on from JAVXUO010001630.1 coordinate 19,444, forward strand.
ATGAATGAATGACTTACCGTATTCTGGAAGCCCGTAGTTGCCCAGGCGCAGAACCCCTACCATTGTCGCGATTATAGAGGGAAAGAAGCCGTAGTCGCGATGATTTTGGCAAAATCCTCCCACGATCGTCTCTAGTGCCATGATTGAAATGATCTTCTCTGTTTTGGAAATGACCCAAAACAGAGGGTCTGGACTCCCTTATGTTACAGCCCCGCAATCTTTCCCTCCAAAACATGCCCATGCGATTTTACCAATATGCCCTCAATATGTTGGGGGATAATTTTGCAAACCCTTGATTTTTTGAAAAAAATGGACAGAAGGTAAACGTTTGCAACGTTAGCCATAGTTTGGTGGATAAAAAAGCTATTTTGAAAGGTCTGAGATATAATTTGCAAACGTGCCATATGTGAGGGTATATTTTCGCTATTAACCCTAATGAACCTGTCTATTGCATGTACTTTTTTTTTTTTTTTTTAAGGAGTTGCTAACTTGAGATTTGCCAACTTGTTATATACAATGTCTCTCGTCACTCCAAGTGCAAGGAGTTTAACTAGATCATTTTTGGGCGACAAGGAGTATGACTTTGGCTAGTGACGACAACCAAGGCCTGTTTTCTAGGTCAACTATTCTTTTGATAAAATAAGATACATGTGCACTTTACTAACCCTAAATTAACGACTATGTCCGCGTTTAACTATGAATCAGCCTCCAGATTATTGTGGCTCCACTAGTAGCAAACTTGAGATAGACAGCACATTTTTAAACACATTTTCCATAAAGCATCTTTATTACTACAATCGTCATGATAGTAACAGCACATTATTAATATGGCTCCACTAGTGATAATTTTATATATTTGAAAAAAGTCCAACTCTTCTATGATTTATTTTTAATTACTAGTCTCTCAAATCGGGCGTAGTAATCAGTGACGGATTCAGGAATCCAACCTAGACTGGACCCAATATATAAGACAATTTTGAAAAGAAAGAAGATTATCAACGATCAACACAACAAAGTTGATATGTTCTGTATAAATAGGTGTTGTACAATAGTAAGCTACAATCATAATGCTTCGTTTTACCAATAATCATAGAGTTGGATTTTCCTCTTTTTGGTGATATACTTATCATATTACATTTAACTTCTTTTTGGATTTATATGTCGATCAGTATTTGGACTGCTGAATAAATGAGAAATGAGAAAGCCCACCTAAGGTGTTACAGCTGAACTACAGATCTAATAAAACGGGCTAAAATCCAGTATTGTAGTAAGGATAGGTCCAACAACAAACCAGAAATTTTGTGGAAAACTACATAACTATAAGGATAACAAAGGCTTATACCACATTAATAGTATTAGCATCATATAAAGTAAGTCATATGATTGACCAAGTAATATGATTGGAGAGTAACGTACGACCTTTTCTTCTCTAACGTTTATAATCTAGAGAAAACTCGACACCACTCTAACGTTTATATCCAATCTATGAGTATTTGACAATATTTTGGAGTTCTTTTAACCTAAAGCTTTAAACATTTTTCAGTACTATTTAAGTTACCGCTATTCCTACATAATCTACTCTTACTCCTAATCAAACCGAGTATAATAATACAATAAAGACAACTTACCTACTAGTGTTCGTCATGGACAACTCTTATAAAAGGATAACACTTTGAGAGTATAAAGTATTAATTCAAAGATTGAATACACTTTTGGTGACTGTTTGAGTGAGTCAAACAGTTGGTTTGATGGTTCTAAGATACGTAGGTTTACTTGAGGTAGACAAAGGCCTCTAATGTAAACCGGGAGCTAATAATTTGTGTTGGATGCCTGATGAGGATTTATGGAGACGACATTTATGACCTTTTTAACTGGGTTGTAATCATGTTCGTTTTACTCTTTTACTCAAGCTTGGCTTCCTTGATTAATCTGACTTGGCCCCGCATTGAGGTGGGATAGGGCCTCGTTTTACCATATTGGCTATAATTTCAGCCAACCTTAGTCACATTTTTTACGAATCTTCTAATTGATGACACATGGCATATGAGACTTTAGGCCCTGTGTTAGCGAGGCATATGTCCTCCCTTTACTCAGAATTGGGCACCTGTTATTGTTCTTGATTTGAAAGTTTGATTAGACAGTCACCAACTTGTTCCAGGATGAATCTATATGCAAATCGGTGCCCTCCCACGGTACTATATCGTAGGCATATGTTGCGATGCCCTAGATCTATGCCTACGGTGTTGAAGATTATCACCTATGGTTATGCCGTAGCTATATACCTATGCCAAATTTGTTTTAACCCGCTTATAGAGACGGTTCAATAGCCTACGGTCACACCGTAAGAATATGTTTAATTATAGAACCCTATGCCTATAGCCGATACCGTAGGGATATGTTTACCCCATAGGTACCCTAAGCTATACCTACGGTACATTCCGTAGGGCAAAGTTAAACTGTGGCCCTTCCTTTTAAATTTTGAAGCCTAATTAATGTTCAAAAATTGAGACCAAACCTGAACCTACGGTTTACACCGTATGTTCAAGTAGTGCAACTGAATTCCCCCCCACCATGCTGAATTTTTTTCTGGGCTTACTTTTGTTTCATCACGGTAACATACAAATGCAATTGAAGTAGCAACTAAAGTATTATAAACATGTTTTGCAATTGCATAAGTAGTGCAATGTAACAATAATCATGTGCACCAAATTCCATACAAAGTGTCAATCTCACCACTTAAATTTAAAAGCCATCATAAAATCTCAATATCAACCTAGATACTATACACATCCACCCACATTAGTTGCGAACCACGCACAACTCATGGGAACTAGTCCTCTTTCGCAGTGCTTGCATCTTGCTCCTCGCCATCATAAACAAAGCATCATCAATGACTGAGAGGTTGTATCAAAATTGAGATCAGTTGTGTGTGTGTGTGTGTGCGTGTGTGTGTGTGCAACCTTCATAAGGTGAGTAATTTTGACAGTTCTAAAGTTCTTAGTACTAATACACGACATCCCCGTGTCACACAAGCAAAATTGGCCATCTGCAAACTTAAAAATGAGATGCAAGTCCTTATATACAAGTTTTTGATCATATCATAGACCACAAATTAAAACTTACAAGTTCTAACAAGTCATACAAGCTGTTCTTGGGAGGACAGCTTCTACTAGAGAGCCTAACCGCAATTTTATGACACTAGTATCTTCATGGTGCTATGAAGTTTGAAGTTACTGAAGATAACACACATCTAGAGTACTTATAGGGAAATCCTTTGGATAATGTCCTTGTCCCTATGTGTGTGTGTGTGTGTGTGTGATCGTGGGCTATGTTCTTACATGGTAGGGGAGGTTTAAACGACGAAAAAAAATAAGTTGAAATGTTTACAAAGAAGCTGAAATTTCATGGCCAAATGCATAATTGTAATAACTCTACAACAGGAAATATTATTGTACAGAAAAGTGAGTAACGGAATCCTCCCTGAGTGTTGAAAGGCCTCAAATTTTGGCTCTACGTTTGCATGAAATTGGCCTCGAACTCATCCATCTTAGACTTGAACTCGTCCATATTAGACTTTATTTTGTTGAATTCTTCAAGTTGAGACTTCATGCTATTAAATTCTTCTAGTTGCGACTTCATGTTTTGGAGTTCTTCTAGTTGAAACTTCATACTGTCAACTTTAGCCACTCTCTCTCTCTCTCTCTCTCTCTCTCTCTCTCTCAACACTATAGGCTCTTCCATAACGTTTGGAGCAGGCTCGGCATAAATCCTTCTGTTTGTGCCAAAGATGTTCATGATGTTGGCTCCCAAACTCATGCAATGAACTATATTGTGCCCATCTTTACCACAAGTTTGTGAAAGTATATCATTACGGCTGGTAGCAAGTATATTGCTTTCATCCTGGGATATTGTAGCAGCATCTTGTTTCCTCTTGATCTCATCCTACAAGAGAAAGGGCGTGTCCGATAGTCAAATAACCTCTCGTGAACAGCTGTTTATGAAATCAGATGCGTCTTCGCTTTGAGTCCATTAGAATAGAATAGGGGGTATGCCTTCTCTTTAAATAACAAAGATGATGTTATTCTCGGATGGGGGCAATTAAAGACACATAAGAAAGCATGTCACAAACCCACAAACATGTGTCATTAATTCTTAGATCCTAGTATGGACCAAAAGTTCTGCATCAGAGTGAGCAGTTGATGTCTTCACATTTTATGTAACTAAAACAAAAAGATGAAGTCATCTGCCGTTAGAAATGACCTACAAGCAATTGTTTTCAGGAAAAAGAAATGTTATGGGGCTTATTTGCTCATGCTACTTCACAGCATCAACACATTTTGCATGACAATGAAAGAACCAGTACTCAAGTACACTAAATGCAGGAGCCTATGAACCAATTTGCAAACAAATTGTAATCATTCTAAGCAACTTTTGATTGATTTCAAGAAAATCCTATCTGAAATCACATTAAGAGAATTGCAAGAGACATGTTTAAACTAACCCATTTCTCAAGAATAACACTTTTGCCACAAGATGCAAACCCCATGTAAGAAAAAGCACCAAATTACCACCCCGTTAAAATCAAAAGCCATGAAAAAACCCAAAAGCAGCACAAAGAAAGCCACTTTCCACAGAGGAAGCCAATATAAATACCATTAAAATCAAAAAACCACTCAAAGTTTTGAAATTATTTACGGTGCAGTTGCCTGTCCATATGGCAGAAGATAGCATTTGCCTCTAAATAATCTTGGGAACTTCTTCTACCTTCGTTTGCTTCAGTTTTCACCATTGTGCAGTGTGATAATGCAATGCCACAACTATATTATTGCTAGTTTAATGGGCACATTGCCGGTCTAAATTGAGCTATGTTATTTTAGCTCACACTCAGCTATCTAAAACTTTTTGCTGGCTGTGTGTATAGGTAACTAAACTTGTGGCCCCTACAGTGTTGATATGAAACACGTTGATCGGAAGCTCAAATCATGTCGTGATCTAGGCTCACATGACAAGTAGTTTTTCTACATTATATGGAACATAGCCATTATACGGAACAAACAAGTAATTTTTATCCTACAAAATAACGAACGAGTGAACTAAATTTCATTCTATCATGAAACACGCAATGCAGTTAAGGAAACTTGCACACTTTCATTTACATAACTAGGACTTACCAACTTCTCTTTTGCAGATTCTAGTACAGTCTCATCCTTGCAAGTGCGCGACACTATTTACATCTCAGTTCGAGAACTATTTATTCCATCCTTCAAGTACTACCAAGTAAAAAACAATAGAAAGAAAATACATGTCATTCACAGAGTGTATACATGGCATATATTTTATGCATTTTAAATGTTCTCACCAGTTCATGGTGCTTCCTAGGAAAAAACTTGGAGCCAAGTGTATGCCCTATCAAGTTTCCCTTCTGATTTTTTTACTTTTTGGACCGGCTGTTTCTGTTTTTGTATTTTCGTTAGTAGATGAAGCATCAAAATCACTGAAGTGTATATCGTAACTAATCATTTACATTTGCTTAACTAGTTAACCAATAGTTAACTATTGTCTCCCACTGGATTTTGTCCACCCTTAAGTCCTTCATATTGCTCAGGGATTTGGCTCGGTCATTCTCTATAAAATACTTATGCTTTAAATCATACTTCCAACATCTCCACATGTTGTCAAGCCTCTCAAATATATGTTTTTTTGCCAACAGGTTGTCTGTTGTGTATCGTTTCTGCAAGCATAATTTAAGACTCATAAATAGAGCAAAACTTGTGTGGAGTTTATATCATGATTATTCGACATAGTTGAAGAATTGGTTAGTGCATGAGATTACCATTTTAAAAAGCAGAAAATGGACAGGCAATTAATTAGAAAATTATCATAAAAGGAAGAGTTGTGTGTTTTAAAGATAAAAATACCGTCATTTCAACCCAAGCAACCTCCATATCATCTTTGGGAGTAGTTGTTGCATCAATATGTGACAGTCATGGCTTTTCAGCCCTTAGATCTTACGCTCTTTGACATTCAAGCATCTAGAAATATTTTCCGAATATCCATCCAGAACCTTAACGTTCTTCAACACTTCAAGAACTGTGGTTTTCTCATCCTTTGACATGGTAAAGCATGCAACAGGCAATTCATACCGATCTCTCGATGTGCTGATTGGCCTAGGATGTAATTCTGCCCTAATATTCCTATCTTGTAAGTCAAGTCGAGCTTTAAGATTATCCTTTGTCTTCCCCTTTAGACCCAACAATGTTACCATGAGGCTATCACAAATGTTTTTCTCAATATGCATTACGTCTAAATTGTGGCGATGGAGAAGGGTTTTCTAATATGACAATTCAAAGAAAATATTTTTTTTCCTCCAATTATGCGTGGCTGCTTTGGGAACGGTGTGCTTAGTTTTCTTTCCAAAAGTGACATCAATGTCTTTTATCATTTCAGCTATATCAGAACCAGAAGGTTCGATAGGAGCTTCTCGAAACTCACATTCTCCATTGAACTTCACTTATTGCGTCTAAATTTATGATCCAACTCTAGAAAACAATGATGTGCATTGTAACATTGCTTACCACGTATCTGTTTTGAGCATGTACTTCCTAAACAAGCTGGACAGGCTAACTTACCTTTGGTGCTCCATCCACAAATCATGCCCAAAGTCGGAAAGTCACTAATGGTCCATAAAACTGCTGCACGCATTGTGAATGTAGTTTTGGTAGCCACATCATATGTTTCGACCCCCACAAACAAGACCTTAAGCTCCTCAATCAATGGTCTTAGATAAACATCAATGTCATTCCCTGGGGAAGACGATCCAGGAATCAACAATGGCATAATCAAATTACACTGCTTCATGCACATTCATGGCGGTAAGTTGTAAACAACCATAGTCACCGGCCATATACTGTGACTCGATCCGTGGGTGAAAGGATCCATACCGCCAGTTGACAAGACAATTCTAATATTGCGAGGGTCAGAAGCGAATAATGGATGCATTTCATTGAAGTGTTTCGAAGCCTGAGAGTCAGCCGAATGGCGATTTACCCCGTCTTTTCGGCATTTTCTATCATGCCATACCATGTCAATTGCTGTTTCAGGTGACATGTACATCCTTCGTAAAGCTTGAGTTAATGAAAAATTTCGCAACTTTTTGAGGACAACTTTATGACGTTTTGACTTAGAGGTTTCAACTACAGTCGTGTGATCTGGCTTGCCTTGCACCGTCTTCCACCTTGATTCCTTACAAACAGAACAAGAGCTCTTCTTTTTGTTCTCATTCCAATATACCATGCAATCATTTGTACACGCATCAATCTTTTCATAACTAAACCCCAAGTCTCCGATCAACTTTTTGGTTTCATAAAAGTTGGCTGGCAGTTGCTCTCCGAAAGGAAGTATCATTCTTAATTTGTCTATCAACTTGTCGAACGACTTGTCACTCCACTTATTAGTAGTACACTTCAAATTAAAAAGCCAAACAATGGAAGACAATTCTTGGTTTGCTTCATTCATGTGCTTCTCAAATTTTGCAGCCTTGGTGCAAGGACTATCTTGAAGTCGATTTCTAAGAACGTCGCTAACAAGTTCAAGCATATTATCGACTTCGAGGTCATTTACAGAATCCCTGTTGTCAACATCATTCAAAAGCATGTTAGCTTCAGCTTGAATCTCGCCATGATTAACCTCACAATGATCTGTCCATATTCTATAGTGGTTTGCAAATCCTCTCAAAACTAAATGTTCCTCGACTGTCTCCGGTTTCTGGAATAAACCGTTGACACACCACGTACAAGGACACAAAATCTCCCCAGAAGAAGTACCCACATTTTGAAATGCAAAATTAAGAAATCTATTAACATCTTGGTGGTAAGCTTGTGAGGCCCTTGGTAGGTTTAGCCACTCATTGTCCATATTAGGTTCCTTCATGGAAGTAATAAACTAGCTGAAGCTTAATAAATTAAATATGTGAATAAATGAAAAAATTAAGTTACTCGTACAAGGTCATAGATAGGTATACCAAAATCACCTACTATATACCTTACCGAAACAATACCTTTTAAACTGAAATTATGTTAGCATAAACTTATACTCCCAGTCCTAGAGTACATGGATTTCCCCCACTTACTGGGGCACTTTGGTTCTTTTTATCCCATTTTACTTATCAAAATAGTATGTGATTCGAAACAGATAATTTCAACAAGATAATTCACAACTATTAACCCCCAAACAGAGGTATGTATCCCTCAACATAATTTAAGTACCCGTAGATTAGGATTCCAACATGAATGTAGCAGGCTATCATTCAGCAGTTTATGTCGATCATTATCGAGGATGCAACAGCTGACCTCATATGTAACATCCCAGAATTTTTTGGAATGTTAACACTCACTCGATTAATGACACTAAGACAATGTTAGCCTCATAACCAAATGGACAGTCATCATCAAAGCAGCTAAAGCTTTAATCAAACTATACTCTCAGTAGACTGTCATAAATGATACATCAATCTTCGTCTGAATTTTTTTAAATAGTAATCATTACCCGCGCAGGGATTCTAACGATCAATACCAAAATTTAATTCATTTTCTTTCACTCGGCTCTATTCCATACTCAGGTCACCTACTGCTGGTTATCACCTGTGGAAAGGAATTCAAAAGAGAGTGAGCTTTTGAGAGCCCAGTAAGGCCGATCAAAGATTTAAACAAACAAAACGATTGAGACGATTTTACATTTAAGCCAAATAACAACTTTTAAAACGGAGAAACAGAACGATTCAAATGATTTTGTATATACAATCAAATGATAATTTTAAAAGGGTTTAAAAATAAAACCACATCCTTTCAATAAAACATAAATAGATAACATTGAACATGAGTAGTACGCTGTAGTAAAGCCACCCCGGCAGTGCTCGATACGCTTTACATATGCATATGTACACTGACTAGTTCATTTAGGTACTAGTTTAACCCAGTCAACAGACAATCCTTATAATGCCAAAAATATGCATCATCCTTATAACTCTCAAATTACTAACTCATGTCAACATTTAGAAGGTGTAAATACATTTGAAGTGACTTTACGATGAACAATCAATAAACAAATGAAATGAACAATGAATTTCAAACAATCGCGTTCAGACTCAAATTCGGGTTACACGGGCAATTGAAAGTATTTTCATGACAAATAAAAATATCAGAGTTCATTAAAAATTCGTTAACAACTCAGAAAAATTATATTTGATATTATTGATGAAATGGAGTTTCAGATAGAATTCCTTACCTCAATCCAAGCTATGCAACCTCGATCAAAATTCTCTAAATAAACCTAGATCGGCAATCCATTTGTTAGAACACAATACATGTTACAATACTATAAACCTAATATCAATTACTCATCTTGTGCTCACTTCTAACCCCGAAATCGCGCAACTCAAAACGGCCTCGCACACAACCAACCTAACCGAAAATCATGTACGCTCCTAAATGCGTAACGATATTTTCACGAGTTTAAAGGCTCAAACGAATATTATAAATCTGAACTTGCTAAAAATATTAAAAATACATACAATATCCGAAACATATGAAAATTTAGCAGAAATTCTGATATCACCATGCGACTCTTCCTATACAGTTTTAACATTTTATGATAATTGCACAATGCCCAACATCCACGTAGTATAACTGTGCATAAACCCTTTTTGCCGTTAACCTACTCTTCCTTTCATTTTCCTCTTCCCTTTCGTTTTCATTTTTCAATACCCACTTCATTCCTTTCATTTCAGTTTCAATTCTACGCCTTCCTTTCATTTTCCTTTTTTTTTTTATTAACACACTCACACACCTACAGTAACACACAAAAATATATATATACACACACTCATATACACAACCCACACAGCACTCCCACCATTCTAGCACTCACACCGTCACAACCTTCACGTATACACTGAAGTGGAATTATCACAATGGTCAGAGCATAGCTACTTGTAGCAGTGTGCTCTATTCAGGGAATTTTTTTTTATTATTATCATTTTGGCTGCACCGACTACTGAACTTGGTTGGATGGTGCTTTTGCAATCTTGCTTTCAGTCAGGTTGTTTGGTCCTTTTAGTAGTGCCCAAACTCCATTTAACTCTTATGTACAGAATGAGCTCCCTTCAGCTGCAATGTTTGATTATTCTGCAAGCTAAATATGGATATTTTTCCCCTCATTTTGTTTTTTCACTTTTCCTCGTGTGGTGGTTGTTTATATGGCTGAATCCTGCTAAGAGATTGCAGTTTTTTTCTACTTTTACTCCATGCAGTTTATACACACAGTTAGCCTAAATATGCATGTGAACATGTGTGTTGCTTTCCACATCTTCATCTCCTCCATCCTTCTCTCATACACACTCATGAGCTCACAAGTATTCACACATTACACACCCCACCGTATACTCTCACAAGACAACACCCTCTCATCCAAGACACACTACACTACACAGCCACACCCTCTTGATAACCAGCACTAACACAACTGCCCTCTCTTTCTCCATGTCTCTCTCTTACAACTACACTCACAAACCCACAACACTCTACCAACACACACCCGTCGCTGCTTTACACACATATCGTACACACACAATATGTACACACCTTACATGCATAACACACTGTTTAGACTCACCCACCGTATACACACCCATTCGCACATTGTTTAAGCACTTTCTATTTACCCATTCACACACGCACTCTCTGTTTACCCACATACATGAAGTTTCACATAAACACATACTACACACATTCCACGCTCACACATCTACATCCACATCCACACACACACTAGACATAGACCATAACCACACACACACCACAACAGCACACATCTACATATTTTTGCCCATACACCTACACAAACACAGTCATACATACACCACCACCATAATGTCGTACACACAAGTGACCCTTCACAACCTTGCGTACACACGCCTACACATCATATAATCGCACCCCGTACCCTGTAAACAACGGCAGCCATTGTTCCTCTCTCTCTCTCTCTCTAAAAAAAACCCCACATATACAAAGCCATAACCCACAAGATGCAACAGCCCCCTACATCTGTAAACCCTCAAATACACAAGAAGAGAAAAAGACTAAAAAGCTTATCGGAAAATTTATTGGATCGCCGTGAATTTCCAAGCCTTCTTTCTCTCTCGGTCGAGCTTCAGAAAAAGGGAGAAGGCTTGGATGGCTGCCCTACGAATATGTAGGTTATATATATAAAACCCTAAAAGCAAAATTACCAAAACAAACCCCTAAAGTTTCGTTAGTTGTTTAAAAATGTACCCAAAACTTTTTATTATTAGGAAATAGCCCAAAATAACTATTTACGATAGAATAATGTGCTAGGAAAAATATAATGGTTGCTACATGACCCTTCTTATACTAATCGTCGCTAGAAGTTACTAAATAAAAATATATCAACGCTAAAGATTTCGCCGCGAACAGTTTTCCAAAATATCGGTTACGCTAATTGTCATTAAATACTTCAATCAATATCACTTATAATGGCCATCTTGAGATTATAACTTATAGTTTTCAGAAATTTTGTCTTTAAAAGTTGCCGATAAGATTTTCGCTCACGGAAATCTACGCTAAAACTTGCGTATGAAAGTTACACTTTAAAATAAAGTTAAGCGGCCAGGAAGTATAAATGTTGGGGTGTGACATCATATCTGACTCATTATTTTACATTTTCAATTGGGTGCAATGACATACATTACCTACCCTAGAGTTTTAACCAGTTTTTAGCATAGATTATGGTGCAGGATATAAATGTGATGACCTATATGTTTTTATAGATATAGCATTAAGACTTTTGAAAACTGTTTTACAGATATAGCATTAAGTCCAAACTATAAGCAATTGGCATCAAATTTAGAAGCTCAACTTTCTAATTAATATTCATGTACATGCAAAAAATAGTAAATGAATTAAAAGTACCTTTAATTGAGCCTAAAAGGTTCGAAGCCCCACTTTTAACAAATCCCAAGCACACGAATGTATTTTCCCTATCAAGCCCGGCCAAAAAAGAACCTAGCATCAGTTAGAGTTCGTATGTATGCAGCACCGTTTTCGGTTATCGTAAGCAATCCCTCTTAACCCAGGGCATTATCTTGAACATTTTGTGAATTTACCTGGAACTTGATTAAAGAAATAATCTTGAATAAAGCAAGTTACCTGGAACCCAGGTAATTCCAGGGCATTATCTCTCTATATATGTTCGGTGTCATGGTGTCTGTCACTGAAATTATTATTATTATTCTTATTATTATTTTTGACTTGGATGAGTTTGGTCACTTAGATGAGACATGAGAGCACCTGATCTAAGCTACATGTGGCAGAAATAACAATCGAATCCCTAAAATTTTATTACATGTGACTATGGCTATGGGAGCTCTATGATGTGCTGAATATCCTCAAAAGACCATTGTTACTTGAAGTATCAGCCTCATGGTAAATTCTTATATCAAAGTGAAAAACAATCAGTTGATTTTCTTTGGCATAGACTTACTACTAGAGTTCTTTGCACACTCTCCCTCGAGACCAAACAGGAACATCCAGACATACGTTTTTGATGGCTTTGTGATGCACAATGAGGCCATTGTAGTAGCAACAAGAGCTAGGTTGCCTGATGCAGGAAAGTCGGATAAGATGATCACTCATTCTAGTAAGTTCGAGAAAAGAGAGGCACATTGCAGGAAGCTGCTACTGACTTCAAAAGATGATATAGTTCCTAGAGATTTTGCATTATGAGTCCAATTCAAAAGTAGCAGGTCCATGGATCCTCTGTAAAAGATTTCTACTGACTATGAAGAAGAGCTAGTTTAGCTATATTATACCATGGCGGTTTCCTTCAACTTCTATGTCAATGTTGCATCTATACTCTGGCTCACGGCCTCCTAGTAGAAGATCATATCTCTGTGGCTCATAGCAACCTACCCGACTCCCCTCCCTTCTCACTTTGGGGGTAAAATTCACATTCATCAATTTCATAGAGAAAAGCAGAAGAACCTCAATATGCTATCAACAAAACTTAAGCTAACAACAACAACTAAGAAGTTCAGTGGTCAAAATACATGGAGAAAATTGACATTCTCCCAAACTGGCATGTTGCAAAGCATACAAAACAGAAGTTGAAGTGCAGTCCAATTTTCGAATGCTTCATGTTGCAAAGCATACAAAGGAATGAAGGAAGGACAAAATAGGTGAAGTGCAGTCCAATTTTCGAATGCAGTCATTTTTTTTAGGCAGTGCATCTCCACTATTTATCACTCAAAAAGAAAATAGTTGACATGATGTAAGTGCAGTCCGATTACAAACTGGCATCAGTAGTAGATTGAAAATTATATATTTCTAAAGCAAAATGTGCTGAGATGAATTATGGGCAGAAAGAACACAAATCTAATAAAAGACCTACATGCTCCCTATTTGCATAGATATAGGACTTCACCAAAACCATCTAAAAAGGACAAGCAGAAATACTTCAATTAAAATTAGAAAAGAAACTCTTCTCGACTTACTTAACAATGAAGACTTTGAAACGAAACTTCTAAAAGTCTACCGGACAAAATAAACTTTTGCCAAAATCGATAACCGCATGTAGACTCAATGGACATTTAATTCATGAAAACTTTGGACAAGCTTTTGCAATACTAATAACTTGCAACTACAGAAAACATACCAAGCGACAAGATATACACGAGTATTATGACAATTCATCAATAGAGACTAAATATTTTGAGGGTAATCCTATGATAATACAAGAAGAGATACATCAGCATTATGACAAGAGATACACCTCCTAGATTCAAACTTTATTATGACAAGAGATACACCTCTTTTAGACTCAAACTTTGTGATTGAGTCAGACAATGACAGGGACAATAACATATTTTCAGGGCAATCCTATGAACCACAATCATAAACATATAACTTCTCTACCAAATAACCCTAGATTCATCACATCATACTCTAAATATCTCGTACCATCAATTAGGAGTAGAAGAAGATAGGATTCAACCTAGCAGCAAAATCTTGTATGGTGTGAAACCGAAATAAAAAGAAAAGGGGAATTGTTTCACCATAGTTGTGTTGCATCAAATTGAGAGCAAAAGAAGATACAAAATAATTATGAAAAGAAGATCGTCAGTATGGTGTCGGAGTAGTGTTAGTGATAAACAATTTATTTCATATTAGAGCATAAGATTGAGATTTGGGCATAAGCTTGGGATTCAGGTCGAGTACACAATTGTAGAACGAATGTTACTAGCCTTTGGAATTCAAATATTTTTAAGTGTTAACCAAAGAGGATGATAGAGGAATATGACTATGATATTTTGGTCTCTATGAGTAGCTCTATCAAATGGCAGCTATATATGGAAAAAGTTGTGATATCAAGATACAAGTGATATGGTGACATGTATTTTATTAGTGAATTTGAAAGAAGACATTAGCATTACTAGACCCTGGTGCCACTTTAGTCATTTGTTTCAATATCCTTTTGTGAATATCTAAGTGTTAGATCTAGAAATTTGAAACCATAGTTGTATCTGGAATAATATTCCAGGCTTTCAGCTTACACTTTGTTCTAATACCTCCTTTGCAAATTAGTCAAAGCATTAGAGCACACTTTGTTATGCCAAATTTCATGTCTCTGCACCCCAAAGAATTCTTTATTTGGTTGTGCTGATGAATAGAAATGATGCATTTTATATTTCACGAGCATCTTTTCTGATACATATGATACTCTAAGAAATCAATGATGTGTAGTGATGACGCATAAATTTAAACCTAGGGAGCAGCTTCGTCAAATTCCTTTGTATGGAATCAGTTTAACCTTCTTGAAATCCGTCTACTAGTGTGTTTGATCAAAATCAGTCCAAAGAGACTTTTGTCACTGCATCATCCGCAAATTTTTGCTAGAAATTTTGCTTCAGCTAGTTTAATTTCTTGTTTGACAAATTCAATAATATTAAAACAGGTACGTACTAACTTTTTTTTTCTACAACTTTTTTAATAACAATGAGTAAACTTCTCTCAATCTAAACACCTTCAAGACCCACAATATGCAAAGATCGAAGCCACACAAACTAAGCTTACGAAAATATCACATCCTCCACTTTCAAAGTAAGACATAGTCCACCAAAATTTCCATTGATCGATAAAAGATTAGTCACCAAGACGGCTCTGCAATGACATAACTTTAGAAACTTTGCTCATAAAAAGAAAGATGTTTAATATATTTGCTTTGGCCTCCATCCAAAATAACTTTTGATTCTAGTACAGAGTACATCAAAAAAAAAAAGTAAGTAACTTAGATCATAATTCCTGACCCAAAAGAAAGAAAAAAAAAAGGAGGAACAAAACAAGCCCATCTTTTACAATAGTCTGATCGTCAGCTTATAGCTTAATAATTAGAAAACTTCACTTTTTATATTTAAATTTCACAACAGTCACTAAATAATTATAGAATAACAAGTAAAACACACTCAACGATGAAAGTGAAAATCAAATAAGTAAGAATGTACCTCTAAAATCAATTCAATTTAATCTAAATAAAAGGTGTTTACCATAGAGAAAGAAGGTAGAATTCAGCCTGGCTGTATCCATTTCCTTAGCCACCCGCAAAATATAGAGTTGTAGGTCATGGTCAACGTCTTTATTAGTTCGAAAAGGCACAAAGTTGTACCAGGAAACTGTGAACCAGGCTGTGAACATGAACCATTTTCACGCGTGGTTCCTAAGGTCAAGAAAACGAGCCCCACTTGCGTGTCTTGGAGTAATATTTAGAACCCTCAATTCTAATTGCTAAAGCTCAACACCAAGAATATCTACCTGCTTCTGTGAGCAAACAGAGGGATCGAGAGCATGGACTATCCAAGCCTATCTATCTGCTTTCTGTTCATTCTCAATTTCCTAGTTAGCCTCATTACTCCCCAGTCAGAATTCAAATTCAACCTTTGTTCAAATAGTACCAACTACACCACCGACAGCACATACGAAACGAACCTGAAAGCCCTCCTTTCCTCCATCCCCACCAGCTCCGACCTCAACTCCGACGGCTTCTTTAATGCTTCCATCGGCCGAAACCCGGACCAAGTTTACGCTATTGGACTCTGCAGAGGCGATCTGGCGGTCGCCAGCTGCCGCAGCTGCCTCAATGACTCTATTCAAGCCCTCACCCAAGCATGTCCTAATCAGAAAGAAGCCGGTCGCTGGCACGATAACTGCATGTTAAGGTTTTCCAACCGTAACATACTCGGCTCCATGGATGATAGTTATGTTTACGTCGGTCGGGGTATCAATAACGCGACGAATGAAACCCAGTTAAATGTCGTGCTGGGAAATCTACTGACCCCTTTACGTAACGGAGCCGCCGCGGGCGGTGTACGGAAGTATGCGGCTGATGTGGCCGACTACACGAGCCTTTTCAAGATTTATGCGGTGGAACAGTGCACACCGGATATATCGGTGATGGATTGTGGGAGGTGCTTGGATGTGGCTAGGACTGACGTGACCACCTATTGTAATGGGAGTCTTGGTTGTTCTTGTATTAAGCCTAGCTGTGTTCTTAGATACGAGCCGTACCAGTTCTTTCAACCTCCGGCTGATGCACCGCCACCGCGCAGCACGCCGGCTCCACCGACGGCGCAGCCTCCTCCTGACACCCCTGGTACGCAGGGGCGGACCTCCCCCATGACCGGGGGGGGGGAGGGGCCATGACACCCCTCAAGATTTTTTGAACTCCTCTTTTAATTTTTGGGATAATGAATAAATATATAAAATATTTCTGAAAATGTCACATATTATAGCATTAATTTATTAAAATTTTATTTTGTCGTGTTTTTTACTCTTTGTACCTTGTCTTTGTCTTTTTCATTGTCATTTTCTTGCACTATTCTATATTCTAAATCTCCATATTACAAAAGGACAAGAATAGATTAAGGTAAATTATTTCTATTACTTTAAATTCTTATAATTTGTTAACTTATACATGATTAAAGTAGTCATGCGATTAATAATCACATTAGTAATATATCTATAGAGTAAGAGTTAAGTTTTTTTTATGCAAAAGTGATAATTTATTATTGACCAACCTTAACAAGTTAAATATATCACTATGCATAGCAAAGATATATTATTAGTAGTCAAATTGAGCAATCTATTGTGTATTTAATGTACTTTATAGTGACGCTTTTATAATGTGTTTTTGATTATTCATATTTTATATGAACTCGAACCTTTTGAATTCTTTTATGTTAGTCACAATTTTTTTTCTTCTTTTTTGGCACCCCCCGATTAAACTTTCTGGATCCGCCCCTGCTGGTACGCTATGTGCTAGTCTATTTTCATGTTTACGCTGTTTCAACAAGGGTAATAAAACTATTAATTGGGAGGTTAGGCTTACGGCTACATGGACCATTCATGGCATTAATGAAGTCTTGGAAAAGTTGGGGACATCGCAGATGCGCTTCAGTCTTCAACGACTCTCCTTGCCCAGATTTCTAAAGTTAGGCATTTGTCCTTGAAAAGTTAAGATTCGTAATCATAGGTATAAAACTCATGTAGTCGGATAAATGGAAATTTTATTGATGAGACGAGATTTGGTTGTTGCTTCTGAAAAAAATGTTTACCTTGACAGAAATGGTTTTAGTCGGAGAGTTCTAACCACAATGTAGTTATAAGAAATGCGATAGTAACAATTGTTTATAAGAAAAAGTACACCAAAAAAATGTAGTTAGGAGGGTTCTCTTTATCGTCTTGACCTATTTTTACCTTTAAAACGGGCATGACGACGGTTGAATGTGGACGGTATAAGAATTATCGGCTCTACAACGTCTCTATTAATGTAACACATTCATTGTTAAAAGATTGACATTAAAGATATTTTCTCGTTGTTTCTAAGATTTTTTATGACAATCTTTTATTATTAAAATGCATTCAGCGTCAATTTCGGTTACAACAGAAATGACATCCTAGTCCATGTAGACTTCACTTGTAATAATGTGAAAGTAGTTGTGGTTACATTTCATCTTTTCAATGAGGTACATGTAGTTGAGCAAATTTGGCATTTCATTCGAATTTCATCTGGTTATTGCAGGGGGTGGCAACAACAACCGGACCATTATCACTATAGCCATTCCTACAGGTTGTGTCATGTTGATAGTGGTCCTCATTTGTCTCTTTCTAAGATTGAGGAAGCGAAAGCATAATAACGTTGGAAGTAAGTTTGATGCTAAGATTAATTTCTTTCGTCACTCAAAAAGAGCTTAGTCTTCGTTCCAATTTATTATTATTATTACTATCACTCAAAAAGAGCTTAGTCTCCGTTCCAATTTATTATTATTATTATTTTCTCAACTAATTGGAGCACTTAACCATAACACGATATGATATTAGTACACATATGGGCTCCACCGAGGGAACCATATGTGGAGCCCACGTTTTAGTGCCCGAGAACATTATATTATATCATATGCAAACTGATGCCCGATTTCTGCTAAGGAGGTGGATATAATTGCATGGGCACAACGATGTCAAGAAACACATTTGAAGCGCGAACTTTTAGGTTTTACTTTTACACACATCGCATATAATTAAAGAGCTGTATCTTTTCTCCGGGAGGACGAACGTAACCATTATGATAAAAAAAAAATTAGATGGCTAAACATTTGACCATGTTAACTTCTTCTTTTTTGGTGAAGATGTCGATGAAATTAGCAGCGTAGAGTCCTTGAACATGAACTTCGACACTATAAGAGCGGCGACAAATAATTTTTCTGATGCTAATAAGCTTGGGCAGGGTGGATTTGGTGCTGTTTACAAGGTAACAAGCAGTATCCATAAATGTGTTTCTACAACTTCATTAGATTTTATTTGTCAAACTTTGTGAAGGTTTTTAAAGTACATTTTCACGTGATGTTGGTTCTGCTTGATCTTCAGGGCAGCCTTCAAAATGGACAAGAAATAGCTGTAAAGAGATTGTCAAGGGACTCGGGACAAGGTGATCTGGAGTTCAAAAATGAGGTCTTGTTAGTGGCAAAGCTTCAGCACAGGAATTTGGTTAGGCTCCTTGGTTTTTGTTTGGAAAATACAGAAAGGCTTCTTATCTATGAGTTTGTGCCCAACGCAAGCCTTGACAAGTTCTTATTTGGTATGGTAAAAAGTTCTTTTAATTCTCTATCATTCTATGGTTTATGTTGCTCTTTGGATTTTTAATGGGGCTAACCCGTTGGAAGGCGTGACTATCCTGTCTGAGGAGATGCCTTTAATTGTTCATAAGACAAAGCAAAAATTGGAAATAGAAGAACTAGGCGTACACGATTTATTATTTGTTATGGTATCAAATAACGTAAGATATAAGTTTGCACTACATAAGGTTACTTCAATGTTAGCTATTTTGTGGAGACTTGACAAAGCTTAATTTATGCATGTTTGGTCATGCGTGTAGATCCTACAAAACGTGGACAGTTGGACTGGGATAGGCGGTACAAAATTATTGGAGGTGTTGCCCGGGGTCTTCTTTACCTTCATGAAGATTCTCGACTTAGAATCATTCATCGCGATCTCAAAGCTAGCAATGTTTTGTTAGATAAAGAGATGAACCCCAAAATTGCAGATTTTGGCATGGCTAGACTGTTCGAGTTAGACGAAACCCAAGGCGATACAAACAGAATTGTTGGAACCTAGTAAGTATATTTGTTTCTTGATATATATGATACATGAAGCGCATAAATGTTGCCTATATTATCAAAGCAACACAAGAGTCTAGTAAACTCAAAGTTTTATTCTCGAGAAGATTGTCTAAGATGTAATCTTGAAATTGTGTTGTAAAACGAGCATTTTACTATTGTAGTGGATATATGGCACCGGAGTATGTAATGCATGGACAGTTCTCAGTGAAGTCAGATGTCTTTAGCTTTGGCGTGCTAGTCCTTGAAATTGTAAGTGGTCAGAAGAATAGTTGTTTTCGAATTGGGGAAAATGTAGAAGACCTTCTAAGCTATGTAAGTATGATTCCACAAGATGCATTACTAGGCACACTTGATCTGACACTATACTTACCATTATGATTGCACATGTTGAATGATTTTAGGCTTGGAAATATTGGCGCGAAGGAACGGATTCGAATCTAATCGATCCTGTATTGAGGGCCAATTCAGGTTCAATACGCGACATCAAAAGATGTATCCACATTGGACTGTTATGTGTTCAAGAAAATGTAGCTTCCAGACCGACTATGGCTTCAGTTGTTCTCATGCTTAATAGCTTCTCAATCACCCTCTCGCTGCCTTCAGAGCCTGCATTTTTTATGCACAGTAGCATCGATCCAGAAATTCCACTCCTTCACGAATACAGCTCTGGGGCTAAAGACTCCGGTCAATCAACAAGTAAATCTGCTCATTTCTCAGAAAATGAGGCTTCAATTTCCGAGTTAGATCCCCGATAGTGTTTAAGGATGCAGGTCCACTTCTATGATCAGACTACTAGCTAGGATAAGTCAAGGCAGTGATGTAGCACTCCTAATATTTTCAAATATATTTTAACACTAAATTTCATGTTCGTGCAGCCAAACGCATTATTTATTGTGCGGATGAAGAATAGCTAAATCGTTTGTATTATGTTTCACAAGCTTTCTTTTAGATAGATCGGATCCTCTAATTCAATGATGTGTACTGATGATGACGCTTAAAAATTGCATGCGTTTGATCCGAATCAACTTAACCTTCTTGAGATCCATCTGCTAGTATGTTTGATAGGAAACGGTTTATAGAGACTTTAGTCCTTACATCACATATGCAAATTTTGCTAACGATTTCGTTTCAACTTGTTTGATTTCTTGCTTGATGGATCCATTAATATGAAACCAAGACGTAAATTAACTTTTTTTTTCCTACAAGCTTTTAATTACTATAAGTAAACTCATGTCAACCTAAAAACCTTCAAGGCCCACAACATGTGAAGATTTCAGCCACACAAATAAAGCGTAAGAAAACAAGCAGCCATTTTCCTTCTAGCTTCTCCAAGAACTATCTCGATCAATCCTTCCAAACTTCCCCACATTTCTCCATTAGTAGTTTCAAAGCAAGACTTAATTAGTCCAGCAAAGCCTCCATCCGTAAAAGATTAATCACTCTGAAACCACTCTGGAAAGGCAGAGATAAAGTCAATATTTATACTTTTAAGTATGTGATGTCAAGCTTTGGTTTTCTTAATATGACTTTGGTTAAGTATGCAGTAAAGTAATCGCTGTACTCCCGCCGTCTTTTAAGTTATACATGTTTTGACAAAAACAAAAAGGAAGCACCATAGCTTTCAGGATTCAACACCTTTGTTCTTATGACCCCTTATGATGCTTTGACCTCCGTCCAAAATAACTTCTGATTTCAACTAAACTTAGATCATAGTCCGTGATAAAAAGAAAAAATGGAAAAGAACTAGCTCGTTACTCATAATAGTCTGGTAGCCAACTTATAGCCTAACAATCAGAAAGTATTATTTTAATTCTACTTTTAACATTTCAGCTTCACAACATGAATTAGAATCAAATCCTTAAGGATGAAAATAAAAATCAAATAAGTAAGAATGTAGCTCTAACATCAATTTATAAACAGAATGTTTACCATAGAGACAGAAAGGAAGAGCACTTAAAATATATCAAGCTTTTGGTTTTCTTAATATATGTTTTGTCAAGTTTCCAATGAAGTAATCGTTGTACTTTCCGTATTTAAACTTACGCATGTTTGATCCCAAAAAAAAAATGATTGCTTTTACAATTGCACCGCCTTTATTTTTATTTTTTTGGCCTCTTACATGTTTAAAATATTTGCTTTGTCCACCACCCAAAGTAACTTCTGATTCTTACTAAACTTACATACAGGCTGACCAAAAAAAAAAAAAAAAAAGAGGAAACGAACTAGGTTATTACTCATAATAGTCTAATAGCCAGCTTATAGCCTAGAAATTAGAAAATAGGGTATTCAATGGCATAGTCTGTTGGTGGATCAAAGATCTTCAAAAAAAAGAGGAAACGATTTCCTCGATACTTGTCCTCAAAAGATTTTTCATATATACAGCAAACAAGAGTCGGATCTCGGATTTGGCATAGTCTATTGGTGGGTCAAAGATCATTAAAATAGGGTATTCAATGGCATATTGGGCATTTGCGATTTATTTCAGTGTGAACTGATTGGTGGCTGCCAAATGTAGCTCATGTATGTTCGGTTAAAAGTCTTGTGTTGTCCTACCAATTCTCACTTCATGATCTGTCATCTATTCCTTCCAAACTCTCATGGAATGTAAAATTTCCTTTTAGACTCTTTACTCTTGAAACTGTGACTCAGATTTTTAATTTTGACCTTTCCACTGATAATCTTTAGGATATTAGTTTCTGGCCTCATGTGTCAGATGGGTCCTTCTCAGTTAAGAAAACATATCAGTCTCTTGTGATTCAAAGCAAAGAGAACTTTGCATCTGAGCTTCAAGCCAGTGTTTAGAAGAAACTTTGGAAACTGTCCATCCCTGAGAAATTTATGTATGTCCTTTTAGGCAGTTATTACATGATACTCATTTTCACCTCTTCCTAGAATGCGGCTTTGTAAAACAGCTTTGGCAGACCTAAAGTGCAATCCTAAAAGAGAGCTCTTCTTTTTGTTCTCATTCCAATATAGCATGCAATCATTTGTACACGCATCAATCTTTTCATAACTAAACCCCAAGTCTCCGATCAACTTTTTGGTTCAATAAAAGTTGGCTGGCAGTTGCTCTCCGAAAGGAAGTATCATTCTTAATTTGTCTATCAAGTTGTCGAACGACTTGTCACTCCACTTATTAGTAGTACACTTCAAATTAAAAAGCCAAACAATGAAAGACAACTTAGTTTCAAACTTGCATCCTGGATACAATTCTTGGTTCGCTTCATTCATATGCTTCTCAAATTTTGCAGCCTTGGTGCAAGGACTATCTTGAAGTCGATTTCTAAGAACGTCGTTAACAAGTTCAAGCATATTATCGACTTCGAGGTCATTTACAGAATTCCTGTTGTCAACATCATTCAAAGGCAACATAGCTTCAGCTTGAATCTCGCCATGATTAACCTCACAATGATATGTCCATATTCTATAGTGGTTTGCAAATCCTCTCAAAACTAAATGTTCCTCGACTGTCTCCCGTTTCTGAATAAACCGTTGACACACCTCGTACAAGGACGCAAAATCTCCCCAGAATAAGTACCCACATTTTGAAATGCAAAATCAAGAAATCTATTAACATCTTGGTGGTAAGCTTGTTAGGGCCTTGGCAGGTTTAGCCACTCTTTGTCCATATTAGGTTCCTTCGTGGAAGTAATAAACTAGCTGAAGCTTAATAATTAAATATGTGAATAAATGAATAAATTAAGTTACTCGTACAAGGTCATAGGTAGACCTGGAAAAAATAAGACTGTACCCGCAGGTCTACCCGTACCCGTCCAAAAACCTCGGGTACGTGTATGTATATTATAGACCCGCTGAAATCAAACCCGGACCCGAACCAACCTGTAATTCTCGGGTCGGTCCGGGTCGGATTGCGGGTTACCCGGTTTTCATTCGTATATAATATGTACTTTGTGCCCTAATCATATTCAATCTCTTTTTTCTTCCCACTTCTCACCTCTCAGACTTCCATCTCTCTCTCACGCCATCCCCTTCCTCTCTACCATCGCCGCCACCCCTCTCAATCGAGATCTACCGCCATCACACCGTTTTCCACCTCACTCTAACAAGTAACAAAGCCACCGCCGATCGGCACTTATCGCCGGCCATAGCCTTCTCACAGATCTGCGGCGCCACACTCACCTCCTCACAGATCTGCGCCGCCACCTCCTCACCGATCTGCGCCGCCGCCTCCTCACCGATCTGCGCCGCCGCCTCCTCACAGATCTGCATCGTTCCTCCACCATCGATCTGAAGTTGCATCACCACCGCGACGCCACTATTCACTGTCGATCGACACGAATTCTGCGAGGAATGGAAGATTTAATTTTCATTATTTATGCATATGATTTTTTTTTTAAGAAAAGTGCATATGAATTATGATATGATGTATCTGTTGAAATTTAGTTGTAGTTGTTGTATTTTAGATTGTTAGTACTTAGTAGGAAATAGGATTGTATATGTATTGGAAATTTAATTTGCTTTATTTTGGATTGTGGGAGGGGAATGGGATATGGTATTTAATACTTCAGTTGATATAATTTTTATTTTTTTGTGAAATTTGGAAATGAAGAACACCGAACATGTTAGGTAGCTGAAAAAGCAAAAGAAATAAAAGAGAAAAAAAATAGCCCTAGATAGTTGGTATTTTACTATTTTATAGTAATTAAATTGTGTTTATCAAAAAATTAAAAATTAAATTGTTTACCCGCGGGTAATACCCTATTTTACCCGACCCAATTTTATCCAGGAAATACCCTATTTTACCCGACCCAATCTAAAAAATGGCTACCCGGGAAAAATCGGGTAAAATTTACCCGACCCAATTTTATCCGTACCCGGTCGGTTTTTATCCGTACCCGACTGGTCTACCCGTTTGTCAAGTCTAGTCATAGGTATACCAAACTCACCTACTATATACATTAACTTTCAAAACCGAAACAATACCTTTTAAACTGAAATTGTGTTAGCATAAACTTATACTCCCAGTCCTAGAGTACATGGATTTCCCCCACTTACTGGGGCACTTTGGTTCTTGTTATCCCATTTTACTTATCAAAATAGTATGTGATTCGAAACAGATAATTTCAACAAGATAATTGACAATTATTAACCCCCAAAGAGAGGTATGTATCCCTCAACATAATTTAAGTACCCGTAAATCAGGATTCCTACATGAATGTAGCAGGCTATCATTCAGCAGTTTATGTCGATCATTGGTGAGGATACAGCAGCTGACCTCATATGTAACATCCCAGAATTTAATGGAATGTTAACACTCACTCGATTAATGACACTAAGACAATGTTAACCTCATAACCAAATGGACAGTCATCATCAAAGTAGCTAAACCTTTAATCAAACCATACTCTCAGTAGACTATCGTAAATGATACATTAATCTAAGTCTGAAATTTTTTAAATAATAATCATTACCCGAGCAGGGGTTCTAACGATCAATACCAAAATTTAATTCTTTTTCTTTCACTCGGCTCTAATCCATTCTCAGGCAACCTAATGTTGGCTATTACTTGCGGAAAGGAACTCAAAGGAGAGTGAGCTTTTGAGAGCCCAGTAAGGTCGATCAAAGATTTAAACAACAAAAATGATTCGGACGATTTTACATTTAAACCAAATAACAAATTTTAAAAAGGAGAAATAGAACGATTCAAATGATTTTCTATATACAATCAAATGGTAATTTTAAAAGATTTTTCAAAGAAAACCATAGCATTTCAATGTAAACATAGGGATGCGTATCAACTCAATCCCTTAAATCAATAATCATTTCAAAACACTTCAAGTGCAATAAAACATAAATAGATAACATTGATCTGAGTAGTACGCTGTAGCAAAGCCACCCCGGCAGTGCTCGGTATGCTTTACATATGCATATGTACACTGACTAGTTCATTTAGGTACTAGTTTAACCCAACCAACAGACCATCCTTATAACTCCAAAAACGCACCATCCTTATAACTCCCAAATTACTAACTCATGTCAACATTTAGAAGGAGTAATTACATTTGAAATTACTTTACGATGAACAATCAATAAATAGATAAGAATGAACCGAATTTCAAACGATCGCTATACAGCTCAAATTAGGGTTACACGGGCAATTGAAAACATTTTCATGATAAATAAAATATCATAGTTCATTAAAAATTCGATAACAACTCAGAAAATTAAATTTGATATCAATGACGAAATGGGGTTCGGATAGAATTCCTTACCTCGATCCAAGCTATGCAACCTCGATCAAAATTCTTTGTATAAACCTAGATTGGTAATCCATTTGTTAGAACACAATCAATGCTACAATACTATAAACCTAATATCGACTACCCACCATGTGCTCACCTCTAACCCCGAAATCGCGCAACTCAAAACGGCCTCGCACACAACCAACCTAACCGAAAATCATGTACGCTCCTTAACGCGTAACGATATTTTCATGAGTTTAAAGGCTCAAACGAATATTATAAATATGAACTTGCTGAAAATATTAAAAATACATAAAATATCCGAAACATATGAAAATTTAGCTAAAATTCTAATATCACCATGCGACTCTTCCTATACAGTTTTAACATTTTATGATAATTGCACAATGCCCAACATCCACGTAGTATAACTGTGCATAAACCCTTTTTGCCGTTAACCTACTCTTCCTTTCATTTTCCTCTTCCCTTTCATTTTCATTTTTCAATACCCACTTCATTCCTTTCATTTCAGTTTCAATTCTACCTCTTCCTTTCATTTTCCTTTTTTTTTTTATTAACACACTCACACACCTACAGTAACACACAAAAATATATATATACACACACTCATATACACAACCCACACAGCACTCCCACCATTCTAGCACTCACACCGTCACAACCTTCACGTATACACTGAAGTGGAATTATCACAATGGTCAGAGCATAGCTACTTGTAGCAGTGTGCTCTATTCAGGGAATTTTTTATTTTTTTTTTTATCATTTTGGCTGCACCGACTACTGAACTTGGTTGGATGGTGCTTTTGCAATCTTGCTTTCAGTCAGGTTGTTTGGTCCTTTTAGTAGTGCCCAAACTCCATTTAACTCTTATGTACAGAATGAGCTCCCTTCAGCTGCAATGTTTGATTATTCTGCAAGCTAAATATGCATGTGAACATGTGTGTTGCTTTCCACATCTTCATCTCCTCCATCCTTCTCTCATACACACTCATGAGCTCACAAGCATGGGCGGATGCAAAGCATGACCAGGGGGGCCATGGCACCCCCCCCCCCCCCCCCAAATTGGAAATTTGTGTTTAACTGTTTTAAGTAACGGTTAATTAAGTTTAAAATATTTAAGAAACTTGTCATTATATAGTAACATTAATGTATTATTTTATTTTGTTGTATCTTTGACTGTCTCACCAGCTGTCATATTTTTTGTTTTTCTCGTTCATTTGTTCATCTTCATTCTTTCAAATTTCAAATCTCCAGTTATAAATAAAAGATCAAAGTTAGTTCTTTTAAATTCTTGCAGTATTTTAACTTATGCGTTATTATTTTTCTCGTACAATTAATAG
Source organism: Escallonia rubra (assembly GCA_033065855.1). Lineage (NCBI taxonomy): Eukaryota > Viridiplantae > Streptophyta > Magnoliopsida > Escalloniales > Escalloniaceae > Escallonia > Escallonia rubra. Next base: position 46,746 of record JAVXUO010001630.1, read on the forward strand.
TAATACATAATAGATCGACAATAAGAGGTAATTTTTTTATGAAAGATTAGTAATTTGTTGTTGACTAACCTTACCAATTTAAGTAAATCAGTATGAATAGCGAACTTGTATGATTAGTAGTCAAATTAAGTAATCTATTTTGCATTTAACTCATCAAATAGTGATGCAAATTCTTTTACGGTAGCCATTAATTTTTCTTATAATTTTTTCGCACCCCCGATTAGACTTCTGGCTCCGCCTCTGCTCACAAGTATTCACACATTACACACCCCACCATATACTCTCACAAGACAACACCCTCTCATCCAAGACACTACACTAACACAACTGCCCTCTCTTTCTCCATGTCTCTCTCTTACAACTACACTCACAAACCCACAACACTCTACCAACACACACCCGTCGCTGCTTTACACACATATCGTACACACACAATATGTACACACCTTACATGCATAACACACTGTTTAGACTCACCCACCGTATACACACCCATTCGCACATTGTTTAAGCACTTTCTATTTACCCATTCACACACGCACTCTCTGTTTACCCACATACATGAAGTTTCACATAAACACATACTACACACATTCCACGCTCACACATCTACATCCACATCCACACACAACACACACTAGACATAGACCATAACCACACACACACCACAACAGCACACATCTACATATTTTTGCCCATACACCTACACAAACACAGTCATACATACACCACCACCATAATGTCGTACACACAAGTGACCCTTCACAACCTTGCGTACACACGCCTACACATCATATAATCGCACCCCGTACCCTGTAAACAACGGCAGCCATTGTTCCTCTCTCTCTCTCTCTCTAAAAAAAACCCCACATATACAAAGCCATAACCCACAAGATGCAACAGGCCCTCTAAATCCGTAAACCATTAAATACAGTAGAAGAAAAAGACTAAAAAGCTTACCAGAAAATTGATTGGATCGCCGGAGAATTTTCAAGCCTTCTTTCTCTCTCAGTCGAGCTTCAGAAAAAGGGAGAAGGCTTGGATGGCTGCCCTACGAATATGTAGGTTATATATATAAAACCCTAAAAGCAAAATTACCAAAACAAACCCCTAAAGTTTCGTTAGTTGTTTAAAAATGTACCCAAAACTTTTTATTATTAGGAAATAGCCCAAAATAACTATTTACGATAGAATAATGTGCTAGGAAAAATATAATGGTTGCTACATGATGCTGCTTATACTAATCGTCGCTAGAGGTTGCTAAATAAAAAAATATCGAAGCTAAAAATTTCGCCGCTAAAAGTTTTCCAAAATATCGTTTACGCTAATTGTCATTAAATACTTCAATCAATATAACTTATAATGGCCATCTTGAGATTATAACTTATAGTTTTCAGAAATTTTGTCTTTAAAAGTTGCCGATAAGATTTTCACTCACGGAAATCTACGCTAAAACTTGCGTATGAAAGTTACACTTTAAAATAAAGTTAAGCGGCCAGGAAAGATAAATGTTGGGGTGTGACATCATATCTGACTCATTATTTTACATTTTCAATTGGGTGCAATGACATACATTACCTACCCTAGAGTTTTAACCAGTTCTTAGCATAGATTATGGTGCATGATATAAATGTGACGACCTATATGTTCTTATAGATATAGCATTAAGACTTTTGAAAACTGTTTTACAGATATAGCATTAAGTCCAAACTATAAGCAATTGGCATCAAATTTAGAAGCTCAACTTTCTAATTAATATTCATGTACATGTAAAAAAATAGTAAGTGAATTAAAAGTACCTTTAATTGAGCCTAATAGGTTCGAAGCCCCACTTTTAACAAATCCCAAGCACACGAATGTATTTTCCCTATCAAGCCCTGCCAAAAAAGAACCTAGCATCAGTTAGAGTTCGTATGTATGCAGCACCGTTTTTTATTATCGTAAGAAATCCCTCTTAACCCAGGGCATTATCTTGAACATTTTGTGAATTTACTTGGAACTTGATTAAAGAAATAATCTTGAATAAAGCAAGTTACCTGGAACCCAAGTAATTCCAGGGCATTATCTCTCTATATATGTTCGGTGTCAAGGTGTCTGTCACTGAAATTATTATTATTATTTTTGACTTGGATGAGTTTGGTCACTGAGATGAGACATGAGAGCACCTGATCTAAGCTACATGTGGCAGAAATAACAATCGAATCCCTAAAATTTTATTACATGTGACTAATGGCTATGGGAGCTCTATGATGCTGAATATCCTCAAAAGACCATTGTTACTTGAAGTATCAGCCTCATGGAAAATTCTTATATCAAAGTGAAAACCAATCAGCCGATTTTCTTTGGCATAGACCTATTACTACAATTCTTTGCATACTCTCCCTCGGGACCAAACTCGAACATCCAGGCATATGTTTTTTTCATGGCCTTGTGATGCACACCAAGGCCACTGTAGTTGCAACAAGAGTTGGGTTGCCTGATGCAGGAGAGTTGGATAAGATGATCACTCATTCTACTAAGTTCGAGAAAAGAAAGGCACGTTGCAGGAAGCTGCTACTGACTTCAAAAGATGATACAGTTCTTAGAGATTTTGCATTATGAGTCCAATTCATAAGTAGCAGGTCCATGGATCCTCTGTAAAATATTTCTACTGACTGTGAAGAATAGCTAGTTTAGCTATATTATACCATGGCAGTTTCCTTCAACTTCTATGTCAATGTTGCATCTGTACTCTGGCTCATGGCCTCCTAGTAGAAGATCGTATCTTTGTGGCTCATAGCAACCTACCTTACTCCCCTCCCTTCTCACTTTGGGGGTAAAAGTCACATTCATCAATTTCATAGAGAAAAGCAGAAAAAACCTCAATATGCTATCAACAAAACTTAAGCTAACAGCAACAACTAAGAAGTTCAGTGGTCAAAATACCTGGAGAAAACTGACATTCAATTAGAATTATTATGCAACATGAAATGGGCAATCCTAGAATCTAGCTTGTCGAAAGCTTGGTTAGAACAACATCCAATGCTTCATGTTGCAAAGCATACAAAGGAATGAAGGAAGGACAAAACAGGTGAAGTGCAGTCCAATTTTTTAATGCAGTTATTTTTTTTAGGCAGTCTGTCTCCACTATTTATCACTCAAAAAGAAAATAGCTAACATGATGTAAGTACAGTCCGATTACAAACTGGCATCAGTAGTAGATTGAAAATTATAAATTTCTAAAGCAAAATGTGCTCAGATGAATTATGGGCAGAAAGAACACAAATCCAATAAAAGACCTACATGCTCCCTATTTGCATAGATAGATGATTTCACCAAAACCATCTAAAAAGGACAAGGATAAATACTTCAATTAAAATTAGAAAAGAAAGCCTTCTCGACTTACTTAACAATGAAGACTTTGAAATGAAACTTGTAAAAGTCTACTGGACAAAATAAACTTTTGCCAAAATCGATAACTGAATGTAGACTCAATGGACATCTAATTCATGTAAACTTTGGACAAGCTTTTGCAATTCTAATAACTCACAACTACAGAAAACATACCAAGCAACAAGATATACACTAGTATTATGACAATTCATCAATAGAGACTAACTATTTTGAGGGTAATCTTATGATAATTCAAGAAGAGATACATCAGTATTATGACAAGAGATACACCTCTCCTAGATTCAAACTTTATTATGACAAGAGATACACCTCTTTTAGACTCAAACTTTGTGATTGAGTCAGACAATCACAGGGACAATAGCATATTTTCACGGGAATCCTATGAACCACAATCATAAACATATAACTTCTCTACCAAATAACCCTATATTCATCACATCATACTCTAAATATCCCGTCCCATCAATTATGAGCAGAAGAAGATAGGATTCAACCTAGCAGAAAAATCTTATATATTGTGAAACCGCAATAAAAAGAAAAGGTGAATTGTTTCACCATAGTTGTGTTGCATCAAATTGAGAGCAAAAGAAGATACAAAATAATTATGAAAAAAAGATCGTCAGTATGGTGTCGGAGTAGTGTTAGTGGTCAACAAAAAAAAAATATCGTCATACCTAGAAGTCTTCACGTACTGTGGCGCTGATCTGAGATAGATTTTGTGCATATTAACAATTGCCAATTTATGCCCAGGAGACTCGAATTCACAATTTTTACTGCGAAATTCTCCCGCCTGATAGTTGACCCCTATTTTGACGGTAAGCAGCCATCAGGATTGCCCTTGCAATCACCAAATTATGTCCGCGAGATTCATCTGTCTAATTGTCCACCCAATTCCCGTGGTCAGCACTGTCGCGATTCCCGTTCCAATTTGAAGCAGCACCAATGGCTACGGTGCAATATTAACTGTAGGTATACAGGACTTGTACCTACGGTTCCTTTATACCGTAGGCCTTTGTCACCATAGAGCAGTTTTGGTGTAGTGCATTGACTTTTGGCCTTTAAAACATGTAACATGCAAAATGTAAAGACACTAACCCTAAGTTCATTTTTATATTTTGACTTGAACTCAACATCGGAGGTCGAATTGCTTACGCGTATTCGGTGAAACTAAGTGGAATCAAAATCACCATAATTCGACTCTGGTCCCATGGAAAATAATCTACATTTCGGTCATAGACCTAGATTGGGAAATGAAAAGGACTCATTGTTTTTGTACAATGGAAATGCGATTACGGGAATGGGGGACAACTCTACATGATTTTCAAGATTAGAAAGCTTATAAAAGTACCTTAAAAGTCGCTTGTCTAGAAGACTTGGGAATACGCTCCGAGTGATCCACGATGCAAAGAGACTGAAATAACTTTTAGAGTCAATATGGATGGCTAAAATTCTCCAGAGAGAAAATTTATCACTTCCCAGAAAATGGTAAACAAGCTCTAAATAAAATAAGCTTCTGGACCAAAAAATCGGATACCCTTGAAAATGAAGACCAAAGGCCCTGTTTATAGAGCTCTGAGGCACAGGCCAATCTACAAGCCTCCATATTTCAGAATAAGTGATAAAATCACAAATTGACAAAAGTAAACTAACAGGCTGGTTAATCGGAAACTGGCTGGTTCATCCCATAACTTAAAAATATTATTTTTTTAACTTCGAGGTATTATCTGACTCTAGATAGTTATCTCTAATTTTGCCGATGGAATGTACCTGATTCGAGATTTATCATCGTTAACCATATAAATCATGTATTTAATCTTTGCATCAGGGATAATTCATAGAATATTTTCCTAAATTATCTAGACAAATAAAATAATAAAATATTAAATCAAAATCTAGAAACTGGACTAGACCAATTACTAATTGGACCACTAAACTGGATAGGACATCTAGACTTAGACACTTGACAATTGGACTCCACTAGATCAAATAATTAATTAAGTTCACATTACTAGGCGTAAACTCAATAATATACTCTAAATAATAAAGTTCACTATTCTCGCGCAGGCGAACATCACTGAAAAATAACACATTTTTGTAGTGAAACACGAAAAAGACCACAAGACACTGAACAGACTTGAGAAACGTGATGCAAATATGAGGTCAGACCTTTACAGGGCTTCGTACGTATCCTTGAAGGAGGAATCAGACCAACGAAGTTCATTAAAATACAAATATTGTTCAAAGCCAGAGCGAAGAGTAACAATGATTAGTCGTCGAATAATATATTCACAGAAAATATTGCTTGTTACCCGAGCCTCCAAATCGATTCGAAAAAGTCAACAGACAGAACCTATATCTAGATGCCGGAGTTCCCAAATCAATTTAAAAGGGTCAACAGACTAAGCCATAAATCTAGATGTCGTAGCCCCCAAATCGATTTGAAAGATTCATTTAGACATACAAAAAAAAGAATCTTGCCTGAAGCCGGAGCCCCCAAATAGATTTGGAAGAGTCGACAAACAAGATGAAAATAACACTGGCCATTGTCAGAGCCCATAAATCAATTTGAAAGGGTCGTCTAGATATACAAAAAAGGAATCTTGCCTATTTTTGCAGCCCCCAAAACGATTTAAAAGGGTCAACGGATTAGGTCAAGACTCGACTAAGAGCCGGAGCCAACAACGTGTCACAACAATTGTTCAGTTAGTTGAAATTGAACTTATCTCTAAACAACACGTCAAAGCAGTTGGTCGCTTATATACAAGGGAATTTCAAAATATCACTCAAAGCCGGAGCCAAAAATGTCATAAAGATAGTGCGATACCTCGAAAATACTGGAAATTAATCTAACCGTGAGTTTGATTGATTAATGGGTGCTATTTTTATTAAGTAGCAATATGTTGGTGATAATTAAGTGTTAGGGAGCTAAATAAGGGGTTAGTGTGGCCTTGGGGGTTAAAATGTAATTGTGGAAAGTTAAGGGCAAAAATGTAATTTTGAAAAATATGGTGAACGGGATGCATATTTTTATTAAGAAGCATCATTTCGATAATAATGAGGTTTTGTGGGGCTAAAGGAGGGGTTAGGGTAATTTTGGGGTCAAATTGTAATTTTTCCAAAGTTGTGGGGCCAAAGTGTAAATTTAAAAACTTTGGGGCCTAAAGTGCAATTTTGTAAAGTTGCACTTAGGTGTCAAAATTTGAGAGAAAGTGGTCATAATGTGGCCACCTCCAGCTAGAGTCTCAGATGACTAATGAAATCTAAAGATAAATTAAGGGAGTGAATGAAATAGAAACAAAAGAAAAGGAAAAGAAATATGGGGCAGGAAAATGCAAATACAAGAAAGTTATGAGCATGAATAGTGGCGTGAAGAACACAGCAAACAGAGAAGAAAGAGAAGAAAAAGAGGGGAAGAAGAAGAGGAAGAAAGAGAAAGAAAAATCGTAAACTCTAACGGGGTAATCCCTACATCTCGAGCCATTAATTGTAAAGAATTTGGGGTTAATTTGGTTGTAATTTCGTGTTATATATGTGTATATATATATTTCGGTATATATATATATATATATATATATATATGTGTGTGTGTGTGTGTGTGTGTGTGTGTGTGTGCGCGCGCGCGCGCTAACGGAGATTACGATGTAATTATGAATAATTGGTGAGTATGAAGGCTTATAAAGGAGAAAAGAAGGAAAATTGGTAGGGATTCCAGTGTTGTGCGTGTGTTTTGTGTGATTTTAGTGTGTGTTCATGGTGTGTTTCGGGTGAGATGAGGGAGTGAATTTGGGTGGATTAATGGATGTAATGGTATGTTAAAATGTGTAAAACAAAGTGGAATTAGGTGAATATGGGTGGAATTGGAAGTGAGTGTGGATGAATGAGTGGGATTCATGTGAAATGGATGTCTCAGTCGTGAGAGGTGTGAGGAAGAAGATGACTGTGTCAAGAAAAGGTGAATTGGTATGTGTTTGATGTGAATAGTGACTGTTTTTGTCACTAAAGATGAAAATTAATTAATCAGGTTGAAACTCGAATTTTTAAAAATATTTAGGGTAATATTTAGTCAAATTGTAAAAATGAGACCCTAGTTATTTTTATGAAACCTATATTGTGAAAAACTTTCGAATTTTCCAAAGTCAGAAAGGGGGTGAACGGACGCGGGAAGTTTGGAACTTTACAATGAAATTTAAAATATCAAACAAACGTGGTTTCGTGCAAAAATTTTATGAAGACTCTATGATGATGAGAATTTCTATTTCCCAACATTTTGGCTCCTTCCAAAGTCGTTAGCTATTTTTGGCCGAACGGGCTTTTAAGCGCTCGGTCTAGACACCGACTCGAAATTTTTGGGCGAAATTTTTTTTTTAGTGCTTTTTAGCTCAAAAATAATTTTAGGATGCTTAAAATAGCATTTTTTTAAAAATATTTTTGAGATTTGTCTGATGCCTGGAACCCTCAAGGGGCATTTTGTTAATTTGTCACCCATAGAGGGGTATTTTGGTAATTTTCCCAGTAAAATTTTCCAAAGGACTTGTTAGTCCGGGAAAGGTGTAAAACAGCTAAAAGGTTGGTTTGAAGCAGATTTGGGGTGTTGAGGTGGTGGTGAACCCTCAGGGGGTATTTTAGTAATTTACCGCCGAGATAGGGTACTTTGGTAATTTTTTCTATAAAATTTTTTGAATGACTTTTTAGTACGGGAAGCGGTGTAAGACACCTAAAAATTTATTTTAAAGTAGTTTTGAGATGTTTGTAGGGGCGATGGCCGTCAGGGGGTATTTTGGTAAAATTACATAAGTCGGGGGTATTTTGGTAATTTGTCATGTTGGCACTAAATTTTTGGGAACGCGCATAATTCATCGTTCGGAGTGGTGGGAAGTGAGGAATGGTGTTAACACGTTGAACTAATGAGATAATGGCTAATGTGTTGGTAAGGTTAGGTTAAGGATCCGGTTATCGAATCAAATTAACGAGCTGTCGTAAGACGCTATGAACGATTAATGGGAAGGGGTAGAATAAGGAGTGTGTATATGTTGAATGATGTCTAACGAACAGAGTATTATTTGACTAGATGATGCAGCTCGTTGCGATCAAAGCTTGCGAGTTGCTTCGGCTATAAGCCAATGAGGTAAGGACAATGCGGTTATGATATGCTAATTAATTGTTTCAATTAGCATGGCATGTTGATGACGTTTATGTTAAACTCTTGTTGTTATGATGGGACACCGGTAGTCATTGTGACCGGTATTCGTTTAATTGAATTATGTTGTTGAGTACTTAAGGTAGAATATATTACCTTAGTCCGCCTTGTTGATGAAGTTTAGTGAGGATATGCGTGTTCTAATATGCTATGATTCGAATCGATTAGCATACCTGACGTTGGGGGTGATACTGTGTAGGGGTTGTTGTGAGATGTCAGCAATTATTGATAGCCGATATCTCTTCTTTTTTTAGAACATCATTAAGGACTTGTGGCAAACTTCTCCTGAGTCCGCTCTATCATTGATGATGATGTTGAAGAGATCATTGCATTGTTGTTGTGAAATGTCAGCACTTATTGATAACCAACATTTCTGTTATGTAAGAACGTTGTTGAGGACTTGTGATTAATTTCTCCCGAGCCCGACCCGTTGATGATGTTTATGTTGAATCCCTGTTGTTATGTTGAAACATCGGTAGATCTTCCGATCCGGTATTCTTTCTTGAGTTGTATTAATGAGGACATGAGATGAAATAATTTTCCCTTAATCCGCCCCGTTGATGAAGTCTTGTTGCTTGGCTGTAAAGTGGTTAGGGAAAGCACTCTAGATGAGTATACTACTTGTTGACAGTGTCTGTGATGACCCGAACTTAGGTTTACCCGGTTATTATTACTTAGCGACGATTTTGGTAAGTAAGACGAAATTAGATTGTTAGTGAAGACCTTGCGAGCGGTGTTAATTAGATGTTTAGTCACTATCATTATGAGTATGTTAATCGGAAAGAAAAAAAATTTAGCGTCAATCTTTAGCATCAAAGTTTTGGAAACCTTAAGTTATAAATTAAGGATGGCAAATATAAGTGATTTTGATTGAGGTGTTAGTGTCAATTAGAGTTAATGATATTCTAGAAGTCTTTAGCGAAAATTGCGTACTTTATCGTTAGCATTGAAATTTTATTAACATTTTTTATCGACAAATAATGAAGCGGGCTAGCGTAACAGACGTGAATAATTTCCTAGCATATAGTTTATCTTAAATAGTTGTTTTGGGCTATTTCGTAATAATAAAAAATTTTGGGTTAGTTTTAAATAACTATCAAAAATTAAGGGGGTTTATGGTAGTTTTGCTTTTAGGGTTATATATATATATAATACTCCGGCTATCAAATTTTTCGGTAAGCTTTTTTCGGTAAAGAGAGATCGAGAAAGAGAAAAAGAATTACTCCTTCTATTAAATTTTTCGGTAAGCTTTTTTCTTAGTCTTTCTTTTGTTCATTTAAGGATTGCGGGATTAAGTGGGTATATGAGTATAAGGTACTGCGTGGAAGCTGTGTTAGTGTGTGAGTATTTGATGTTTACAGCGTGTATGCCGCGAAGATTTATGGCTGCCGCAGGGCAGTATATGGGGGAAGTGCATGAGTTTGGGTCAATACCTGAGAGTGTATTGGTGAGTTTAGTGTACACGTGATTCTTGGACGCAATGGTGAATACATGAATGAATGTGTAATACTCCGTATATGTATATATGTGTGGGATGGACTGAACAAGTGCGTGAAGGGGGGGTCTCTGTGTGTGTGTGTGTGGACTGCCGTGAAGGCAGTCAGTGGAGAAGGTATAGAAGATGGGTACGGGTGTGTGCATCATGGTGGCGTGTGTTTGTGTGTGCGGCGTGCATGGTGCAGGCTGCTATGATGGCAACTGGATATTGATGCGGTGTGTTTTGGAGTGAAAGGGCGTATATGAGGGATGTATATACAGATGTGAGTGGACTGCGCGCAATGACAGTCAGTGTGTGTTTGTTCCCCTAATTCCTAGTGTAGTGGCTGTGAAGCGGTGAGTATAGACAGTTATGGGCTCTACCGTGTGGAGATAACTGTGTGTACAAAGAGTGTTGTGTTGCAGGTGTGTGTTTGGCTGTGTGGCTGTGCGTGTGTTTATGTGTGTGTAATGTGGGTTTGTAAAGAAAAGGGAGGACTGTCCAGTCTCTATGAGTGCTGTGAGTGAGAGTTTGTAAGTGGGTGCCCACGTGTGCATGAGTGTAGTACTGTGTGTTTTGTTTGTGGCATGTGTGTGTGAGTTGTGTATGTTGGACAAGAGAAGAGCTACTGCCGTGGCAGTAGCTGTAATGGATTTTGTGTGTGTGCATTTGTGTCAATGTGGGTGATGGAAAAAGAGAAGAAGGGAGGGAGAATGTGGGTCAATGTGTGTCAATGGGGCATGCAGATTAACATATATATGGATGGGTGTGTTGCATGTGGAGGTAATGGAGGTGAGCATTGTTACAGGAGTGAATGAAACAAAAAGAAGACAAGTTACTGCTGGGTGTGTTTTTGGTGTGTTATGGGTGTGTGTAGGTGCTAGATATATATATGTATACAGTTCTTGTTTATTCGATTGCTGTGCCCCATATCCGCAGGGGAAAGTTAGATTTCGGGCCCTGGTCAACGGGGCTTGTACGTTGATGCACAGTACTGTTGCTTGTGGTTCGCCCTTGCGTCCATAGATTATTTATCCCAGGTGTAGGAGGGATTTCGGGCCCTAGTCAGTGGGGCATGTACGCTGACCTCGCAGCATATCGTTTGAGCTGATGTTGGGATGAAACTGGTTGTCGTGAGTTTTGTGCTAATGATTTTATACTTCAGTTTTGTTCCATGTACACTATTACGTTTTATCCGATGATTATTTATTCTATGATTTTTAGATATCTTAATGATGCTACAATATCAAATCAGTTATTTTCTGGCATGCTATGGTCCACCTAGTTGAATCATTGGTTACTTACTGAGCACGTGGAAGCTCACCCCTTACTTATCATTTCAGGTTTGAAAGTAAGGTGATGGTGAGGGGCATAGGAAGGGGAAATTTGGCGCGAAGCTTCGGACATTGCATTGAATGAGCTGCTAAACATTTAGATTGTTGGTTTAGCCTTAGTTGTTGACAGATCGGAGTTGTGAAGAGTTTTAGCTTAAGTGTTGTATTCAAATGAAAATATGAAAATGTAATTAAGGTTCGTAGAAGTTTTAATTTCCGCTGTAGATTATATGTTGTTTTACCGAGTAAGGCCTGGCAGAGCCCTCGGTTGGAGTCTATTAGGTCTGCGGCCGGTCACAGATCTAACTCGCGGGCCTACCCATGGGTTCAGGTCATGACAGTGTCTCTTCAATATACTTGAGAATGAGATGAACATCTTGCAAAATGGGACATCAATATGAGGAGGATGGCCTATGAATTATGATCACTTGCCAAAGAGGATGGATGACGTTGGAGCAGAGTCTGTCGTGTCTGGTCGAGTCCAGTCCGTCATATTCACGTTGCATCGCATTTGATTATATTTTGATGTTAACGATTTTAATGATTTGTATTTCAATGATGTTTATCCTTACGACCTTGGATTTTGGGTCCACTTGCATAGTCGGCCAGTCAATCAGTCAGTCTAGTCCATGAGGAGGTTGCAATAATGCTGTTTTGTTGGGCCTTAAAGCCACTCAGTTTAATGAAAGAAAAATTATCGTTTGACAAGTTATGTTGATGCTGAAATTTATTGTAAACTCTTGATTCATTGTTATCGTTGAGATTATTATTATTCCTCTAAGTCTCTTAAATCATTTGTACACAATACTCCTCGTGTTGTCTTTACTGGGTGATTGGCGCTCATTCCTTATGTTGTGTGGTGCATGTTATAAGGTTAATCAAGAAGAACCCTCTAGAAATGGAAAAGAAACAAGCTAGAAAAGTTGAGCAAGGGAATCAGTTGTGTGAGGTAAGACAAGCTGAAAATAGTGAGACAAAGACTGAGTTGCGAGATAGGTTGATAAGATGAGACTACAGTCGTATATGTGATACCCTGGAAATACAGGAAATTAATCTAACCGTGAGTTTGATTATATAAGGGGTGTTATTTTATTAAGTAGCAATATGTTGATGATGATTAAGTGTTAAGGAGCTAAATAAGGGGATAGTGTGGCCTTGGGGGTCAAAATGTAAGTTTGAAAAGTTAAGGGAAAAAATGTAATTTTGGAAAATACGATGAACGGGATGCATATTTTTATTAAGTAGCATCATTTCGATGATAATGAGGTGTTAGGAGCCTAAAGGAGGGGTTAGTGTGATTTTGGGGTCAATTGTAATTTCCCAAAGTTGAAGGGTCAAAATGCAATTTTAGAAATTTGAGGGGCCAAAGTGCAAATTTTAAAGTTGGCAAAATGTGTCATAATCTGAGGAAATCAGACCATGCACGATGACCACCTCCTGGTTGCAATAAGCTGAGTCAAAGTGGAAAATATTAAAATACTTTGGGAGGAAATATGGTGGGAAGAAAATATAAAAAAGAAAGTTGGGGAAGAAAGTAGAAATTCGAGAAACGTAAGAACACAACCTGAAGAACAAGAGCGGGAACAGTGGCACAACAGAAAGAGGGAAAAAGGGAGAAGAAAGAAAGGATTTCGAAACCCTAACAGGGTAATTCATCTTCTTTGAATTAATTATGTGAAATTCGTGTATAAAGTTGTGGGTTTCGGTTGAAGATACTACGCGTTATACATGTGTGTGTGTGTATGTCACGGTGTATATGGGTTCGGGAGGAAGGAATTCGAATGAAATTATGTTGTATTTTGGATATATGAGAGCCTAAAATGAAAAAAGAAGGAAAAATAGTTAGAATTTCATAGTTAAGTGTGCGTTTAGAGTGTGTTTAGTGCGTGTTCTTGGTGTATGTTTATGAATATGTTTCGGGTGGTTGAACGTGGGGACTTTGGGTTGGATTAATGAGTGTAAATGTGTGTAAGAATGTATAAAGGAGTGGAATATGATGAATTTGGATGGAATTAAAGGTGGTTTTGGGTGAAAAAGATGGAATTCATGTGATTGATGCAATCGGCAGTGAGTGAAGTGAGGAAGAAGATGAAAACTGTGTGAAGCAAAGGTGAACTAGTGTGTGTGTTGATGTGAATAGTGACTGTTTTTGTCATTAAAGATGAGAATTAATTAATCAGTTTAAATTTGGAATTTTTAAAAATAGTTAGGGTCATATTTAGCCAAAGTGTAAAAAAGAGATCCTAGTTTTTTTAGGAGATGTACATCGTGGAAAACTTTCAGATTTTTCTGAGGTTCGGAAGGTGGTTAACCGTTACGGGAATTTTGAAACTTTGCAATGGAATTTAAAATATCAAACGAGTACGGTTTCACACAAAACATTTATGAGAACCCTAGAATGTTGGGAAGTTCCATTTTCCAAGATTTCGGGTCATTCTAAAGTCGTTAGCTATTTTTGGCCCAATGGGCTTTGAAGCGCTCAGTCCGAACACCGATTCGGGAATTTTGGGCAAACATTTTGTAAAATACTTTTTAACTCAAGAATGATTTCCACAGGCTTAAAATAGTGTTTCGAAGTACTTTTGATATTTTTTTCTGATGCCGGGAACCCTCAGGGGGCATTTTGGTAATTTGACACCCGGAGAGGGGTATTTTGGTAATTTTCTCGATAAAGTTTTTCAAAGGACTTTTTAGTTCGGGAGGAGTTGTAAAACACGTGAAAGATTGTTTTGAGGTAGATTTGGGGTGTTGGGGTTGTAGTGAACCCTCAAGTGGTATTTTGGTAATTTGCTGCCCATAAGGGTTATTTTGGTAATTTGCCATGTTGAGGCCAATTTTTTGGGAACGCATGTTATTCAGCGTCCGGAGTGGTGGGAAGTGATGAATGATGTTAATGCGTTAAATAATGGGGGTGGTTATTATAGAGGCATTGATAAGGCTCGGTTAATGATCCAGTTATTGGATCGGGTTAACAAGCTGCCATAAAATGCTATGAGCCGTTAAAGGGGAAGGGGTAGAATAAGAAGTGCGTATATGTTGAATGATGTCTAACGAGCAGGGTATTATTTGACTAGGTGATGCAGTTCGTTGCAATTAGAGATTGCGAGATGCTCCGGCTATAAGCCAATCAGGTAAGGACAATACAGTTCCTATATGCTAATTCATTGTTTCGATTAGCATGCCATGTTGATGACATATTGTTGAATTCTTGTTGTTATGATCAGTCACCGGTAGTCATTGTGACCAGTATACGCATATTTGAATTGTGCTGTTGAGGACTTAAGGTAGAATAAATTCCCTTAGTCCGCCCTGTTGATAGAATTTAATGGGGATGATGTGTGTTCTAATATGCTATGCTTCGACTCGAATAGCATACCTGACGTTGGGGGTGATATTGTGTAGGGGGTTTTGTGTGGTTGTTGTGAGATGTTGGCAATTATTGATAGCCGATATCTCTTCTCTTTGAGAACATTATTGAGGACTTAGGCAAACTTCTCCCGAGTCCGCCCTGTCGTTGATGATGATGTTGTAGAGATCCTTGCGTTGTTGTTATAAAATGTCGGCACTTATTGATAACCGACATTTCTCTTATGTAAGAACATTGTTGAGGGCTTGTGGCATATTTCTCCCAAGTCTGCCATGTCTATGATGTTACATTAAACTCTTGTTGTTAGGTTTAAGCACCGGTTGATCTCTTGATTCGGTATTCCTTGTTGAGCTGTGTTGTTGAGGACGTAAGGTGAAATAAATTTTTCCTTAATCCACCCCGTTGAAGAAGTCCTGCTGCATGGTTGTAAGGCGGTTAGGGAAAGCACTCTAGATGAGTTCCCTTCTTGTTGACAGTGTCTCTTCTATTTATTTGAGACTGAGATGAACATCCCGTAAAATGGGACATCAATACGAGGAGGATGACCTATGAATTATGATCACTGGCCAAAGAGGACGAATGTCGCTCGAGTAGAGTCTGTCGTGTTTGGTCGAGTCATGTCCATCGTGTCCATGTGCATTGCATTTGATTTTCTTTTGATGTTGACAATTTTAATGATTTGTATTTCAATGATGTTTATCTTTACAGCCTTGGATTTTGGGTTCACTTGCATAGTCGGTCAATCAGTTAGTCCAGTCCATGAGGAAATGACAGTAATGTTGTTCTGTTGGGCCTTAAAGCCGCTCAGTCTAACGAAAGAAAAATTATCATTTGACAATTATGCTGATGTCAAAAATTTATTGGAACTCTTGATTCATTTCTATCGTTGGGATGATTATTATTCCTCCCGAGTCTCTTGAATCATTTGTACACGATACTCCTCGTGTTGTCTTTACTGGACGATTTGCGCTCATTCCTTATGTTGTATTGTGCAAGCTATAAGGTTGATTAAGGAGAACCTTCTAGAAATGAAAAAGAAACAAGCTAGAAAAGTTAAGCAAGGGGATCAGTTGTGTGAGGTAAAACCAGCTAGAAATGGTGGGATAAAGATTGAGTTGTGAGATAGGTTGATACGAGTCCTATGACTACAGTCGTATATTAGGTTGTAAACATTCATGTTGTTTAAAGATATGAAAGTCTTCCGCTGCAGTACGATGTATGTTTGTAAGAAAAAATTTTGTAAGGACGCATTTCTGAGCGTCTATTAATGATGTATGAGTATGAGGATGTAGTTGCTCTGTATTCAGCACAGGGTTTTCAATGTGATTATGATCAATAACTCAGCCCGGTGATGTCACCTAGGTTGAGGGTGTCGTAGTATATTAGGTTGTAACCATTCATGTTGTTTAGAAACTTGAAAGTCTTCTGCTGGAATAAGATGTATGTTTGTAAGAAAAAAATTTGTAAGGGCGCATTTTTGAGCGTCTATTAATGATGTATGAGTATGAGGATGTAGTTGCTTTGTATTCAGCGCATGGTTTTGAATGTGATTATGGTCGATAACTCAGGGTTGAGGGTGTCACCAGGGTTGAGGGTGTCGCAGATAGCTAGTCGTTGACTGCAGAACATATCAATATGATTAGTATGAGGAAAATGTTATTTCTAGCAAGAAACGCACGATTTTGCACTGGTCTTATACCGTACAAAGATCACTGCATTGAGCAACATATTCAAACATTCGGATTGAAGAATAATCTGAAAATAAGGTAGTGAACATGAAAAGCCAAGCATTCAAGCAAAGAAATGTTGGATAGAAACGCCCTAGGCAGAATGATTTATGTATCATGTGAAGTGCACATGCAAGCGAAACATGCAAACTTAGGTGACAAAACGGTCATGCGAGCACCCAAGGCACATGAGCACATAAAAACATAAAAACATACAAGCATGTATTTCACACAAGGATGCAAAATGTTTTTTTATTTTTCGTTATTCTTTTTTTCAGGGTCGAAAACCGCCCGGTTAGCCAGAATATAGAAACAATATTTTGAGTTGAAAACCTGCTGGTTAGTCAGATGTTCTTGATTTTTGGAAATTGAAAAGTTGAAAACCAGCCGGTTAGTCATCCTGTTTGACCAACTTAAAATGAAAACCGACCGGTTAACCCGTCCAGTTTTGTTCGTGATATTTAGGCTTCTTTCAACACTTCAAACTCACTCAAACCACATTCTCTCTAAAATTTCTTCCTTCCAAGGAACCTAAATCATGTAATGCTAGCCCAATTACACATCTAGCCTATAAATCCTTCGATTCTCTTCCATTTTCTCTCAATTTGCTGAAAATCACGGAGCTTATTTGCACAAGGAGAGGACATGAAGCAAGGCCATAAATTCGCCAAATTTCTTGATTCCGGCCAAGGAATCGGACGGATGATCATTCATTGTTGACTCCGAATCAAGGAGTCCACTTGAGCAAACATTATTTTGCGGGGGAGGCATCTCTTTTACATATTATTCCTGACTACACACACTATTTCACCTTTCTTCACACCCCCACCCCCCATGCCCATGCAAATTAGGACCAATGTATGCTATTTCTCATGCACTTCATGCACGAAATAGATGATTCCCTAAAATTTTCTCTCTTTTTTTCTTGATTTTGTAGTCCCCCCTTACAAATATGCGATATAGGGGCTCCCTAATTTTAGTTAGAGAATGGTGGGCGAAGGTCCCCAATATGTCAAAAATAGGGTAGCAAATACTGATTTAGATCTATTTCTTGACGGGTTGCATGTTGTGACTCGTAGTAAAAACACCTTCTTTGTTTGGCCGAGCATTGGTGAGATTCCACCAACACTTTTCATATGTCGTTTGGGGAAGCGACACTTACCCCGTATAATTTTGCAAATATAACCAGTATCCGGGCTCAAGGGAGGTCTGTTCCTTGAATATAATATGACAAGGGATCGAGACCTTGTGGTCCGGTTGCTCGGCCTTGAACCGTCCTTCAAGAAGGGCGGTTCCGTTCTAATGGGTTACCCTTAGTGTACACTATGAGGGGATTGATTTAGATGGGGCCGATGGCCCTACAATTGACCAGTTTGTCCGAGGGTTCTTCATCTATGTCTTCGGGGAGACCCTCTTCAGCAACGGAGATGACTCCATGAAGCTATTGTGCCTACGGGCTCTTGAGGTAGTGGGGAAGATTGGGGACTACGACTTGGGTACTTCTGCCCTGACTTATTTGCATCACTCTATGGGTGTGGTGTGTCGGGGCAAGTCTTTGAGCTTCATGGGCTACAGCAATATATGGGAGGTATGTTTGTGCACTTTGACTTAATTCTTTATTTATTCTTGCACTTTTTTTTGGACTTCTCTCTCACAAGTGGTGTATGTTCACATGTTTGGGCCTTTGAGGTCCTGGGTTCACGTGATCCTCTACTGGGTGAAGGGCATACTACTGAGATTGCACCAGCGATGTATCGGCAGAATTTCCATGTTGAGCTGTTGTGCACCTCTGAAATCATAAACTTTTGTACACTTGTCTTTCCAATAAGACTTGTAGTAAAGAAAAACATTGATATGTGATTAGGAAAATGTAAATGATCAAGTCTCTTAAGACACAAGTTATACCATATGTTGACTAGAAAATAAAAGAGCTTGTAACAAACACATAAAAATCTCTTCTTGCAAGAACTAAAAGAACGACCTTTATATATGTCTAATTAAGTGACACAATAAATCTTTATAATAAGTTAATATTTTGCAAATAACTATTGTCATAAACTACTTGTAACACTACAGGAAAAATGACTTTTAGAGATGGACAAATCCATCGCTAAAAACCGTATATACTTTTAGCGACGGATCCCCCATTACTAAAAGTTTTACGACGGAATTTTGAAATCCGTCGCGTAAAGTCGACCTTGAACGACGGACGTACAAATACAATCAGCGACGGATTTTTCGTATTTTAATTTATTTCCATTTTTTGGAAATAATTTATCACGTAAAATATTTAGCGACGGATAATCCGTCGCTTAAAAGTATTCAAAAATGATGACTTTTAGCGACGAAAATCTGTCGCTAAAAGTCTATCGCTTAGAACTTCAGCGACAGAAGAAAATCTGTCGCTAAAAGTCAAACTATTTTTTAAAATATTTTTTTTTATTTTTTAAATACCCAAACCTATAATTACAGATTCTCAATCCAGGAAATATTTCACAATGCACATTAGGGTTAAATAATTGCTGATCCATCAGCAATTATTTAACTCTAACACAGACACAACACATGTATAAAGAATGGATTTTATACCAATCGAAAAATAAAATGTATACAAAGTTCAAGAGGACACGGGAGCGGGGTACAATAGAGTAGGGGAGGGGAGTACAAGTCAGGGGGCACGGGAGCGGGATACAAACAGCTAGGAGGCCAGGAAGCGCTGATCAGGGGTCGGCGAGTCCCGGATCTGGATGCTGCTGATCATCCTCATTCGCGGGAGCATTGTTATTCGGATCCGACTCGGCATGTCCAGCAACAGTTCCCTGCATGTAAAGGCACGAACGCATTAATCTCGATAGTAATCATATAAAGTGTTTACACAACATAGATAGTGGTTGTAACTGATTGTTCGTCGCGATCATCCTAAAAACCTCCATAGCAATGCGATGGATCCCATCCTCTTGTAACGACAGTCGCCCCACGGTCGGTGTCTGGGTCTGTGTAAGGGCAGAGGGGGGTGGAGACATCCTATCAAGACGCATGCAGTCGTACCAGAGAGGCCGTGTACGCGACCTTTCGGCCTATTAACGACCCCCGGTATATCTAACCATCACTTTAATCTCCCAGTACTCGTGCCTGTACTCGTGGACGCTGATGGCTATCCGGACTGCTGCCCAGACCCCCTGATCTGTTAATACAAGGCCTGCAAAATGGTGAATTGTCATTCAAAACATTAAGGCGACAAACATCAAATACAAAGGCAAAAATTTAACAAACTAAACAAATTAATTCGTAACTTACATCGATCTGCCGACAAATATTTGAAACATAGTCCCCCGCCTGATGTTGATCGTCCTTATCCTTTTTCCTCACGTTCTTTTGAGTGTATGTCAGAGCACATACCTCATTCGGTGCCAAGTTCGGGTGCTCAATCACATTCTTGTGTCGGAGGATGTCGTGAGCCACTGACTCCCTCGTGTGTGTGGGATCTTTGTCATGTCTGTTCTCGCTCCCATTCTTACTCATGGCCTCCCAGGATGTATCACTCCTCCACCTATCAACCATTTTTCCCCCTACAGATAGAGATATCAAATTAGGGGGGAATTTCTTCCACTCCTCCATCGGGGCACCCTCAGGCGTCATCTTCCTTGCCCGCTCCCGTGCGTCGTGCAGCCATCATCGGTAATTTTTGTCGATGTAGGCAAAAAAATCCTACCGCCCCAACGCCTGCTGCTCAAGCGACTCAAACTTAAACCCCTCCTGCAGGGCATCCAATTACACATTCAATACGATTAATTTAAAATTATGTTCTTATTAAACAAATAATGACTGACACAAACGGCTAAAAACCATACCACTCCTCCCACAAGGACTCCCTCGTCGCAGCATCCCAGTCCTTCCAGTATAGTCGTGGCTCAAAGAATCGGCCCTTCACAAGGACGCCGATCTTCTTCTTCGTTGGAGTCTCCAAGATCCTAATAGAGAAACAAACATCAAATACATTAAATAAGTGGACAGTAATAAATATCATAATTAAAGATTTTAAGTATTGCATTATGTAATTTTTTTACTTACTGACCCTCCTTGAGAGAGTAACACTATGTTTACGTTGGGGGTCGATGTGTACCCCGTGTGTTGGTCCGTAGCCTCGTCGAGATCCTGCAAAACACCAACATTAACACATATCAAATATAATTTAAATATCAGTCTAGCATTATGACCAAACGCTGTTATCAAATATATCTGAGGTAGAACTCACAGAAGAAAGAGAACCAGCGGACATGTGAGAGGAATCGGCCCGGGACTGGGACTTGGACTGAGGCTGCGGCTGCGGTTGGGGCAGCGGCTACGGCTGGGACTGGGCCCCTACCTGCTGGATGTGAGCACTATGTGCCTCCTCATCAGCAGGCAATGACGAGGTGGGAGCCACCAGGGTTGACGCAGCTCGACGTCCACCGCGACCATGGATGGCCCGTAATATATCCATGTCTGACCTCGTGCACAACAAGTCCAAAGAAATTAGCTAATTGCAATAGTTTAAAGAAGGACTCCTACATATGAGAGACAATAAGTATCTAAGGGAAGAAGGGCAAACCTCAGTTCCGTCCTTCTTGCGCCACTGACTTGCCACAAAACATGTGATACACTGTGCATCTCAATATGCATTTTATGGAGAACAAATGCCAGAGAACGCAAAATTATTAAAAAAAACCCTGAATTCAAGTCATTAATTAACAATTTGCTTCTGCCTCTCAATGTACACATGACATCTCAAAGACGCCTTTAACTGTTGTTTTGTAGCCAGGGAAGAAGTGGGGCACCATAAACTAACAACATGCCTAGTCAACTCCAATTCTTCGTAGATGAATTACGTCTCTCCTCTCTTTGAAAAAAATTCCCCTCTTCTCTCCCCAATACACGGAGTTCCTCCGCTGCCACCGCCGGGCTCCTCCGGCGAGTAGTGGCATGGTAAAATAGCTTTCTTTCTCTATTGTTAATTTGTGAGTGTTGTGGTTTTTTTTTTCTTGTTGTGGTTTTTCGTGGTCGGAATTTCTACCGATGTGCGTCTTTGAGGTATTTATGATGGGATCTTCGGTTGGTTTTGTGGGCTTGGTGGCGCCACTGGGTTGGAGAATGAGGATGAGTCTCTTGGAATGGGTTTTAATCTCCGCTAAGGTTGTCTTCTCCCTTCCCCCCTAGTGGATCCCCATCCCCACTATCTGTGCTACAGAAGGTTTGAGGTCTTGGTTTGGGTGGTGGTGAAGGCTGCTATGGTGATGGACGGGTTTCTAGGGCTTCGGATGGTGGGGTTGCTGGCTGGGCTCATGGTGGTCTCGCGTTGGTGTGGTGGAGCCTTGGGTCATATGGTAAGGCTGGTGGCAGACTTGAGAAGATTGCAAGGTTTGGAGGTGTGACGGTGAAGCTCTGTGTGGATGTGGTTTGGTTGGTGGCAAGCAGTTTGGCCTTGCTAGCGGTGCATTGGCAGATAACGGTGGATAGTTTGGAGTTGCAGTTGTGGTGGCGCGTTGAGATGCTACACGTGGGCGTTGGTGTGCATGCTCATCTTAGAGGGCTTGGAGGCCAGATGTCAGGCTGCATGGTGTGCTTATGTTAGTTTAATCTGATCCCTTAAACAAATAATAATAAAAATAATTAATATAATAGAAAATAAAAATAATTAAATTAAATTAGCTGTTTGGTTTGGTTTTAGTTTATGGCTTGTTTATTGTTATAGTGCTTGCTTTTTTTTTTTTCTAGTCCTGCTATTTTTTGTCTTTTGTTTATTTAATTTGTCATTGGTAATTGTCGATTATCTTTATTGTGGTTCCTATCTGATGGGTATGTCATCCATGTGTTCTTGTACTTGACTGATATGGTCCTGATGTAACCCGTCTTTAATATTAATGATAGAGTTCTTAACCTTTTCGGAAGAAAAAAAAACATGCCTAGTCAATATAACAAAATCAGGTGAATTCAAATATGTCGAGGATCAAGTACTATCATGCCTCGAGAAAAAAAATTATTCTTCATTTTTTTTCTTTTGTGAAATGTCCTTTATTGCTGAGCGCATTATACAAACATCTTAGACCAAGATATCTTCTCAACTCGTACACAGAAAATAGAGGTAGCAACAAACTAATGTTATGTTAGTGCAGCATTGTTGTGCATATATTCCATATTCCATATTCCACACAAATGCCTGTTGGTTGGAGAATCCTTCAATTTTGTGCAGCTTAGCACACAATATTTCATCCATGATTCAATCTGCATAAGCACCACTTGAGAATTTCTCTGTCGTTGAGCAAAAATGTGTTTATATCTTGCCTCCAAAATACTGTATATAGTGACTGCCAAAGCCAGATTATATAATCTGTTTGAAGTTTTTCCCCCTAAAATGTTGACAAGCATAGTGAAGTAGAGATGACCAGTTGGCAAATGTCATGCTAATAAAGAGTTTATCCATCACAGTAGTCCAAATCCCTCGATAAAAGGTGCATTCCATGAACACATGCTCCAGATATATTCCTGATGATCAATACACAAAATACAATCATCCTCCGTTATCACATTCCAAGCCTTTAACCTATCCTTGGTTCTCAAAATTTTCTTGCAAACCAACGATAGTATGAAGGCACATTTTGGAATATGCCCCTTGAACCAAATGATTCTCCACCATGGCACAGTGTGCCTGTTTCTCATTAAAACGGTCCATGCAGAATGAATGGTAAATTTAGCCCTTGATGAGAGGCACCAAAAAGGTTGATCTTCCTTAATAAGATCAAGCATTGGCAGGTTGGAAATCTTAGAGGTCTCTAAGTGCCTAAGATTTTAAAGGTGGTAAATTCCACCCTTCTTGAGATAAAATGCAGCTTATCTTCACATCTAAGTTGTTGGCAACATCATATATCAGTACACATAAATCAAAGGTCCCTCTGACATCCAATTATCCAACCATATCCAGGTTTTCCTTCAATTATAAAAATTGTATTCAATTGGTCTGTACCTCATTTCAATCTCATGGCAGAAAGAATGCTGATCAGATGAAGATGCAAAACGTTTGCCCCCGTGAACCAGAAAGGGCGATTAGTCCCCAAAGTCGCGCTCAAGTGTGGTTTCATTTTATTATTCAAGCTCTAATTTTTTAGATGGTGGATGACAACGTGACCAACACAACTTATTCAAGTGATAGATGAATGGACATCCAATGTTTTAACTATAACATATGGAAAAAATAATGAAATTCCTAACGTTTGATCCTAACTAGTGCCTTTGCTCGCCACATCTGCATTATGCAATCGTTGAATACTCTAAAACAATTGCTTCATTGTCATCGGAAGGCGTATATCCTTCCAATTCATAGGCCCTACGTTCCTAGTATGGATTTTCTTTAATTCCTCCTCAGATGTCTTATTCATCTTTGTACAGATTAATGTCATTCTTCGTCCTAAATATCTTGCAGTTAAATATTCAGTCAAGTCCATACCTAAGGTACCGTTAGAAAACTGGTTATTTTCCAGTTTTTCCCCAGTTTTGTAAAATGGAAGAAAAAAACGCATTTGGCACACAGTTTTCATTTTTTTTTTCCTTCAGTTTTTAAACCATGACTGTTTTTTAAAATTTCCATTTTGGAGTTTTGGGTTTCCAGTTTTGATTTTTGTTTTGAGACCCCCACCCCAACCGCCACAATCACCCCCCCCCCCCCCCTCCCCAGCCACCCCCGCCGACCACTGCCACGCCCCACACCGCCACCGCAACCATCACTAAGGAAAAAACTCAAAATAAAAACTGGATAATCAAACACCCAAAAAGAAAAAACGCAAAATAAAAACTAGGTAATCTAACACCCATTTGGTTTTGTAAAAAATAAAAACTAAACTGGTTTTGATTTTTGTTTTTTTTTAAAACAGAAAATCAAAACTGTAAGTGATTTCTAACATACCCTAAGTTGGTTCCATATGTAGTCGTTTTCAACTTTGCATCCACGCAATAACTCATATGTAAACAAGTATCAGCTCTGTCCAAAAGTTTAGTCCACGTGCTAGTAAGCCTGAAGTCCCTACAAGTGTCAATCCTCGTTCATAATGACATTCAATTGTACATCCAGTTCACTTCTTGATAAGTCTTAAGTCTTGGGTCAATATTTTCTACCCATGTACCCAGTGTGAATCTCCCCAGTCAGCAATGATATTTTCTGGTTCTTTCCAAGATAGAGATTCTCATATCATAATCTCTAATCAACAACTCATGCATATC
Source organism: Escallonia rubra (assembly GCA_033065855.1). Taxonomy (NCBI): domain Eukaryota; kingdom Viridiplantae; phylum Streptophyta; class Magnoliopsida; order Escalloniales; family Escalloniaceae; genus Escallonia; species Escallonia rubra. Next base: position 71,491 of record JAVXUO010001630.1, read on the forward strand.
CCCCGATCAAAGTGTTCCTTAAAGATATTTACATAATCCTCGTTGCAAGGATTCTCTTGAAAGCTTTTTCAACCTACCAGCGATAAGTCGTCCTTCACTGAAGTCCACATTTTTTAGTTCAAAGCATTCAACATTTTAAGAGAGAACATAGTTAAGAAAAGTGTCTATCCTCGATTCTTGCAGAACTATACTGTGACTTCTTCCTGATAGAAGGGATTGGCAACTTCTGAGCTCAGCCATCGAGAAAGTCATCTTTCCACATCTTCATGTTTATACTACTAATCTAGGAATATTTACCTCCATTGCAAAAGTCAATCCCACCAGTAGAAACAACTTATTTTCCATCCATCTCAGCCTCATCAACAGAAGACTATTTTGGTTCATTTGAGATTTCGATCAAAAGTAAAAAAGTGCTCATCTGAGATTCAAAAATTTACCGCTTCAAACTCAATTCCAATTCCTTGTATAACCTATTTCCAATCCTTAAGAACAAGTCCAGGTCTCCTGGTAACCAATCTGGTTTCTGTGATCCATGTGCTCCAGCTCAAATTTAAGTTTTCGCAAGGCTTTGATGTGAATTGTCATGCTCCATGTCAAATTCAGTTTTTGGCATGGTTTAGTTGCGACCATGCGGGTTACTTTGATTCCCCTTTTCCATTTCAAATTAGTTGATTCAACATGAGTCATTATAAGATTTGCTAGTACTTTTGATCTCATGCTCTATTTCAACTTCAAGTTTCTAATTAGCTACATGTTGGTTTTGTAGGAGACCCGACATCTCGTAGGTCTTGATGCTTTGGTGTGCGCTATTAAGTTCAAATTCAACTCGATTGTTTAAGTGACTAATCTTTTGTACGATTTGGTCCAGCATGTAAGCATCCTACTCGGCGAGAAATGTCCACTTAAAATTGGCTTTTACACTAAGTTCGATTTTCATTCGCGTGTCTAAGCAACCAATATCTAGTTAGGATCGGCTTGGGCAAATTAATTGTTCTATTCAATGACCAACCTCACCTGGGGTTGGCTCTGCCTATGAGTTAAATTCCAAATTCTGGGAGTTTAAACGATCAGCGTCACATAAAATTGGCTCCAACATATTATTGAGTTTAAACAACCAGCGTCACATAAAATTGGCTCCAACATATATACTGTAGATAAGGTTGGGAAAACATTAGTAGAGAACTTTATAGCCTCCCTTGGTGATATAGCCATTGTGGTAAGGACCATTTGGGTGCATAGGACAATTAAAGAATTTTTCATCTTCTTTTGCCTTCTTCAAAATAAACTTCATTCTTCCTTTTTTGTATTTTGTCCTCTTGGTGGGTTTGTACTTTGTAGCCCAACCCATTGAAAAAGGGAAGCCTTTTTTTTTTTTTTTGGGTAATAAGAGAATAGCATTGATAATGAAAAAATGGTTACAGGACTTTGACAATTCAGCCTTATGGCTTATACACAATTACATGGTACTTGCTTACAAGACTTCAATATTCAAAATACAATAAAAGCACTTTGCTATCACTATTTTACATAAACAAAAGCAGGAAGCAGGAGACCCTTTCATAAAATATTGTCGTGCACCCAATCCTAGTCGACGTCAATACGTGCCTGGCATGCAAAAGTTGTTAGGGGTCTCACTTCCTTTAGTTGTGACACTCATGCACTCATGGAAGTATAATCACTACAAGAAAAGGTAGATTTAGCGACGGAATGTATTCCGTCGCTAAAAGCTCTTTCAGCGACGGGAAACGCCATCGGTAAAAATCCGTTGGTAGAAACCATTTAAGCGACGGAATATGGCCGTCGCTAAAAATTCTGTCGATGAAAATGGACTATTACCGACGGACTTTTACAGACGGACTTTTCCCGTCGATAAAAGTCTTTAAAAGTTCAGATCTGATCTCGTTTTTTTCTTTCTCCCGTTTCTCTCTCTTAATTAAAATCTTTCACCGGCGGTGGCAACCCACATCTGGCAAGCCCCTCTACGGCAACCCACATCCGGCACCTCTCCGGCGACACCCTCGTATTCCCCCCGACGCCGTGCCACCTCCGGCAGCGTAGTTTGCAGCTCCGGCCGGATCTAGCATAGACAATTTCTGGAATCGAGCTCCGGTCAACTCCGGTAAGTCTCTACCTAGATATTATGGTGGTGGTTCTGACAGTCATGTATGCATGTAATCTAACAGTAGATTTTGTATGGCCCACTATCGTATGTTTAGCTGAAACGAAAAGAATTTGAAGTTGAGTTGCTTTATGTATGCAATGCATTTGCTAACCGAATGTCTACAATAATTTATCTTGCGTAAGGCAGAAAGGTGCATGGATATGCATTTTGGGCATAACTGATTGTACTAAAGAGTAAGCATATGTTGTGTTTCATGTCGCTTGGCACTTAGTACATACATTTAAAGAAAATTACGAGTGCATTAGCAGTAATGAGTGAGTCGGTACTAATGAGTAGAGATGAACACAAAAGATATGCATAGATATCATTATCCCATAAGCAAGCCCTTGAATTCTCACACTGGCAATGGAGGCGCCCGCCAGTTCCAACGCGCCCAAATGCCCCGTGAACACTAGAGTCACAAAACTGAGCATGTAGTGAAAGATCGAAACGATGATGGAAGACCCCGAGAGGAGCCTCGACTCCCATGCCACGAGCCTGGGGTACCATCGAATGGCAACCGGCCAGTGCCCCAAGAACTCCTCCACTGTTTCGGATGGTGGTGGTTCTGTCAGTCATGTTGGACATGGAAGTGGTGATAAATGGCATTAGTGGTAGATATAGTAACAATTATGGTGGTGACATCACTGACGGTGGAGATGACAGTGTCAACGACATTGGTGGTCTAATTATAGTGTGGTGATATTGCAATATCATGGTGGCTGTGGTGATTCCGTTATGTAGTATTTTGACGGTAGTGGTGGCTCTAACAATCTAGTAATGTTTGTAGCGATGGTGGTTGTGATAGTGGCAACGAAGGTCGTGTAATGGCATCATTCAAATCAAATGGCATACCTACAACCGGGGGGGGGGAAGAGGGGGGTGTTTTGAATTACTAAATTACATTTGGTTAAAGCATTATGGTTGACAAGTTAGAAATTTCTAGTACATATTTTGGGATTTGAACTCTTCCACTTCGTTTTTGTTTGCAAATGTTAGATTGTTTGATTCACAACTTCCACTAAAAGCCATATGGCTTTCAGTATTAGTTTCCCATGTTTTGTTGTTTTAGTTCCAATTCACAAGAAAAGAAAATTATAATTATTCACGTGTGTATGTGTGTGTGTGTGTGTGTGTGTGTATGTGTGTGTGTGTGTGTGTGTGTGTGTACACACACAAAAACTCAAAGTTTGACTAATGTTTTTTCTTTCTACTTAATCTCAAATGTACATTTTTTTCATATACATATAATTGATATACTCAGTAGTCCTATACAATGAGTAGCATTTTATCTAATTATTTCTAATCGAATCGAACCCTAAATTAAACTAATTGAACCCCTAATTGAACCCTAAATTGAATGTCATAATCCAACCGAACCCTAAATTGAACTAATTGAATCCTAAATTGAATGCCCCAAATCAACCGAACCCTAAATTGAACTAATAAAACCCCCTAATTGAACCCTAAATTGAAGTAATTGAACCATAATTAAATCCTAAATTGAATGTCCTAATCGAATCGAACCCTAAATTAAACTAATTGAGCCCCTAATTGAATGCCCTGATCCAACCGAACCCTAAATTGAATCAATAGAACCCCCTAATTGAACCCTAAATTACTGTAATTGAACCCTAATTAAACCCTAAATTGAATGTCCTAACCGAACCCTAAATTGAATGCCCTAATACAATCGAACCCTAAATTAAAATAATTCAAGCGCATCGGATATGTGCATTTTGAACAATTTTTTCCCATTTGAACATTGATAATTTGTTTGATAATTTTAGGTTATTAATTGTGCATTTGAGAATTGTGATTATTGATCTGTGATTTTAGGTTGTTAATTGATGATTTTAGCTTATTAGTTGTGCATTTGAAGTAATTGCGATTATTAATTGATGATTTTAGGTTGTTAATTGATGATTTTAGATTGTTAATTGTGCATTGAGCATTTGAGATATTGAGATTATTGAAGGAGGATGGGACCCAATTGGATTGAATATGTGATTTTTGTTAATTTTTATTGCATTAATCATTTGAGAATTGAGAATTGAGATTGTTGACGGATGATGGGACCCAATTGGATTGAGATACATGTTAGTTAGTGCAAACACGGACACCACGTCTGATCGACGGTGTTCGACATTTAAAAAATAAATTAACGTATGCCGATGTGTCTGGAGGTGCGTGTCAGACACATGTCCGGAGGCGTCGGACACGTGTCAGTATGTGTCGGACACGTGTCCGAAGGTGTCAGACACGTATCGGACACCATATCGACACCCTATATGAGATGTCGGAATTGAGATTGTTCACAGAGGATGGGACCCAATTGGATTGAGATACCTGTTAGTTAGCGCAGACACGGACACCATGTCTGATCGACGGTGTCCGACATTTAAAAAATAAATCAACGTATGCCGATGTGTCCGGAGGTATGTGTCGGTGGGTGTCGGACGTGTCCGGGGGCGTCAGACACGTGTCCGGAGGCGTCGGACACGTGTCCGGAGGTGCCAGACACATATCGACACCCTATATGAGGTGTCAAAATTGAGATTGTTGAATGTGCATTAAATTTAGGTTAGTTAGGTTAATGCGACATTTTTAGCATGCACCCCCTAGAATCTCATCGTGACTCCAGCACTGGCTATAATTAGCCCTAATTAATCCTGATTAACAATATTTTAGTAAATCAATTAACCTTAATTAGCTCTAACGAGCCTAATTAGTTTTAATTAACCCTAAGAACCTAATGAAAATCAAATTAGCTGTAATTATCCCAAATTAGCCCAAATCAACCCAATTACGCGCATATTGATTATAGTTAGCCTAATTAGTCGTAATTTGCACTAACATAACCCAATTAAGCCTAATTAGCGCTAGTTAGGACTAATCAACACTACTCGGCACAATTAAACCCTAATTAGGACTAAACCCTAATTAGTCATAATCAACCCTAATTAGCTAAAATTATCTGAAACTAGCCCTCATTAACATTAATTAGCCCTAACATAACCCAATTAAGCCTAATTAACCCTAACATAACCCAATTAAACCTAATTAGCCCTAATTAGGATTAATCAGCATTACTCGGCACAATTAAATCATAATTAGGACTAAATAACCCTAATTAGTCCTAATCAACCCTAATTAGCTATAATTATCCGAAACTAGCCCTCATTAACATTAATTAGCCCTAACATAACCCAATTAAGCCTAATTAGCCCTAATTAGGACTAATCAGCACTACTCGGCACAATTAAACTCTAATTAGGACTAAATAACCATAATTAGTCCTAATCAACCCTAATTAGCTATAATTATCCGAAACTAGCCCTCATTAACATTAATTAGCCCTAACATAACCCAATTAAGCCTAATTAGCCATAATTAGGACTAATCAGCACTACTCGGCACAATTAAACCCTAATTAGGACTAAATAATCCTAATTAGTCCTAATCAACCCTAATTAGCTATAATTAATACTCGTAATTAACCCTAATAACCCAGTTAGTCCTAATTAGCCCTTGTACATCCCATAATTACTCCATATTGCCCAGATATGGTTCAATTACTCATTGTTTACAAACTCTACCTTCTTTATATTAGTTGTTGTTTTGATAAGTCCATTGGCAACGAAATGGTTCAACTCGCTGCCAACAAATTCTATTTAATGTGGAATTGGTAACACATGTAACGATCTTTCTGCAGTTTTGATATTTCGGACAGATTCTTGCATATATTATCAATTTCTGAACGCATGCATGCATAAAAACCCTTAGTTCCCGTTCAAAGGTACTCATTACAAAGTAATGCTTTGCAATGAGCCTTTGGATGTCCAGTTTGGACAATTTGGAAAAGCTAATTGTTTATAAAATAGTGTTTTGACTCATGCTTTGTGTTCTATGTCGTGGATATTTGGTACACGTTCTCGTTTGTTTCTCCGGGTGCATACAGATCTGTTGTTCTAACATCCGTCAAACCTTTTTAGGCAAGGTTAGATGAATGTTAGAACACCTAATCGATGTCGTGTACTTGAAGAAATGCGGGGAGGTGCTGCCAAATTTTTCGTAGACATGGGACTAAGCATGAGTTATTCACTGTTTTATAAACATGTGTTTTTCTGAATGGGATAGGACCAATACCTGTTAGAGAGTGGAGGGAAAATATATAGACATGTTGTAACATTCATGCATTCATATATTACATCGGTAATGCCTAATGACTGGTCATAATTGAAGGTGGTATACAGTACGATAATTTAGTCGTCATGTCAGTCGATCGAAGTTGGATGAAAAGGAAGAATGCTGAAGATTTTGAGTGTCGCGTTGACGAATTTCTCGACTTCGCTTATGCGCAACCTGCACGTGTTGACCTTGATAAGATAAGGTGTCTGTGCGGTAGATGTGAGTTGTTGCACTGGAGAAAAAGAATTGAAGTAAAATGGCATCTTCGTCGGTACGGTTTTATGGGTGGATACACAAGGTGGACGCAGCACAGGGAAACGATAGTATTGTCGTCCAACCCGGCTAGTCAAACTGAAGCTAGGGAGGAGCAATATGATTACCGAGATATGATTATGGATGATGGGCATGCTAATGTTGACTGGGGTAATGACAGTCCACAACCGCCGAACGAGGGGGCTCATCAGTTTTATGAGTTGTTGAGAGTGCAGAAGAGCCGCTGTGGGATGGAGCTCCGAAACACACACGGATGTCTGTGGTTAGTAGGTTATTACAGTTAAAATCAGACCACGGGCTGAGTGAGAAAGGTTTTAACGAGTTTGTTACCTTAATCAAAGAAATACTACCCGAAAGTGAAAATCTATCGCCGTCGTACTATGACGCGAAGAAGATGGTGAGGAAACTTGGGTTAAGCTATGACTGGATAGATGCGTGCAATCACGATTGTGTATTCTTCTGGAAAGAGAATAAGGATTTGTCACGGTGTCCAGTATGTGATCATTCGAGGTACAAACCGGACAAAGGGAAGAAGAAAAACATTGCATGGAAGCTATTGAGATATTTCCCAGTCACACCACGGCTTCAAAGAATGTACTACTCCTCCAATATGGCTGAACATATGAGGGCTCGTCGTGAGACTCATAGCAACGATGCCGATGTGCTGACACACCCAGCTGATGGAGAGGCGTGGAAGGAGTTTGACCGCAGGCATCCAGTCTTTGCTCAGGAAGTTTGGAATGTTAGACTTGGTCTGGAAACCGATGGGTTCAACCCTTTCAGTCAGTCTACCACGCCTTACTCCTATTGACCTGTTATTATTGTCCCTTACAACCTTCCATCAGGCATGTGCATGAAGAAGCCGTACATGTTCTTGTCGTTGCTTATTCCGGGGCTGAAGAGTCCCGGCCAGTGTTATTAAAGGCGCATGCGCACTTAAGGTGCAAAAGGTCCCTGGAGCCTAGGCGCAAGGCGCAGGCGCAAGGCGCAGGCGCGCGCCTTTTCGAAGCGAGGCACAATATTAAAAATAAATAAATAATAGAGTATTAAAATAATAAAATTACGTAAAAAAAATTCAGAAAATGACAATTAACAATCTTTCAAACACAAGAAAAAGTTTCATATTACATAACATCAAAATTTAACAAGCTTTTAACATGAGAAAAGTTTTAAATCCACTGAAAAATAGCAAATCACTAAATCCTAAGTGAACATAACATCACCCTCCTCATCGTCGTTAAGGGCCAAGGCAGCGACGCCCACCATTCCGCTGTTCAGTGCATGAAAATTAAGCAATTGACATGCAAATTAAGGAATTACTCCAGCTGGAAGATAATACAATATTGAATCCAATCAAAAGCATACTGTAGAGCTACTAATTTGATGGCTCAATTTGCATCACGAAAAAATTGGTGTCTCAGTTAAACACCTGACAATTGACATCGCAAACTACATCTTACTTCTTTCCTAAAACTTCGGGAAAAACAAAAAACAAGAGTGGAGCACCGGAGCTGAAAGCAGACTAGCAGAGGAAGGGAAAGTGGGAGACTGAGTCACTGAGAGAATGACTTATCCACTTGTGTTGTAATATATATAGATACAGAGAGAGAGAGACCGACTGGGTAGAGTGGAGCACTGGAGCAGCCGAGTAGAGAGGAGCAACAGCAGCGGTGACGGGCAGCCGGCGGCAACAGCAGCAGTGACGAGCAGCCGGCGACAACAGTTTGCGCTGGAGCAACGAACTGAAAATGGAACAGCAGCAGCAGCGTGACCAGCGTCTGCGATGGGTGACCGAGACTGATTTGCGCCTGTGTCTGTGACTCTCTGTCGTGAAAGTTGAATCTGATTTGGGGATTTAGGTTTTGGACCGTTAATATATGAAAGAAAAAAAAAAAAAAATGGACGGCTTGCGTTAAGAGACATGGCATATCCAATGGCTACTGTTGACGCGCCTGGAGTTGCGCCTCCACCGCCGCTACGCGCCTAGCGCCTTAGCGCCTAGGCTCACCAGGCGCGCGCCTTATCGAACGCGCTGCGCCTAGGCCTAGGCGAGGCGCGCTTTGTGCGCCTAGCTGCGCCTTGCGCCTAGGCGCGCGCCTAGGCGCGCCTTTTATAACACTGGTCCCGGCAAGGACATAGATGTGTATTTAAGGTCGTTGATTGATGAGTTAAAACAGTTATGGAATCATGGAGTCGAAACATATGATGCATCCCTTAAACAAAATTTTCAGATGAGGGCTGCTTTGATGTGGACTATACATGATTTCCCCGCATTGGGAATGACGTGTGGCTGGAGCACACATGGGAAGCTAGCATGCCCTGCTTGTATGGGCGTGAACCCCGGTCATACGTTAAAGCACGGCGGAAAGGCCTCATGGTTCGGATGTCACTGTAAGCTTTTGCCACCGGGCCATCAGTTTCGTAGGCAGAAGGATAATTTTGACGGGACAATCGAGCGTGAGGTTTTCACACTGGACTACCCATCTGGTGAAGAAGTACTCTCACACCTGAAGGCACTTGATACTGACATACCACACAGCAAGGGTGTGCCAGATCAGAAGATTCCAGGGTTCGGGAAAGAGCACAACTGGAGAAAATTTTGTATCTTCTGGGAGTTAGCCTACTGGAGGACGCTCGTTATCCGAAACAACATGGATGTGATGCATATTGAGAAGAAATTTTTGATAATGTGTTCAACACAGTGATGAATGTCATGGGCAAATCGAAAGATCACCTTAAAGCGAGAAGGGATCTACGACAGTTGGGTGTACGCCGTGAATTGCATCCTTGGACAATCAGTGGGAGGACGATACTTCCGAAAGCACCTTACTGTCTAGATAAGAAACAAGTGGAGAAGGTCTGTCAGTGGGTTAAGAATTTGAAGCTTCTAGATGGGTTTGCGTCCAACATATCTCATTGTTGCAATGTATCGGAATGCAAGTTTCAAGGGATGAAGAGTCACGACTGCCACGTATTCGTGGAGAGATTCATTCCTATTGCCTTTCGGGGACTGTTGCCACGGGTTGTTTGCGAGACTTTGACTGAATTATCTCATTTCTTTCGAGATATATGCTCTTCTACGATCCGGGTGAGTAACATGGAAGTGCTTAAGAAGAACATTGTGGTGACGATTTGCAAGCTGGAGAAAATCTTCCCACCTTCGTTCTTTGATTCAATGGAGCATCTGCCTGTTCACTTGGCATATGAAGCTAAGATGGGTGGACCCGTGCAATATCGGTGGATGTATCCCTTCGAGAGGTAATCCTTAAATTGTTACAGTTGTTCGTTTACACTTAATGCGACATCTGTTATCATTGATATTCCACCTAACTCGATTCGCTAAACTTCTAGGTTCATGTTCCATTTAAAGAAAAAAGTCCGTAATAAGGCTCGGGTTGAGGGCTCAATTACGGAGGCTTACGTAATGGAAGAACTTGTAAACTTTTGTAGTCAAAACCCCGGATCAAGCACAAATTTGGAAGGGCAATTGTCAATATTCAAGCAGTCAGGTAGTCCGTTCGGCCGAACGTATACTCGATGGCTAACAGATGAAGAGTACAGTGCTGCAACAATATATGCCCTTCTAAATTGCGATGAAGTTTCGGCATTCGTTGAGTAAGTTAAAGTCTTAATTCACTTACATTGTTGTACATAATTGAAAGTGTGTGTTAAGCGAGTCAACTATATTGGTTTGCAGTGAGTTCGATGCGGAATCTTTAATCACTGATCCTGCTGGACTTGAATCTCATCGAAAATCACAATTTGTACAGTGGTTCGAAATTTGTGTAAGATTGTTTAACGAAATTATATTATGTGTTATATACAGTTCTGTGGCCAATTAGTATACTGATTTATCCTTAATTTTTACCGTCATCTACAATAGGTTCAGTCAATGGATAGACCAGTGGCCTCCTGCTTGAAATTACTAGCTGAAGGCCCTAACAAACAAACATCCTGTTACGGAGGCTATATCATCAACGGGTTTAGGTTTAACGTAAAAGATGATGACCGAACAAAACAAACCCAAAACAGTGGAGTCTTGGTCAACGGCGACTGTTATGCCGAGAATTGCATGGACTTTTACGGAGAGCTAGATGAGATTGTTGAGCTAACATATCTGGGTTCCCAAAACCGCCTGGTAATGTTCAAGTGTACGTGGTTCGATGTCACATGCAGTAGAGGAATCCGTGTTAGCTCTCAAGGGATTGTAGATGTCAATGTCAAGTCAAGACTTGCATCAGACGAGCCATTTGTGTTTGCTAGTCAAGCTGTACAAGTCTTTTACGCGGAGGACGTCGCCAATCCCAAATCTCATTGGTATACAATTATCAAGTCCAAGAAATTGCCCGTGACATATGACAGTGAGCTAGACTCCTTTCAAGCCGACCAACCACGTGTCTTGTTCCCTGTTGAGGTCAACAACGAGGAGGACGATCTTCCTCTTCCAACAACACTTCTTGTAGGAGAAGAAGTCGTAGATGATGACGCGGAAGACGTGGAAAGTGTTGGAGATGATGTGACCGAGTCTACTGATGAAGAGGATGAATTAGAAGATGAAGAGGACGACGAGTCCCACGAAGAAGAGGACGACGAGGAAAGTGATGAAGATGATTCGCAAACTGAAAATGATTGACTTGTAATGTTGTAACATCACGGGAAAAATGTAGTAACATTTTAGAACTTGGTTCATATTGATGTGTTTTTGCATATCCGTTTATATATATATATATATATATATATATATATATATATATATATATATATATATATATATATAGTGCCGATGATGATTTCTGTCAAATTATTGTTTTTAACGTGTTAATGTCTTTGTAATTTATCTATATGAAGTCAGATATGGATAGGATACGGGCTACTTGTGGCCGGGCTGGACGTCGAGCTGCTTCCTCCCCGATGGGTCCCACCTCGTCATTGCCTACTGATGATGAGGCACAGAGTGATCGCGTACAGCAGATGGGGCCCCAGCCATCGCCCCAGCCCCAACCGTCGCCCCAGCCCGACGCAGATTCATCCCACACGCGCGTGCATTCTTATTCTTCTGTGGGTTCTACCTCAGGTATAGTTGATAACGGTGTTTAGTACATTTTTGCTAGCCTTATATTTAAAGTATATTTGAATTGTATTAATGTCTGTGTTTTCTAGGATCTCGACGAGGCCGTGGTCCGACACGCGGGGTACGCAACGACCCCCAGCGTAAACAGAGAGTTACGCTCACCCAGGAGGGCCTGTAAGTACTAAAAATATCACATCATGCCTTATGTTTAAAATTTTGGGGTGTTAATTTATATTTGAACTAAATTAATTTATTTATTTACTTCTTTGGCAGGATCCTGGAGAATCAGGCGAGGACGAAGATCGGCGTTCTTGTGAAGGGCCGATTCTTCGAGCCACGCCTGTACTGGAAGGACTGGGATGCCGCTGCGAGGGAAGCCCTATGGGAGGAGTGGCTGGTACGGTGAAGTATTTTTTTCAGCGTTAGTATTTGTTTAATTAGAGTTTGTTTTATGTTGTGAATTTGTGTTATTGAATGCCTTACAGGAGGGGTTCACGTTTGACTCGCCTGAGCAGTAGGCACTGGGGCAGCAGGCCTTCTTTGCTGACATCGGCAAGAATTACTGTCGATGGCTCCACAACGCACGGGACCGGGCGAAGAAGATGCTGCCCGAGGGTGCCCCGATGACAAAGATGACGAGATATCCCCCACATTGGATATCTCACCGTGTATGGGGGAGATGATAGATCGGTGGGCTGCGGATCCAGGCTGGGACGCCAAGAGTAAGAGCGGGGCCGAAAGCAGACAGAACAGAGATCCGACGCACACGGGGGGGTTGGTGCCACACGACATCGTCCGACAGATGAATGTGGTCGAGCACCCGGATCTGGAGAAGGATGAGGTCATAGCTCTGACGTATAGTCAGACGCACGTGCGGAAGAAGGACAAGGACGAGGCGCACCGGGCGGCCGACTATATTTCAGATATTGCCCAGCAGATCGATGTGAATCAATTTGTTTAAGTTGTTAATGTTTTGTCTTTCTATCCTCAATGTCCGTTTCGTTAATTAATGCCCTAACATATCGTTAAACCACTATTTTTGCAGGCCTCGTATGAACAGCTAAGGGGGTCCGAGCAGCAGTCCGGACAGCCATCAACGTCCAGTTGTACGGCTGCGAGTACTGGGGCGTTGAAGCGATGGCTGGATACGCCAGAGGTCGTCAATCGGCCGAAAGGCCGCATACGCGGCCTGCCCAGCACGACTGCTCGTGTCGTGATAGGAGCGTCCTCACCCCCTGTTGCCCCTCCACAGACACCGGCTCCTCAGCATCCGTTGGACGACGAGGAGATCCAGCGCATTGCTACAGTGGTGGTGAGGATGATCAGGGAGTAGGGTACCGCTGCTGGACATACCGAGCCGGCCCCGGATCAGCAGGATCCAGATCCGGGACTCGGCAACCCCTGATGAGCCCCTTCTCGTGCATGTTCCTAACTTCCCCCCCCCCCCCGCCCAGCTTGTACTCTTCTCCCCTCCCCTAACCGGCTGTATCCGATTTCCAGCTTGTACATAATGAGTCTTTTTTATAATAAATATTTTTTTATTGATTATATATATTTCTTTGTGTATTGATTATTGCGCGTTGTTATTGAGAAATGAAAATTTTATTACAGGTCTGGGTAATAGAAAATTTTCAAAAAAATATTGACTTTTGGCGACGGATTAATTTTGTCGCTAAAAGTGTTCCTACAATCAGTTAATTAGCGACGGAATATTCCGTCGCTAAAAAGCTTATTTAGCGACGAAATATTAAATTGTTTCGGTGAATCCAAATGCACCAACCTGTAACGGATATGACAGGTGTTGCTTGTCTCAAGGTCGAATTATGCGTGGGATCAAAAATCCAAGCCTTAAACCATAAATTGAATGATGAGTCAATATCATCGAATCTAATACCCAAGGGGACGCCAAATCATATTGGTCGAACACATGGGAATCTTAGAGAAGTTGGTCGAATGTTTCACATTGGGACAGGCTTAAGGGACACAGGCCAGACGTGAGACCCGTAGCTTTTTGAGCTTATAGAGAGTTGTAAAAGATCCCATAATGCTTGCCATAAGAAGAGTATAATTTTTGCAGGAATTGGAAGGACCAGAGAGACTTCTACATTGGCGGATGGAAGTTAGGGGAGATTGTTTGATCCCCAAAGACGGCCTGATGTTTGTCCAGATACAGCAGCTCATAGACAGAGTTTACAGTAAACCTACCAGACTCGATAGCCTTCCAGACTTGTTGATCTGCTATAGAATGTCATGATGTATAGATAGCCAAGCCTTTAGATACCACGGAGCAAGGAAATAAAGAATTTAGAAGATACATGTCCCAAGCTTTATTTTGCATAAGATCTGCCACGACAGAGGGTAGTGGATGTAGTTAGGGGAATTATGTACCAGCCTCTGTGCAAGTTGTGGACTTGTGGGATCCAGTCATCATTCCAAATAAAGATTTCAGAACTCGTGACTACTGGCCATGGAAGGCTTTTCTTGATTGCTGTTTAGCCCATAATAGTTTTTCTGCATCCCGACAAGAAATTCCTGGAGTTAGCACTATTCATGAAGTTCGTATGAACACAACATTTCTCGCTGAGGACCTCTCCCAGTAACCTATCTGGATTTGTAAAGAGGTGCCAGCTAGTTTTGGCTAGGAGCGCTATATTAAAAGATGTAAATCCTTAATTAAATCCAAGCCCTCCATTATTTTTGGGGGCACACAAAGAGTGCTAATTAATCCAATGAAAGCCTTTCTTGTTTTCATCTCCCGACCACCAAAAGCAAGAAATAATTGAGTTTAGGGTTTTGCAAACGAATTTAGGAAATAAGAAGGTCCGCATGTGAAAGACATGTAGTAACAATAATACTGATGTGAGCAGGATTGCACGGCCAACCTTGTTTAGGAGGAGGCCTTTCCAACTTGCACATATCTATTTAATTTTCTCGATCAATTCACGAAAGAAATTCTAATATCTTTGTAGCGATGTCTAGCGTGCCTCCTAGGTACTTGCCAAATTGGTCTTGCAAGTTAATCCCCAAGAGTTGGCTAAGTTCGGAGATTTAATCGCACTAGAATTGGGACTCACAAAGACAGAAGATTTCCCTTTTTTTTTTGTTAAAAGGATATATCATTAAAAAAAACTGAAAGCAAGAAACAAACTATACAACAATGTTCCTATCTTCTTCCAAATTACACAAAAGGTTGGAAGGAGGAACATAGTCAAAATGATTGACAACAAAAGCTAAAGCAGCAAGATTATGAACTGCTCTATTAGCAATTCTAGGAGAATGAACAAAGTCCCAGTTGGGAATTTGTAAAAGAAGGCTCTTCGATTCTTCGACGATACTTCTGATGTTCCAGCAAAGAGAAGTTTGATTAGTAATCATCAAAATGATTTGCTCCGCACCTCCTTGAAAAATGACATTAACCTTCTGTTGGTTCAAGGCCGTACGGATGGCTAAAAGTGTTGCCCATGCTTCTGCTATTTCGGGCTCCCTTGTGTCCACTGTTTTTGTGTTCCCAAATTCACATTCCCCAGCTGAGTTACGGCAAAGAATAGCTACACAAGCTTTATCACCATGAATTGCCGCATCAAAATTGATTTTGCACCATCCTAAGGAGGGGACCAAACAGGGGTCGATTTCTTTGATCCTTTGATTGTTTCGATCGCTGAACTGTAGCTTTGGGCTGAGTTTATGATGTTATTGCCCAAGGATATGGGATCAAATGTAAGCTGTTCATGAATTTTTTTTGTTCCTTGCCATCCAGACTAAGTCCAAAAGAGTTGTAACAAAAATAGTGTACCTGATTTGGTCTTCAGAGGAAAGTCCTGGGGGTTTCATGATGAACTCCAGCCATTGGATTGGGCTATCCATGCCTTGCGGAGGTCGGTATCCAGAAGGGGAAGCTGCCGATAAAAGTCTTGTCATGTTGCAAGATAAGAACAAGTGAGTTGCTGTTTCTGAAGGATGAGCACAGAGGGGACAACTTGAGTCAATATCCGGGTTATGCTTTGCCATTGATTGCCGGAGGGGAAGGATATTCCAAGCAATTCTCCAAATCAAGATTTTATGGCGTTCCATGACTTTTGTTGACCACACTTTTTCCCAAAAAAGAGGCGGGAAGGCTGGGTTTAGAACAAACTTTAGCTCATTGTCTTTGAGATAGGCAGATTTGGTAATGAAATTGCCTTTTTTGTTGGGGGTCCAAGCTATGATGTCTTGGTTTGTCTTGATGGAATTTGGATTTTCTTGATAGCTTCCATGGTGAGGGGGTCAAATAACATCTACAACTTTGGCACGTCCCAGCTTCTATCAGTAGGAGAAATGAGATCAGCAACTAGTGAAATATTGGGATTGTTTGCCGAGGATTGTGCTGGCTTGAAACCTTCAGGGAATGGGATCTAAGAGTCCTTCCATATGTTTGTGGATGTACCATCCCCAATGATATAGCCCAGACCTTTGCCTAGAAGTTTTTTACTTTTACAAAAACCTTTCCAAGTCCATGATGCTGAAGACTTCGGGGTATGATCAAGAAAAGGCGTTCCTCGCAAATATTTAGCATTCATGATTTTAGACCAAAGGGAATCTGGTTTAGTGATTAGAGACCAACCTAATTTGGCTATAAGAGCCATATTAAAGTCCTGCATTTTCTTGAAGCCCAATCCGCCCTTCGATTTTAGAATGCATATGGAATCTCATGCCTTGGGATGGTAGTGATGCCATCATTCTTGAATCCCCACCAAAATTGTCTGAGGCATTTGTCCAGCTTGTTGGTGATCAGTTTGGGTGGCACAAAATTGGACAGTAGGTAAGTGGGGATTGCCATTGCACTTGCTTTGATTAGGGTTGCTCGTCCTGCATGAGAAAGAAGTCTTGATTTCCAACTTGCAAGCCTTTTTCGACTCTTTCCACTACTCCGGCGAATGCTTTCTTCTTTGACATGTTTGTAAACAAAGGCAGGCCTAAATAATTTGTTGTTTGTGGCGCTTTCCGAAAGTTCAATGCTCGACAAATATCACGGATCACACTGTTGCCTGTCGATTTACTGAAATGGATCTGGGACTTTTCCTTATTTACACATTGGCCGGACCATGCGTTGTAAGTTTCAAGACACCTACTAACATGATTTGCTTCTGTAATGTTAGCCCTACATAAAATGAACAAATCGTCAGCAAATAAAAGGTGCGAGATGGATGGACTTCCCCTGCTTGCCTTGATTCCATGGATATTACCATTTTCTTCTTCTCTAAGAATTAGTCTTGTGATGATTTCGGATGTAACAATGAAGAGAAAAGAGGATAACGAATCTCTCTAACGAATCCCTCTTTGTGGTTTGATGAAGCCGTATGGAATTCCATTGAGCAAAGTTGAGAAACTTGTGGTGGAAATGCATTGGTTCACCCAATTGATCCAAGTATGAGGAAAACCGAAATTTCTTAAGACTGAAATAACAAACGGCCACTCTACTTTGTCGTAGGCTTTCTCCATATCAATCTTGATAGCCATTAATCCCGCCCTTTTTTTCCTTCTCATTGTGTGCCAGAGTTCTTGGACAATGATATATTATCACGTATGAGCCTTCCAGGAACAAAAGCTGCTTGTAGCGGCGAAATCAGCTTAGCAAGAAGTGGTTTCAATTTGTTTGCCAAGATTTTGGAAATAGCCTTATAAACCACGTTGTAGAGGCTAATCGGGCGAAAATGTTCAGCCTTGGTTGGGGCAATGATTTTGGGAATCAAGGCAAGGTTTGTGTTGTTGAGATCTTGGAGATTTGAGCTATTTATGAAGAAGTCTTGAATATTCTTACAAACATCAACTTTCACTGTATCCCAGTATGTTTGGTAGAATAAGACAGGCATTCCATTAGGACCCGGGGCTTTGAGAGGATTGAAGAATTTCAAAGTTTTGGCGATTTCATCCATCGAGGGGATATCACAGCGCAAAATTATGTCTTCTTCCGATAATACTGGAGTTATCAGTCCATCTAGATCCGGGGGGATTATCGGGTCTGATGTGAGAAACAATTTTTGAAAATTGTCGCTTAAGCATTCCCCTATTTCATCTCTATTGGATATCCATCTTCCATCCATGTTTTTGATAAAGTCGATGGAGTTCCTTCTTCTTCTCATCAAAGTGCTAAGGTGAAAAAACTTGGTATTTAAATCTCCGTCGCATCTCCATTTTATTTTGATTGTTGATGCCATAACCATTCTTCCCGTTTGCATTGTTCATCTATCTCCGCCTTAACGCTTTTTTCGAGCTCTAGATTTCTAACTGAAGGTTCCAAAGCATTCTTTAAGATGCACACGATCCGGTTGACACTTTTGCATAAATCATAGCATCAACAAGATGGACTTTTAATACCTTTTTTTATTCCAATTATCTACCAGGAGGTCTATGCTGGCCTAGAGGACTTCAATGCGCTGAATAAAAAGGTGTTGGGACTTGGGATAAGGGATCGCCTTGCCGGACCCCACAGGACGAAGAGAACCTTGGAGAGGGAGAGCCATGGATCAATAACTCTACAGAGACCGTGCAGACACACTGCATTAGGGCATGTTCTTTTACATTTTCTATTTTGTGTTCGTGTACATTTTTCTGCTTTTATTTTAGAAAAAATAGTCCAAACGGTAGAAAACTCTAAGGTGTTTTCACATTTTTTGACCAATTGTAACTCTATGTCAGAAAAAGCATTGTATACTCTTTTTCCAACACTTCTCTGACATGTTTATCTTTCCCCCTCTTCTCTCTCTCGTCGTAATTTATAAATCCACCAGCATCATCGTGGCACCATCATACGCCACCGTCCTCACCACTCCTCACCGCCCATGGCTACCTGGAAAGCATCACCGAATACCAACCACCACCGGATTGCGACCATAATAGTCGTTGCCCACTGAATGTCGACCCACCACCAATAAAACACCAATAACCACCAAATGGTCACCCATAACAGCCGTTGCCCACCAAATCGTGACCCATATGAACCATCATCGAACACCAACAAATATCGGATCCTGACCCACAACAACTGTTGCCCAGCGGATCGCGACCCACAACGATCGCCGCCGAACACCAACAACCACTCCAATGACTTCATTCTGTGTGCGTGTATGCGTGCACTCGCGTGACTAGCAAGATTAGTTTACCGAGAGGATCAATCCACCAGTAAAGGGAACGCTATCAATGGCAAGCCACCAGTCCACTGGCATCAATGCCTCCTCCACCAACCATCGCCATCAATGTGAGAGGTGAAGAGAATCGATGGTGGTGGTGGGTTGGACAGCCCAGATTTAGTAACTGTTGGAAAAGAACGATTGAGATGACTTGAGAAATAGAGCCAGATCTGAATAGTGAGCCACCTCGTGCCACACGTCAAAATAAAAGGACATTCTAATGGCGTCCTAGCAAAACAACGACATGAACAGTAGGAGTATTTACGAAAATTACAAAAAGATTTTGTTATAGAACGAATACCAATAAGAGTAAACAAGCAATATTATGTGAAAAAGGCAACACTAGATACTTTTTCAAAAAGTGTCAGAGAACGCGGAGCTGCTTTCTACACGAAAACAGGAAAACAAAAACACGTAATATGAAAACAGAAAATAAAAACTAAAATTTCAGAATCTTAAAGATAAGCCCTGAGTACTAAAGAGGAGTTTGTTTCTCCCTTTTAGAGAGTTATTCGTCAATCTTCTTTGTTATGTCTCAGATCATTGATTCTGGTGTGCTCTTGCCTACTTCTTTGGTATCCAGACACAGTTTATTCTAACAAGAAGGCTCACCGGCAACCAAAATATAACATGATTTTGTATAAAGAGAAAATTGGGTCACTTCAACATTGGAGAGAAATGTACATCGATTTCATTATCCTACATAAGTTGGTTCTTCCCATCCTCTCTGGAAGATGTTAATATATCATTATTATTATATTAAACATTGATACATCGGATCGGAGAATAAAAGTACTTGTAACGTTCAAAGCAAAGCTATATCACAATCAGCCACTAGGCAGTAAATTAAGTCATATTGCGATTTCCTAAATTCAAATTAACCAAAAAGAAAAAGAAGGAAATAGAGAATAGCAAAGAATCCTCTCAACAAGAATTCCTCTTAGATAAACGGTAAGTTTTCTCATGGTTCAAACGATTAATTCCTGCTGGTTAAAATTTTAAAATTCTTCTCAAAAAGGGAAAAAAAAATGGAAAATCCTACATAGTGCTACATTTAGGGAGATCAAACTGGAGAAACAATTAAGAGAAAGAAACATTGACGATGAATATTACAAAATAATAATCTAGAAACAAAAGACTAACTAATTTTACCACCAACTACAAAACTTTGAAGAGAATACAGCATTCCCTTCCTTTTTCATTTGCCATGAAGGGCTAGTGAAGAACATTTGATGTGAGACTTCTCGTCCTTGATTTTGAAGATGGGAAGAAGTCTTGATGGAAGGCCGCCAGAACAGTCCATTCTCGCCCGCAATGGAAGCCTGGCTTCCTTTGCCGGAAAGAAAGCATAATATGCCAAGTGAAGAGAGGGCAAAAACCCCAGAAACCAAAACTACGTAAACTTATGCAGTTGCTGTCTTGCGAGCAAACCGCTGCAAAGATTTTGGCAGTTGATTGTCCTCGCTCATTTTTCTCTTCTTCTTTTTAGATAACTCTTCCTCCATTTGTTGCTCCAGCAAGGGCCTCTTGGCTCTCTCGATGCCTTGTTGCCTCTTCTTCACCAGCTTACTTGGCTTGTTCCTACCTTTTGTTTTCTTCTTCAGCAAAACGCTTTTGGCAGCGGCAACAGCAGCTTCAATCTCAGCTTCTCTTTCCTGCTTTGTTGGCTTTTCTTTTTTCCTCGCAGACCTCACTGTACCTATCTTTGAAGGGTCCAGCATAATTGCCTCTGCTGGGAGTTTGTCAAGAAGAGAGCGAACCTCCTTCTCTCTGCGCTGTTTAGATGTCTCAAAGGGGTTTGCAACCCAGGAATCAAAGTTGGGTTCTCCAGCTCCAGGAATAAGAATTGACGACCAACCCATTGAGTGACCTATACCCAAAACATCTTCATATGGTCGAAAGGACACTTTTTGTATCTGGTAACCTTTCGCCATTGAATGTCCCATATATCGGCTATACTTCTGAGATCCAGAGAAATCTCCTAAAACCTGTATGAAAGATCCAGTTGCAGTAGCAAGCAACCCTTTTTGACTGAAATCCAGGGTCTTTGCATGTCCAGGTAACGTTTGGAGAACCTGAAATTTCCTCAGGTCCCAAAGCTTTATTTTTTTATCCATACCAGCAGTTGCCATAAGATGGCCATTAGGGTGAAATGCCAAACCTGTGACGGGGCCATGATGACATAACATCTTCACCAGAGGAGCTGCACTGGTAGGCTTCCACATGTTTACTGTACCACCAGAGTGGCCAGAAGCTATCACGCCATTAAAAGGATTCACCTGTAAAACATCAGAACGGCCTAGACCAGTTCGGTAGCTATTTACCATCTCTCCCGTAGTAACATCCTGATAATGGAGCTGTCCAAAGTTATTTATGGATGCCAAGAGGAAATGGTTCTTCAGAAACTGAAGCTTGAGGACTGCACCATGTTCCTGCAGACAAATAAGACATGCTGATGTGTATGGAGTAAACAGGAATTACATGACAATCACTTATCAGCTAGGGGCCTAAAGTGACATTAGCCACTGATCTAAAAAGCAGTAATGACAACTCAATGCGAAAGTGATAAAAGTGACTGGTCCCAAACTTCAAATACAAAGGAATACTTTAAGCATCACGAAAAAGCAAGAATATATATCCCCAAGTTACTCCCATGTTTATCCAGAAGTTTGGCAAGTCAGCTGATAAAGAGAAAGCAAACGTACCACTTGCATCTCACAGGAACCTACTATCATGAAAGTCACTTATGTTCTAAAGCAGATGCATCAATTTCAGCAAGAAAAATGATGCCCATCTACAGTATGACAACCGAAGTCCCAAGCATGCTTCACAATCATGTCGGAAACAAATAAGAAGTTTAACCTTTACGGCTTTCAATGGTGTCCCCTTTATCGTAACTGTGAAAATGAGGCCACAAGAAACTAACTAGCCAACTGCCCTTAATTACCAACATATGCATTTAGGTCCAACTAGGTTGGCAGAGATGAAATCCTATATTTTTCCTCTTTTAAGTGCAGAAATAAATTCACGTTGATAGAAACAAGACATCAATAGTTGAAGTGTTCGCATCAACTTATCCAAGCATTTGAATTCAAGGGAAGTGTAAAGATCATTCAGCCTACATGCAACGTAAAAGTGATTTATATGCATTGTTAGGATACTAAGGAAACTTATACATTGACCTGCTTACAGAAAAACACCCACTTTCTGCAAAACTTATTAATGGAGCAATCGTTAGATGTGGCATAAGAGAAATACCTATTTATCCAGATAAACACCTATTGCTAACACGGCAAAACAATTATCACTTTCAGTTCCAGACTGCATATTTTTTGTCATAAAATGCAAAAAGATCTCCCTACCCCAGAATTGTTGACCCTCATTAAGTTGCTGGGAAAATTGTTAAACTACAACCAGAAGTACGTGAGGGGGATTGGAGTGTAGCACAGCACAAAAACACGGATAAAGAGATTGCTAACCTTGAGACAGTGGAGTTCAGTGCCATCCCGATTGTAAATATACAAGTACCTGCAAAAATATGTCTGCTTTAGTGTTCCTCTAGCAAGAATCAGACTGCTTAGTTCAGATTATAATTGATCATATACTGCCAGTAAGTATGAGTTCCCTACAAGAAGCATAAGTGCTAGAATCTATCCTGAGCAACTCCTGTCACCTACACTAACATGATCACATTAATGCAACTCTGTAAGTAGACAAAAACATATTGCGGGATAAACATTTGGAACTCAAGGTACCCTTGCAAAGAATGAATTAGTCAAACAGTAAAAGAAATGAACAAAAACCGATCGCTTTAGTTAGAGCTAAAAGAAAAAAGAATGTAGGTTAAAACAATTAAGAAGGTGTTCATGAGAAATGCCTAAAATTGTGGCTTGTCCAAAAGGGGCTGGATATCCCATTGAAGCCTTCCATAAATAGTAGAAAACATTTCACAATTCTGTTATGTAAAATCTGCCTTGCATGGCGGAATGGACTTTTTAATACTGGGATATCCCGGAAAAACAGGAAAAACAAGGCCCATGGGCTTGCAAATGCTAAATCCTACAGGCACACTCAAGAAAAGAAGGTGCCAACACCACCCACTCAAACAGAAATGAATAAATTCATCGTAGGGAGTTACAGATTCAAATTGAGAAAGTGAACAGATGAGCACAGAATGAAATTATCAAAGTAGTTTAATATTTACTCAAAGAAAAACCACCAAATAGCTGAACAGGAGCAGAGACAGTGACCAATCATCCATCCGTAGACGCAAAAACAATTTTTGGTCAACTTGTATGATTAAATGACACGACCACATAAATGGCTTAAGAAAGATAGAAGCATTTGAAAATCGCATTAGTAAATTTAATTGTTGTGTGACATCATAATAATCTTTTAAATATAATCATTAGCCAGAAAATATTACTGATTTACAAGAGGATAATATATAGGAAAAATTTCTTAGTTTACTACAAAAGGTCACAGGTTTATACTCAAAAATTTCTCATACATATTGCAATGTCAATGATGCTTAGAAAAGCAATACATGAAGAGAGAGAGTATTTGCGTGGTTAGGAATGGTACCTAGTAAGGAACAGGTTGTTGTCAGGTGCCTTTTCAATAAAATATGACGTTCAAGCTTTGAATGGAAGGATTGGGTAGGCTTAAATTTAAATGGCTATAAGAAGTATGTCGAGCTTTTTTTGGGATGAAGATGGAAAAGAAGGAACTGAGCCGACGCTGAGCAGAAAATTGGAAATGATTTCCAAGTCAAGACTGAATAATAACAACAAAAATTATACCCTAACTAACTTTTGGCACGTAATAAGTAATAGTGTGATGCTGTTGTAATGGAAACCCAGGCAAGATGGATCAAAAGGTATAAACGACTTCTGCAATCGCATCCGTGGTCATTGGTCACATGCAAAATATTAAACCTTAGTTGCACGAAGCGGGAACGGGAGCTGGGGCGGGGGAATGTAAGTACCTGAAAGAATCTAAGGTTGGGAGCGGCTTAAAAAAATAAATGCTTAAAGAGTATTATTGTTGTTAATATATCTCAATTTTTTCCTTGAAAATTGTTACTTTGTACTCAACACATCAAGTGGCTACTAGAGTTCTGCTGCAGCTACTCACTTCTTGAGACATTTCTAGACGGCACATCTCCTATCTACTACTATTAGACATAGGGCCAAAAATGAATTGAAGACAGAGAGATAAAGAGAGAGAGCACTATTTTACAAGCTATGTTCTCTCGATGAGGGTAGTCAGCAAAGGACAAGGAGGCCTTAAGGTCTTAAGGACGAGGGAAAACAAGGAATTGAGTCAAAAAATGCTTGATTTTCAGGTACTCTCTCACTTTTTCCATGCTTCTCTGTCCAGCTGAGGGGATCGAGTTCCCATCTTAGCTTGGGTTGGGATCCCATGGAGCTCCTAACTTGGGATCGCAAAAGCGAGTTTCCGAGAGAAAAGCATCACCATATGAGGAGTTTCCAGCTACTAAGTATTAAACATTTCTGCATCTTCTTGCACGAATAACAATGAATCATTTTAGAGAAGTACCTATAACAGAGGCAATATGTTTAAAGAGTGAGAGAGACGCCTTACTTATTTTGGGCTGCAGCAAAGAACAGCTCATTGTGCAAGAACACCACATCACGGACTGCTTCCCTCACCTAAAAGAACCAAACATTATTACCCAAATTATTACCTTTACGACGCCAGAACACTTTTTCCCTAGTCTCTACCCTCGAGTTGGACAAGCAGATATCACACAAAGAAGTACCTTAACTCTTAGCCAAAATGGGAACGTTTAGATACAATATGCGAAGTATAATGAGCATATAAAGCATATAATTGTGTATGTTATATATGTGCATATATATGTTGTGACCCTTGTGATATGTTAGCAGAAATACTTTTTGACTACATTCGCGTCATAAGTACAAAACAAAGCTACCACCATATTTTTGGCAAAAGCTCAAACATGGTGCTCCTCAAATTGCTTTTGCACCTACCCTGACCTCAGCTATGCATTTATACCAGACTAGATCGGCTACCAAAATCCATCTCTTCCCTACATTGAACACATGTTATCATATATCTATGTAGCACTTCTATCATTTGTCGCTAGATCTTAGCACATAACATTTTCTTTGTCAAGGCATCTAAAAGCCTACATTGAATATGGTGCAACCTTATTTTCTCCTCAATTAAAAAATCCCCACCGTCTTGCAAATATCCACACTTCTTATTCAATCTTCCTTGTGTGTGTACTAATCCATCTATTGCAGTTCACCTACATTTTTTTTTTTTTTTTTCATAAGTAAATTGTATATATTACGAAGAGCACCAAAGGGGGCGCAATCCTGCATAAAAAGTAACTAACTATTAATACAACATCCAAATTTGTCCAAAAATAAAAAAAAATTGTCACAGTTAGGACAAGTCAACAAAAAGATTACAATATTGAGTTCTTCAGCTTCTCCAGCGAAAGCTCCTCATCCTCGAATGCCCTCTTGTTCCTTTCAAGCCACAGTAACCAAAAGATGCACAGAGGGATTACATTCCAGAGGTTTGTCTTCCTTCTATCATTTTAATCCTAGATGTGTGTTGCTTCTTACTTTCATAACATTCTGAACCACAGATCCTAGCTGGCAGCACTGGGTCCTATAGAAATCTCCTTTCAAATTCACACTACGCCTCAGAAGTACTTTTCCACTTTATCCAGCCTGCTCTTAATTTACAACTAACATCATACAATACTAACCCAAGATAGAAAATACCCTTCTTAGAAACCTCCAAAATTTTACTTTGTCCTCAATCCTCCTACTAGTCTTGATAAGCTTATACTCGATACACAGCCTGTCTTATTTTCACTAACCTCAAGCACCATTAACTGCTATTCTTGCCACACCAATTAACATCATCTCATCCTACTACTAACATACATCAAAGTACCCCGTCCTCTAAACTCCACATTTTCATTAACTACTATTCCTGTCACACCAATTAACATCATCTCATCCTGCAAATAACACAATAAAGTACCATCCTCTACATTTTCATTTATGATGAATTGGTTGATCCCTGCCAGTGCTTTAGAAATTTTTACTCCAAACATCATGCAACTCTAATCAGCAAGCAAAATTTTTTCCCCAGCTCTACAAAAGGCACTTCACTATATAGCCCTCAATGACAAACGAGCAAGGTATCTCCAGTTTAAGCCAGCTATTTAACGTGTGTAAGATATTCGTGGCTGTGGTCTTCTTTCTGCTGCTTAACAAGATTATCAAAACTACCCTGAAAAAGAACTAAGTTGCTTTGCAATAAGATAAGCCTTTTCCTTTTTGGGCAACTTAACTAATTACACCAAAAGCCCCCAAAGGGGTTAAGAGATCAACATACTAACAATGCAGCCGCATCTATACAAACAGGTTTCCTGTCCAAAGCTCAGTAACGGCACAAGTAGAGCCTTCAATAACTTGTTCATTGCAAAAACTTATTTTAATCATAGCAGTAATTTTTCTCCTCCTTCGTATTTCAAAAAAAAATGAAGGATATTTTGCAATGAGCACTTTGTATAAATGTTTAATTGTTGACCATTTGTGTGAAACACAAACAATTTATCTGTCAAAAGTTCACATGTGGGAGATACTGCTACTCATTTTTACTATAACTATCAATCTCTTTGCATATAACAGATATGGAACTGTTCCTAGAGACAAAAAATTAAAAATAGAGATGACTAGAAGCACACACTACGGTCAATATTGAAGCTCCAACAAATGTCTTATTCATATGAGCGTACTCGTAGCTACTGAAGGAAACCATAAACCAGATAATCGAGTTATCAACCATCAGAACTTTAATGAACTCTAGCGATGGTGTTCTTTAAAACCACCATATTGTGGCCGTATCTCTGTTGCTTAACTAAAGAGCCTAGCAAGACAAGTTGACACCGAGGTCACAAAAATAAGACATAATAAAGAGCTCACCTGAAGGTGGATTGCAAGTAAGTGTGCACAGAAAATGGGCACCCCACTTCTGAAGATTAGTTGGGCTCTATAGGAGCTAAGATTGTAATCAAGCTCCTGGGGAAGTGGTTGTGGAGGTTCTATAGGGAGGAAAGGTCTTTATGGAGGACGGTGGTGGATTGGAGGTTTGGAAGCATATTCTTGGGTGGACTTCTTGCCCTACGGTGTTGGTGCTTGAAGGAGCATAGCTCATGGGTGGTGGACTTTAAAGAGAACATTTCCTTTTAGTAGGAAATGAAGGTTGAACCAGATTTTGATTGGATTGTTGGCGTGGAGAGGTGCTGCATGGAAGTACTACGCACAGAGAAGTGACACTGTTGACATGGAAGAAGGCAAATGTCAAGGAGGGTTTGAAGGTTAGCACCAATAGGCGGGAGAGAGACAGCTGTGTTTTTGATAGTGTGGAGACTCCTATAGTCCTATCCTTCATCTGCTTTTTCTCTTCTTGTCTCTCCCTTTCTTCTGGCTCAAAAAGACTTTCCAGGATTAATTGGGCTTTGGCAGACTTTGTGGAAGACTTTCACGCAGGTCCAGCTACTTTGACTAATCCAGCTATGTAATTTTATGATCACTTTTTTCCGTTGTTATTCGCTTATCTTGTATGGCCTGAGGCACTTTCTTGGTGCGCTGACCTATCTATTTTTGCTTGCATTACAGTTGCTCCCCTCCCCCCACCACGCTTCTAACTTATCCAACATATGAGCCTTGCATGAGCAGTCCTTGTGCCAATTGCTTGATATGATGATACAGAATGCATCCTCAATATTGTAGTTAATAAGATTTCCTGGTTTAAAAGAGCATATTAGAGAGCAGATAAGATGTGTTTCCATGGACAATAGAAGAGATGAATAATTCTATAAGCGGAAAGGTAATAACATGTATTTCCACATACTATCGACATCAAAATCTATTAAATAACGTATTAACTGCTTGAAGACAAAAGCCAAAATCAGTTTATGCTTTCAAATGAAACAAAAAGAACGACTTTTAACAAAAAAAAACACTCTAATTCGTACATTTTATATCATCTTATAAAAACTCTAGATCCTGGTGGCCAAAAGTTTCAAGCCTTCTAGAAAAGGAAAGCATTGTAGGCATTATTGGAACTTGAAGGTTTATATCGGTTTAATCACAAGTCAAAGGACAACTTATGTTTAGATGGCTGTGAGCTGACAACATACCTGAAGTTCTTTAATTACGCCCAAATTTTGCAAATCTATGATGGCTAGATGGCCCTTGTGTCCTGCTGCTGCCATATACCGTCCGCTTGAGGTGAAGTCCAAAGTGTATGGACCAAAATCTGCTCATATAAGTTAGTAATTTGATGTAGTTATAAAAGGAAAAACAAGCTAATCATGTCCTGAGAAGAATAATCAGAAAAGGGAACTCATATAAGAGATACAATGGGTGAATGGGGGTTATTTAGTGGTGTAGCAGTAACGTTGGTGGTAGTTATCAAATTTCGAACTTCTTATGTGGTGGATGATGAAAGAGGGGTGAGATTAGACGGAGGGCCATTTTGGCTCAGGTTCACACATAATATCTGCAAGGAACTTCCAAGACTGAGAACGTCATGTGTGTAGATTTGGACACAGGATTTCCTGCACAGCAGATAGACCGTCTTTGGTGGAAACCTAACAAGAGAGCATTTGCCAAAAATAGCAACAACAATAAATTGAGGGTCTTCACAGTCTGTTCTACTTGGATTTTTCCTTGAAGGAATATATGGAAGGGGTATGCATCTCCAAAGGTAGTGTTCTTTGCTTGACTCATAGTGCCATTTTGACCCGGTTGTGCATTCTTTGGACCAAGTTGATGATAACCACATCCTTCAGTTTATGGAGAAGATGAGAAACTCCGAGTAGTTGCTGATTTTGATGAGGTCGAGGGAACCAGTTTGCCAGGTAGTGTGCAGTCTATAGAGGCTTATTTTTTTCCACTTGTTGGGGTCCAGTAGGTGATACGGAGAACTAATGGGGACACGTCGAGGAGACGAGGAGGTGAGAAGGTACCCAAGGAGGTGCTTAAGGTGGTGTAGAGAGGTGCCATAATCCCTGCTGCAGTCCATTGGGAGAGATAGAACAGGAGCATTTTTTACAGGGTTCACCTTCATTCTACATCCTCTTGGTCTCATTATAAGAGACTCAAGGATGCTTTCCTGATTCAGCCATGGCATATGTCGCTTTGGGTGATGAGTTCAGCTGCAAGGTTTGAGTTTAGTTATGACTTTGCATTCATGCCATGGTGGTATTATAGGTCGTTCAGGCTTGGACTCCCTCTGGATCCTAAGATGTTTGTATTTTCGTCTATCTGGGCTAGGGGTTATAGTCAATGTCGATTCAGTATTACTATCTGTAATATGCATACAAGATGTATTGGGGGAATTTTACTCGTTAGTGTCAATTAGCAAAATGCGCATTTTATTTCACTGGGCCCAATCGATATTTTTCCAATCGTGGATAAACAAAACTTTTCTTCACACAAATCCGGTTCAAAACTACAGCCTAAAATATAATTGCACTAGAAAAAAAAGATCTCTTCTTCCTTCGTATCATCCGAGATTAAGAAGTTTGGTAGAAATTAGATATCTTTATTTCCGTCTTTCAAGTTATAATGTAGAATCACCAAAAATATAATAATCGAGTGACGTTGCTTCTTTGGCCCGAACCAAGGAATCATTCGTATACCCTTTCCCGGAAGTCGATGAATTTTTTACCATAAAGAATTTCCCCTCCTTAGTAATTGGCCTTTTTCATATAAATTCCAATATCTGTATATGCCTAACGTAAGATACCAAGTTATGTGGTGGGCTCTAGAGAATAGAGGAGTGCCTAGCAAGTACGTTGATGAGATTAAGGACATGTATGACAGGCGACTACTGATGCGAGAGCAACTGATGGGCTTCACGAATTGTGATTGGGCCTCACCAAGGGTCAGCTTTAAGCCCATATCTTTTTACTTTGGTTATGGACAAGCTTATGTTACTTGCGGAATATGTAGTTTAAATGGATGAGACTAGAGTAGGACTAAACATTTAGTTAAAGTTATGGAGAAGTACTTTAGTTGGAATGCAATTTTAGCAAAACTTTTTTAAAGTCCTGGAGCTAGTAAATATCGACGGTAAGGCCGCATATTTACCGCTTTTTTTTTCTCTCTCTCTCATTACCGAACGACTTGACTGAATTGGATTAAGCCTGGATTAGTCAGCAGCAACAGTTCCTACTGCAATACCAATATCCAATGTTAGGAGTTATAAGCCTCAAGAGACTAACTAATTGGAAAAGATAATTTTGGTCCAAAAAACTGGTAGCGATCTTCGCCAAACGCCACCATCCCAGGTGTTTATGCAAAAAAAGAAAGGAGGGAGAGATTGACAAGGATGTTCTGTTTCTGGGATTCTGTGGTAGTAACATTCATATCAAGTTGAAAGGAAACTTTTATAGAACAATAGTGAGGCGAGCACTGTTGTATGGTTCAGAATGTTGGGCAACTAAGATGAGTGTAGCCGAAATTTGGATGCTTATGTGGATGTGCAGCCATACAAGGAGGGTTAAAATAAGAAATGAGGATATCCGCAACAAAGCGGGGGTGACGCTTATTGGGGGAAAATAGAGGGAGCATCGCTTGAGATGGTTTGATCATATTCAAGGTAGGTCCATACGTACACTTTCAGATATATTTTTTTCATTTAATAACAAAACTTTTTGTTTATTCAACTAGACTACTCTCTAGTTCTTAAATAAGTAAACCCTTCCATCAGAAACATGAAAGACGGTGCAACTTGACTACATTCAAAGCCAAAAACAACTAAGTGCGCAAGGGCCCAAACTTCTAGAAATAGGTGCCCCTTCCAAATGGACTCTGCACAGTGCAAGCCCGGCGAAGCAACACGTTTTCATTGTAAGTGAAGAACTAAGATAACTTTCTATTTTCATCTTTGTCAATAACCAAACAAGCTCTCCCCATAATTGGCTACGCCTTTCAGGAAAAACTCAAACCACAACGGCTAGATACTAGCTTTTCCTCGCATATTGTTCTGTGAGTAGCCAAGCCAAGCTTAACCAGTTCTTTGGAAAAGCGAAAATCACAGCAAGGTGAACAGCATATGCACCCCCGGTAAGATTATGTCAAAGAGTACTATCTAAAAGATTTTCAAAAAGAACTTTGATTGGTACATAGAAAAAACTAATTAAAATCAGACTGCGGCAA
This sequence comes from Escallonia rubra, assembly GCA_033065855.1. Classification (NCBI taxonomy): domain Eukaryota; kingdom Viridiplantae; phylum Streptophyta; class Magnoliopsida; order Escalloniales; family Escalloniaceae; genus Escallonia; species Escallonia rubra. The sequence goes on from JAVXUO010001630.1 coordinate 102,598, forward strand.
TCTACCTGGTAAGACAATATCATATTGTTTTTTTGAACTTGAGATATCTACTTCACGAGCGATTGTATCCTGCTTGATCCTCCATGTCTTCTCTATACCTTCAGCATCCAGATAGCCCCCCTCTGTTGGCATAAGCCACTGGAAAGGAAAGGTCATAAATCAATCTTCTGAACCACATACATGGTACTCCACGGAAAACAAGATGAACTAAAAGATATCCAAGATCCAATTGAACAGGCTATCATCCATCATAGTCAAATAAGGCAACACACCTAGTGTTAGAAATTAAACTAATCCAAGCTAAAGAGCCTTTCCCATTCAGAGAATCAAAGTACCTTTGACTGGTTTGCAGATTTGAACAAAGATTCTAACTAATGACACGCGCAAGGAGGGTCAACGTTATATCCAATGGACGCTGCATGTACAAAATAGAAAGAAGAGCCAATCATCTTATCTTGAATTATTCAAGAGCTGAATAACAGCGGTTGCTTTTGATTGAATTTATATGAAGAGTTGAGGATGCTGTAAGTCAAAGAGAGTTCTTGCACTACAATATGCGCCCAAAAAGGGTCTTCTTAGTGGGAACTTATGCCCCTGGTGGGGAGAAATTGAGGGGCAAGAGGCATGTAATATGGAATAAGGCAATTGGTCAGGTTCCTAGATTTTGAAAGTGAAGAGAGTTTGATGCATATAGGGGAGATACATTTAGCCTCTCTACTCCCTCTGGAAAGGGGCTTGAAAATTACTTTTGACTGGTATGTAGGTTTGAAAAAAGAGACGAACTAATGACACAGCTCTTTATTCTCTGGCGATGAGTGGGACAGTTGATCGATAAAGCATGTGGGGACTGGCTCCCACTTGACTTCATACTATCCACAAAGGGGTAAGGACTGTCATACCCAATCAACGCTGCATGTACAAAATGGAAGGAAAAAGAGAACCACCTTATCCTACATTATTCAACAGCTAAAAACAGCAGTTACTTTTGCTTGAATTTATGAGAAGAGTTGGGATGCTTAGGTCAAAGAGAATTGTTGCACTATAATAGGGAGCCAAAAAGGGTCTCGTTGGTGGCAACTTTATGCCCTTGGTGGAGAAAATGGAAGGGCAAGAGACATGTAAGTTTGAAGAAGGCAATTGTTCAGGTTCCTCTGTTTTTGAACGTGGGGAGACTTTGGTTCACAGTGGGTTTTTCTTAAATTATGGCAAGAAATAGATCGTCTCTCCTCTCTCTGGAAAAGGCACTTAAAATAGATGAAGTAAAACTTCAACTTGATAGTTCGTTACACAGTAGCTTAATCGGTAGATTGGAGCATGCTCTGGATCTGAAACACGGGGAGTAATTGGAGAGCATTTCTACTAACTTACAAATGCTGTTTGATAACATATATAATCTCGAGTACCAAAGCTTTTGTTACCTTAGTGTTCATAATTATACACGACCTTTCCAGGTAGGAGAATAAAGAAGAATTTATGTGGTACTTTCCTCTATTTACAATGTTTTATTCTCATTATACTCTCCACATAGGAAGTCTGTGGCTTCTGGCTTTCAACTCTTTATAAGAATTTCTACATTGACTTTATCCCGACGAGACAGAAAAGTACAGCAGAAATTAGAAACAAATAAATTGAGCTTTCTGGAACAAAAACAAACAAAAATTGGCAGGATCCGCTGCATGCAGAACAAAAAAAGAGCCATATCATTCAACTGTGAGATCAAGAAAAAGTTACCTTCTCAGCCTTGGCAGCAGCTTTTGCGGACTTCCCATATAATTCTTCTCTAAAAGCAAGCTGACCCTTCAACTTCTTGTCTTGTATAACCTGTAAATACATAAAGTTTTCAGGAGACTCATCCAATGTGTCCCATGAAGTAACCACAATAGTCCATACCTCTAGATTGGCACCTTCACCTCTTAGATACTTTCTCACTTCATTATCTGTAACGTTAGCAATCTCCTGCAAATAAAAGTTTGTCCATCACATTTAGTTACTTATATAAATGGTTAATGCAGCCAAAAGGAATAATAATCACTAAACCATTGCCAAACGAAAGGAATGACACATTTAAACTAAAAGATAGAAGAGTGATCTGAACTTTTTAGCAAAGGTCACACTCTATGAGATTCAAATAAAAGCTGAGAAAGATATTATACTGTAGTCACCTTCGCACCAAGTAAATTAGTAACAAAGGGAGAAAAGTGAGGATATGCTTATGCCATATTAATCATAGAATTGGAGCACAGTGGTGGTTTAAATGGAGAAGTGCGTCTGCTATTTTATGCAATAATGCTCCAAATACTGCGTGTGGCAGAGCTAGGGAAGTTATGTAAGACAACAAAGGACAACAAGAATGGAAGGCGTTCAAGACAGAAGTAGAACCAATAGAAGACAAATCGAATGGGGTCCAATTAAATTGTTTGGACATGCATGAAAGACCCATAACCGCATCTCTTAGGGTCATTGAAAAGGCTGAAAGATCTGAAAACTTAGTTTGGCCTAAGAGAGTAGAATGGTGAATAAGGACTAAAGTACCCGACCAAACCTAGGTGGCTAAGCTGAGGTGAAAAGAGTGGTACATTACAGCCTTCTTCTTCATTGTCAGAGTAAGTCCTCCCAAGCTAATATGTGTGGGATTTTGCATGTCCTAGGAAGCTCAGACTTGAGATTGCCAAGGCATGATAAGAGAGAGGTTTCTAGTGGAAAGCCCAGCGGTGTAACTATAACACATGAGGGGCACGAGAGAAAACCATCCGAGATGCCCGAGGCAATTTTCATAATACAGCTGCATTTAACATGCAGAGACAAAGCTCCAAGTGGGGCAGCTGGTTAGCCAAAGCCTACTAGATTGGCAGAAGAAATCATGATAATATGTCAAGGGATGCTTACGTGCAACAATCGAATTTCTCTTTTGGCACTAACTTCTGGTTCAGAGGTCAAGAACCGTAATGGGTCTCACGGCCGACAGTTTAACAGCCGGGTCAATGCATTTGTATGGTCTAACAAATTTGGAGGTATGTCCAACGCGGAAATAGATACTTTGTCGGAGCTGGCGACCCCGTCTGGCTTTAAAATTATTATGTTTCCTCTCTTCCCAGTTCTGGTCAACTATGATGAGTAGCTAAATGATTTCATCATCAAAACTTTCAGCATAACATAGCGCCACAAGAAATTTCATCATACTTAACTGAACCTCAAAGACTATGTGTTTCTAACTATAGCACCATATGGGGCTTAAATCTGCTGACAAATGAGAGATACAATTATAGAGCTTGGAACTGAACATTTCGTATAATGCTTATAAAATATGCCATTCTCAATTCATGTTTCAAATGATGCTTAACTGATCGAAATTGATAATGGTGTTTGAGCAAGTACCTCTTCCGTAACAGAAGCAAGCTTGCGAGGAGTTCCATTCTCTTGTCTTGCCCCCATCTGAATGGTTAGACACTTTGAAGACGGAAAACTGCGGCAAGTCCACAATCCATGGAATTACTAACATAATACAACTGAATCTATATGTAATAGTAGTTCTGTATGTAATAATAACAAATAATAACAGAAGCAAGAAACGCAAAAAAAATGGAACGGTAGCTTCTTTGCACGACACATCATCACTTGATGTTTTCAATGTAAAATAGAATTTACGGAAACTATATCCTAATCATAAAAGTGTTGCTAGAGGTCTCCAATATTATCTTGGATGGGGTCCTTATGTTTTAGGTTATCTAACTTAGCAATTTCTATATTGTTAAAACTCTACCAAACAATTTTCTAACCTATTATGACTTAATTTTGACTATTATATCCCCGAAAACATCTTCTAATATGAAAATAAAAAATCCATATATCCAACAAGCAAATAATGTATGAGCTTTAGAAGTAAAAAAAAAATGGTTTAACAATTCATTTAAAGTTATATATATAAATCATCCGTGATTGCCTACCTACAGTAGGGATGTTATAGCCATCCCAGCAAGCACCAAGGAAGATGTCAACAGAGCTCACATTGCTCATCAAGGAGGAAATCGAGCGTGTTTGAAGCTGGAACTAGCACCGGTTGATAATATATATACGGGACGGAAGTCCACTCACACCCGGGGTAAGGGGCGATTCTTAAGATCAGAGTCCCTTCATTTATGTGGTTGGTACTTCTGACCAATAGTGGCGCTTTACTCCCGGTAGTGAAGAAGGTTGGTTGTGAGCCATGGGTGGGAAAGTGTCATCCCAGCGAGGAAAGACAGACCATAATCAGTGCAGATAGGTATATATTATACAGCTTTTAGAACCATTTTGGTCAACAATTAAAAGGATTTTTTTTTTTTTTTTTTTTTTTGGGGTATGGGACCTCATGACAAAAAAAGTAGTGCAGTTATATTTTTGCCATTAATAATTTTGCAAAAATAATAAGGCTTATCTGTGAGTTGAACTAGTTAAAGTGATTGAAAGTTGTACACTAAACATATTACTGTCTCTAAAGATCTCCATTTGGTCTTGTTTATTGAATTTAACCTGTTTTGCAGAGATCTCCATTTGGTCTTCTTTATTGAATTTAACCTGTTTTGCAGGATTAATAAGGGCTATAACAATAAGCCTTATACAATAAGAAAGCTAATTCTTAAATTTTTCTAAAACTGTACCTAATGAATATAGTAACTTATCAAGACTTGATTTTGACTAGCGTGTCCTTGAAAACACTCTAATACAAAGATAATAATCCATATGCTTAAACGAAAAAAATAACATGTGAGATTCATAAGAAAAATGTTGCACTGATTGAAATTTAAAATGTACAACGTAGTGATTGAAAGAAATCACTTATGAAGGTTTAAGAAGTGTGCATATAACTACTACATGAGTAGCAGTACCATCGCAGAAAAAAAACGAGGACAAAGTATTAGTCCATATCTCGATCAAAGCCTTAGACCCAACTCCCAGAAGAAATAGATCGCATGTTTCCCCTTCCTCCTGGTTCCTAGTCATCCTGTAGTCTTCTTGTTTCCATCCAGAGACCTAGCCCTCACCGCCGACGTTCATCGCCACCACTCGAGACCACGACGTAGATACGTATCTGGAACATATACTAGAGCTATCATAGACATATCCCACAAGGTAAGTCTTCTGAAACTGCAGCAGTGGTGGTGGCCTGTCATTGTCCGCCCTCATTGCTCATCGCCAAACATTGCCAGTGGTCCCAGGTGGTCGTGCTCCTAAGTAGCACATACACAGACACCGCATCCGACACCGACACCGACCGGGATACCGGACACCACAATTTCCAAAAAACCAGATTTTGGACACCGCAGGGCAGGACACCGCTGAATTTTTTTATATATTTTTATTATGTATATATATAGTCATTAAATATCAAATACATTCTACATCTAAAATAGTAAACAATAATCAATAACCACAAAACAAGCAACTCAAATAAAAGTCATACTTAAAATTTAAATGCAATATAGTACAAAAAAACACGGTACATAACATAACAAAGTACTTCACTACTCAACACTTACTAAGTCATGCAAACAGATACAGGGAAAGCGCCCTCTTCTTCACCGTCCAAACAGAAAGAGAGAGGCAACTATTGCAAAGTCAGAAGAAATTACTTAACTACTTAACTCTTACAAAGTCACACAACTATTATCTCTTTCCTTCGACCAAGGGCTCAATCTACATCAATATTGTCATCTTCGAATGAAGTGAAACGAGAGAGAGGAGAGAGTGAAAGAAGGAGACCTCGGTAAAGAAGGAAAAAGGAAATAGATGAGAGAGAAAGACGAAGGTACCTGTTGCTGGAATCCGGCGACGCCGGCGAGATACGAAGGCGAGATCCTCCGGCGACCAGTTTGGGTGGGTCGTCTGCTTCGTTCTCTTCCCTTGACGCCGTAAGATGAAGACTCAGAAGACAACGGTAACGGGTCGATCTAATTAGGGCTTCCTTAAAGTTTATTTATTTCTAAAAGAGCTCCAAAATTGTCAAAATCCCCAAAATAAGTTTAAAATTTTGTGCTTTGGCCCTATATGTTCCGACACTTCTTCATGAGGTTTCATAAAGTATTAAAGACGAACGCTTACGAGCTGATAAATGTGCAAGGTTTCTAAAATGTTTACTAACTCTCTACACATGCATCTTGTATATAAGAGAGATTCTAGAGACTTAGGCTCCGTTTGACAACATCTTCAGTTTTGATTTTCGGTTTTCAAAAAAAAAAATTCAAAACTAGTTTAATTTTTTTTTTTTTTAAAAAAACAAGCGAGTGTTTAATAACCTAGTTTTTTTTTTTTTTTTTTTTATTACCCAGTTTTTATTTTGAGTTTTTCTTTGGTGGTAGTTTGCAGTGGCGGTGGCCGACGGTGGTGGTGGCAGGCCACCGACGGTGACTCATGGCTGCCGCCGGCAGTCGCCGACCAGTGGTGGACAGCGGCAGTGGCCGGTGGTTGCCGGCGGTGGAAGGGTGGTGGTATACTACAAGAAAAAAGGCTTTTAGCGACGGGTAAATCAGTCGCTAAAAGCCTACAATCCGTCGCTAAAACAATTAGCGACGGATTTACCGTCGCTAAAAGTCCCTAGTATAAAAGCCCATCATTAATAGTTTAGCGACGGAATTTTCAAATCCGTCGTCAAATATATAAGTTTTTGCGACGGATTTATTTTTAATTAGCGACGGAATATCCGTCTTTAATTATATTTTAAGTATTTTAATTTATTTTCTTTTTTGTCAAATTAGCGACGGAATAAATGTTTTAGCGATGGAAGATTCTGTCGCTAAAAAGCTTATTTAGTGACGGAATATTCCGTCGCTAATTAACTGATTGTAGGAACACTTTTAGCGAGGGAATTAATCCGTCGCCAAAAGTCAAAAAAATTTTGAATTTTTTTTTTATTTTTCTATTACCCAGACCTATAATACAATTTTCATTTCTCAACAACAACACGCAATAATCAATGCACAAAGAAATATATATAATCAATCATAAAAAATGTTTATTATAAAAAAGACTCATTATGTACAAGCCGGGAACCGGATACAGCCGGTTAGGGGAGGGGAGAAGAGCACAAGCCGGACGCGGGGGGGGGAAGCTAGGACCGAGCACGAGAAGGGGCTCATCAGGGGTTGCCGAGTCCCAGATCTGGATCTTGCTGATCCGGCGCCGGCTCGGCATGTCCAGCAGCGCCCTACTCCCTGATCATCCTCACCACCACTGTAGCAATGCGCTGGATCTCCTCGTCGTCCAACTGACGCTGAGGAGCCGGCGTCTGTGGTGGGGCAGCAGGGGGTGAGGACGCTCCTATCACGGCACGAGCAGTCGTGCTAGGCAGGCCGCGTATGCGGCCTTTCGGCCGATTGATGACCTCTGGCGTATCCATCCATCGCTTTAACCCCCCAGTACTCGCAGCCGTAGTAGTGGACGCTGATGGCTGTCTGAACTGCTGCTCGGACCCCCTTAGCTATTCATACGAGGCCTGTAAAAACAGTGGTTTAACGATATGTTAGGGCATTAATTAATGAAACAGACATTGAGGATAGAAAGACAAAACATTAACAACTTAAACAAATTGACTCACATCGATCCGCCGGTCAATATCTGAAATATAGTCGCCCGCCCTGTGTCCTCGTCCTTGTCCTTCTTCCGCACGTGCGTCTGATTATTCATCAGAACTATGACCTCATCCTCCTCCAGATCAGGGTGCTCGATCGCATTCACGTGTCGGACGATGCCGTGTGGCACCGACCCCCCCCCCCCCCATGTGCGTCGGATCTCTGTTCTGTCTGTTCTCTGCCCCGCTCTTACTCTTGGCGTCCCAGCCTAGATCCGCAACCCACCGATCTATCATCTCCCCCCATACACGGTGAGATATCCAATGTGGGGGATATCTCGTCATCTCCGTCATCAGGGCACCCTCGGGCAGCATCTTCTTCACCCGGTCCTATGCGTTGTGGAGCCATCGGCGGTAATTCTTGCCGATGTAAGCAAAGAAGGCATGCTGCCCCAATGCCTGCTGCTCAGGCGTGTCAAACGTGAACCCCTCATGTAAGGCATTCAATAACACAAATTAACAACATAAAACAAACTCTAATCAAACAAATACTAACGCTGAAAAAAATACTTCACCGTACCAGCCACTCCTCCCATAGGGCCTCCCTCGCAGCGGCATCCCAGTCCTTCCAGTACATGCGTGGCTCGAAGAATCGGCCCTTCACAAGAACGCCGATCTTCGTCCTCGCATGATTCTCCAGGATCCTGCCAAAGAAGTAAATTAATTAATTAATACAGTTCAAATATAATTAACACCCCAAAATTTTAAATATAAGGCATGATGTGATATTTTTAGTACTTACAGGCCCTCCTGGGTGAGCGTAACTCTCTGTTTACGCTAGGGGTCAATGCGTTCCCCGCGTGTCGGACCACGGCCTCGTCGAGATCCTACAAAGCACAGACATTAATACAGTTCAAATATACTTTAAACATTAGGCATTGCCGATGTAAATATGAATGCATGAATGTTACAACATGTCTATATATTTCTCCTCCACTCTCTAACAGGTAGTGGTCCTATCCCATTCAGAAAAGCACATGTTTATAAAACAGTGAATAACTCATGCTTAGTCCCATGTCTGCGAAAAATTCGGCAGCACCTCCCCACATTTCTCCAAGTACACGACATCGATTAGGTATTCTAACATCCGTCAAACCTTGCAAGCCTTGCCTTGTAAGGTTTGACGGATGTTAAAACACCGGATCTATATGCACCTGGAGAAACACACGAGAACATGTACCAAATATTCACGACATAGAACACAAAGCATGAGTCAAAACACTGTTTTATAAACAATTAGCTTTTCCAAATTGTCCAAACTGGACATCCAAAGTCTAATTACAAAGCATTACTTTGTAATGAGTACATTTGAACGGGAACTAAGGATTTTTATGCATGCATGTTCAGAAATTGATAACATATGCAAGAATCTTTTCGAAATATCAAAACTACAGAAAGATCGTTACAAATGTTACCAATTCCACATTAAATAGAATTCGTTGGCAACGAGTTGAACCATCTCGTTGCCAATGGACTTCTCAAAACAACAACTAATATAAAGAATGCAGGGTTTGTAAACAACGAGTAATTGAACCATCTCTGGGCAATATGGAGTAATTATGAGATGTACAAGGGTTAATTAGGGCTAACTGGGTTATTAGGGTTAATTACGAGTATTAATTATAGCTAATTAGGGTTGATTAGCACTAATTAGGGTTATTTAGTCCTAATTAGGATTTAATTGTGTCGAGTAGTGCTGATTAGTCCTAATTAGGCTTAATTGGGTTATGTTAAGGCTAATTAATGTCAATGAGGGCTAGTTTCGGGTAATTATAGCTAATTAGGGTTGATTAGGACTAATTAGGGTTATTTAGTCCTAATTAGGGTTTAATTGTGTCGAGTAGTGCTGATTAGTCCTAATTAGGGCTAATTAGGCTGAATTGAGTTATGTTAGGGCTAATTAATGTTAATGAGGGTTAGTTTCGGATAATTATAGCTAATTATGGTTGATTAGGACTAATTAGGGTTATTTAGGGACGTGTGCTCATAGCAGGCATATGCATATCAGAAATAATTTGGGAGTAATGCTAGAAAGCTAGTGCAAATCCATCATTTAGCACTGGGCACACATATGCACATACAACAAGAAAAGAAGCTAAAGACGAGCATCTAGTACATGGAATCAGGGAAAGGTTTCAGCCCTCAAGATATGATATGAGTACAAGAGGAAAAGGGGAACCACCATACCTTTGCAATTCGTGGCTGTGTCGGAGAAAGAAGACGGAGGCGGTGACCGGTGTTTTACAATGGAGGCGGTGGGCTGTGGAGTCAGTGATAGAGTGCAGATGCGCCGATAGAGCAAAAAATTGGAAAAGATGAGAACCCTAATTTTTAGTTGGGTTTTATATTATAGGAGAAAAATAGAAATCTGCTGTGGCTAGTGAAGCTCGAAGTTCAGACCTCATTAATCTAACAATGCAGCTCCGCATGAAATGGGTTTCCAAACCAAGAAAGAACAAATTGCTCTTTTTAAAAACGGGCATTCTTTTTAAACTGTTGGCTCTTTTTTAAAAATTGAAGTACAACCAAACTCCCCATTTTTTAAATTTTTTTTTTTGGCTTTTGAGAAATTTTAAAAGTGGGCCAAAAAAGAGCAAAAAAAACTGGTGTCAAACAGGGCCAAAGTCTTTGCCTGTTGTTAGAAAGATGCAACCCACAAATTCCCCGTGTCTATATGACAAAAATCAAACTTCAAACGAAGGAACCCCGTCATATGTGAAGACATCAACCTAGGCTCATAAAGTCATGGTAGACATTCTTCCAAGAATATAGCAAACTGGTTATCAGAAACAGGAAAAACTAATTCAAACTAAATGTAATGGAGATTCGTGTGTTATATGAGGCACTCATGCTCATACATCATTCCATCATGTAGATACCATCATGATGCAATTCTCGATGCCTAAATTAGATGATTCTTAGTTGCGCACATTACACACATAAACTGCCACTCACCACCGACGCAATACGTACCTAAACTGCAGATTGGGATTCCCTACTGTAACCGGGTTACAGCAGGGTGTTGTACCCATTTCTGTGAGAGAGGGGGTTGTAACTGTAACATCCACAGAAATCCGGAGCTCCGCTGCCCCGAACTCCCGGGTCGTTAACCTACCGGATCACATCAAACCTGTCACTAACATATATTCCAAATCATCTAATTCAACATCAACTCAGATTTCTCAAAAATACTAGATCACAAACTGCTTAGCTTAAATTATTACAACAGCTTAGGTTCTTCAAAATTCAAATTCCTAAGAACAAAGTGATAGTACCGACCCACGCAGGGGTCTTACCATACAGTAGTGGTGGGCTCACCGAAATCTCACACAGACTCTAAACCCCATTCCCGAGCATTCTACAGCTGACCATCACCTGCAGAAGGGAGTCAAATGGAGAGTGAGCTTTTGAGAGCTCAGCAAGGTCGTACAAGGACTACCAAAGAATCATAAAACGATTCCAAAGAATCCAACCGACGAAAATTTCTGGAATACTTCAAACGGGGTCAAGAACTCAATGATTTCCAAAATGGTCAAAATTTATCATAAACAAATACCAAATTAAACAACATCAATCACAATGATTTCCAAAACGATTAACAGAAGATAATTTCCAAAGCCATCAGTCCAAAATACAACAAAGATTTCTCGAAGGATTTCAACCCAAGCAGAAATCATTTCCAAAATCAACAAAGCAATCAGAACTAAATACCAAAATAAACACTTAAAGACCCTTTTCAAAGATTCCAAAACGATCAACATAAGATAATTTCCAAGTCGTCATTTTCAAATACAACTGATGGTTTTGCAAAAGGTTTCAAAACAAACGCATAGACTTCCAAAGCCTTAGGGAAAAAGGGTCTTAGATAATCACAAACAGTTTGATCACAGTACGGGAAAGAGTTTCAACTCAATCCCCTTTCATGTAGATATCCAGAGTTTCATTTGAACATCATTTTCAAAACAGACATTATCAGATACAATGTAAACGGATTCAGAAATGTTGACCCTGGGCAGAAGCAATGCCACTCAGGCAATGCACAGATGTACACATGCATGATGTACCATAATAATTACTAGTCCTTCTCACTAAGGTACTAGCCCTGCATAATTCCGCAGGTTCAGAACAGCCTTATAACGCCTCCCCACAGAACAGAATTCCCAGGTCAACACAGAAAAATCAGCAATATCAATGAGCATTTACATAAGCTCAAATCACCAAAATTAATCCGAATTTCAATATCAATAAACAAACTGAAATAAGTCATCACTCAGAATTTCAGAAGAAAATCACAAATAAACAGTCAGAACGATTACAAATAATTATTAAGTTTACTCAGCACGCAATAACATGCGAGCACCACAAGATTTCCAAACAAACGATTCAGGTTCAATATTGGAGTTTCTAGGCAATAATATACTGATATCAATACAGAATTCAGAGTTTGACATTATTCATAAGTATATCAAAGGAGTACTTACGAGTACGAGTAATCAAATAAGGGTTCGGACAAAAGTCCTCACCCAGGGTTCAGATAGAATCCCTTACCTGCATCCGCAGTTAGCTTATCCTAACCGAAAAGTCCTTAGCTTTAACCTAAATGGAATTATCGAATCATCAGAATACAGCCTACACTACGATATTATAAACTTAATACAGACTCACACAACTCCCAAAATAAGCCTCCCTCACTAATTCTGAATTGTACTAGTTCATTAAGAGTAGTAGGTAATTTCAACTTTAAATAGTTCAAACCCTAATGTCCAATTTTTTTCCCAGCCGTCACCACCACCCGCAGGTTAGATAACAGCGAGAAAGTGATATGGGACTAAACCCCCCCCCAATCGTCCTTGAGTCCAACCAATAGTTCGTTAGATCCTCTTGATGGCTTGTTGCGTCCTATCGGCATGGTCGAGGATGGGATCAGAAGACTCTGGTGAAGACAGGAGAGAAAGTACGATGGTGAGTTACAGTGACGGAATGGAAAAAAGATGGTGGGGAAAAGGAGATGCCTGGGACGCCGACATGGTGGAGGAGGAGATTGTCATCGTGGCAGTGGAGGCAGATCATCAGCGTTGAGGTGGAGGCAGGAGAGAAAATGACCGTGAAGAAGTAGGTTTTGATTTTCGAATTGAAATGACTAAGTTACCCTTAGGGGCATTGTTGGCAGCAAAAATTTGACAAAAAATAGTATCAAATATTGAAAAATGTTGGATTGACAAGCAATCCCAAGATTTTTGTTGAAAGCTTTATCAAAAGGAAGTCCAGATATTCGGACTTTTAAAGAAGGCCCATGCGTTCAAAAGTCTACTAACATTGCAGTTGGGCTAAGACATTATAAGTGAAATGAAGACTCATGAACTCTGCCGAAGATTAAAAGGCCCGAGGAGGAAGGAAATAATGGCAGTCCTAACTTTTGCCCTTATCATCGCGTCATCAGTCACCCCATTGATAAGTGCTTCACCTTGAAGGAAAAAATCCAACGCCTGATTGATGATGGGGATATAATCGTCCTGAAGGTTGAGAAATATTCGGCAAATACAGTCACTTGAACGTTGTGCCCTAAACAGAATTGCAAAACCTCTCTCAACATGATGAATGAAATTATGCAGAATTATAATAATAATAAGGATGAGGAACAAATGATTAGCATAGAGTGCCAACGAGATCCGAAACAAACATCACATCTTGCAAAAATAAAAGAGCAGGTCGGCCTTACATATGCCACTACAAGAAAAGAGGGAATTAGCGACGGACTTTTAGCGACGGACTAAATTCCGTCGCTAAAAGTCGTTTCAGAGACGGAAATAACCGTCGGTAAAACTATTTAACGACGGAATTATTCCGTCGGTAAACACACCCGTCGGTGAAAGTAGGGTTTTCCCGACGGACTTTAACCGACGGGTGTGTTCCGTCGGTAAAAGACTTAAAAAGATCAGATCCCCTTTCTTTTCTTTCTCCCGTTGCTATCTCTCTCTTTCTTTCTCCCGTTGCTCTCTCTCTCTTCCTCTCTCTCTCTCTCTCTCTCTCTCTCTCTCCCTCTCTCTCTCACCGGCGTTATTCCTTCTGTCGCCATCCCCGTCAACCTAGCCCCGGACGGAATAGAGCCTGCCACCGCCACTGCCGCCCATCTTCAAAACCAAAGGACCGCCGCCACCACTGCCGCGCTGCCACCACTGTCGCGCCGCCACCACTGCCGATCTGCCACCACTGTCGCGCCGCCACCACTGTCGCGCCGCCACCACTGCAGCGCCGCCACCACTGTCGATCTGCCACCACTGCCGCGCCGCCACCACTGCCGCGCCGCCACCACTGTAGCGCCACCTCCACTGCCGTGCTGCCACCACTGTCGCGCCGCCACCACTGCCGCGCCGCCACCACTGCGATTATAAAGCGATCGTAATTTCACGGGTAATAATAAACTTGCAAGTCTACATTTGAAATGAGTGTTTGACTTGGGATTTTTCTTTTTTTACGGTGATGTAGAAAACATTTGGTTCTAATTTTTGTAGTATGACAGACGTAATTTTGTATGATTGTATTCACACTGTTAGTAAGTGTAAGACGTTATAGAAACTCCTAATTTGGAGTATAAAGATTAGTTAGTCTGGATCTAAAGGCATTCATATCGTTCTACTGTAATTTATCTATCAACCGAAAGCCTCTGGTGGACCAAACACAATATTGCGAGTACTCATTCGTTGAAAAAAAATTAGTTGTTATAGTTACAATTTTTTATATAGCGACAACTAATAGTCACTAGATGTATTATGTGACATTTCTGCTTATATTTTTATCGACAATATTAATATTCAGCAGCACTTTATTTAGTATCACTAAATAAAAACTACTAATTAAAAACATATGACGACCGTTAATTGTCGTTGTACGGTGTTGTAACTATTTTCTTACAACTCGAGTGGAAGTCAAAACTTTTTTCTCGTTTATTTCCCTAAACCCTAAACCCTAAACCCTAAACCCTAAACCCTAAATTGAATGTCCTAATCCAACCGATGCCTAAATTGAACTAATTGAACCCTAAATTGAATGTCTCAAATCAACCGAACCCTAAATTGAATCAATAGAACCCCCTAATTGAACCCTAAATTGAAGTAATTGAACCCTAAATTGAATGCCCTAATTGAATCGAATCCTAAATTAAACTAATTGAACCCCTAATTAAACCCTAAATTGATTGCCCCAATCTAACCAAACCCTAATTGAACCCCAAATTGAATAATGAACCCTAAATTGAACCCTCAAATCAATCGAACCCTAAATTGAATCAATAGAACCCCCTAATTGAACCCTAAATTGAAGTAATTGAACCCTAAATTGAATGCCCTAATTGAATCGAATCCTAAATTAAACTAATTGAACCCCTAATTAAACCCTAAATTGATTGCCCCAATCTAACCGAACCCTAATTGAACCCCAAATTGAATGCCCTAATCCAACCGAACCCTAAATTGAACTAATTGAACCCTAAATTTAATGCCTCAAATCAACTGAACCCTAAATTGAATCAATAGAACCCCCTAATTGAACCGAACCCTAAATTGAACTAATTGAATCCTAAATTTAATGCCTCAAATCAACTGAACCCTAAATTGAATCAATAGAACCCCCTAATTGAACCCTAAATTGAAGTAATTGAACCCTAAATTGAATGCCCTAATCGAACCGAACCCTAAATGAAACTAATTGAACCCTAAATTGAATGCCCTAATACAATCGAACCCTAAATTGAAATAATTCAAGCGCATCGGATATGTGAATTTTGAACATTTTTTTCCCATTTGAACATTGATCATTTGTTTGATAATTTTAGGTTGTTAATTGTGCGTTTTAGAATTGTGATTATTGATCGATGATTTTAGGTTATTAGCTGTGCATTTGAAGTAATTGCGATTATGAATTGATGATTTTAGGTTGTTAATTGATGATTTTAGATTGTTAATTGTGCATTGAGCATTTGAGATATTGAGATTATTGACGGAGGATGGGACCCAATTGGATTGAATGTGTGATTTTTGTTAATTTTTATTGCATTGAGCATTTGAGAATTGAGAATTGAGATTGTTGACGGAGGATGGGACCCAATTGGATTGAGATACCTGTTAGTTAGCGCAGACACGGACACCACGTCTGATCGACGGTGTCCGACATTTAGAAAACAAATTAACGTATGCCGATGTGTCTGGAGGTGCGTGTCGGTGGGCGTCGGACACGTGTCCGGAGGCGTCGGACACGTGTCCAAAGGCGTCGGACACGTGTCGGTATGTGTCGGACACGTGTCCGGAGGTGTCAGACACGTATCGGACACCATATCGACACCCTATATGAGGTGTCGGAATTGAGGTTGTTGAATGTGCATTAAATTTAGGTTAGTTAGGTTAATGCGACATTTTTAGCATGCACCCCCTGGAATCTAATCGTGGCTCCAGCGCTGGCTATAATTAGCCCTAATTAGTCCTGATTAACAATATTTTAGTAAATCAATTAACCCTAATTAGCTCTAACGAGCCTAATTAGTTTTAATTAACCCTAAGAACCTGATGAAATTCAAATTAGCTGTAATTACCTCAAATTAGCCCAAATGAACCCAATTATGCGCATATTGATTGTAGTTAGCCTAATTAGTCATAATTTGCACTAACATAACCCAATTACGCATAATTAGCGCTAGTTAGGACTAATCAACACTACTCGGCACCATCAAAACCCTAATTAGGACTAAATAACCCTAATTAGTCCTAATCAACCCTAATTAGCTATAATTATTCGAAACTAGCCCTCATTAACATTAATTAGCTCTAACATAACCCAATTAAGCCTAATTAGCCCTAATTAGGACTAATCATCACTACTCGGCACAATTAAACCCTAATTAGTCATAATCAACCCTAATTAGCTATAATTATCCGAAACTAGCCCTCATTAACATTAATTAGCCCTAACATAACCCAATTAAGCCTAATTAGCCCTAATTAGGACTAATCAGCACTACTCGGCACAATTAAACCCTAATTAGGACTACATAACTCTAATTAGTCCTAATCAACCCTAGTCAGCTATAATCATCCGAAACTATCCCTCATTAACATTAATTAGCCCTAACATAACCCAATTAAGCCCAATTAGCCCTAATTAGGACTAATCATCACTACTCGGCACAATTAAACCCTAATTAGGACTAAATAACCCTAATTAGTCCTAATCAACCCTAGTCAGCTATAATCATCCGAAACTATCCCTCATTAACATTAATTAGCCCTAACATAACCCAATTAGCCCTAATTAGGACTAATCATCACTACTCGGCACAATTAAACCCTAATTAGGACTAAATAACCCTAATTAGTCCTAATCAACTCTAATCAGCTATAATTAATAATCGTGTCTTGTTCCCTAATAACCCAGTTAGCCCTAATTAGCCCTTGTACATCCCATAATTACTCCATGTTGCCCAGAGATGGTTCAATTACTCGTTGTTTACAAACCCTGCCTTCTTTATATTAATTGTTGTTTTGAGAAGTCCATTGGCAACGAGATGGTTCAACTCGTTGCCAACGAGTTCTATTTAATGTGGAATTGATAACATATGCAACGATCATTCTGCAGTTTTGATATTTCGGAAAGATTCTTGCATATCTTATCAATTTCTGAACACATGCATGCATAGAAACCCTTAGTTCCCGTTCAAAGGTACTCATTACAAAGTAATGCCTTGTAATGAGCCTTTGGATGTCCAGTTTGGACAGTTTGGAAAAGCTAATTGTTTATAAAACAGTATTTTGACTCATGCTTTATGTTCTATGTCGTGGATATTTGGTACACGTTCTCGTGTGTTTCTCCGGGTGCATACAGATCTGGTGTTCTAACATCCGTCAAACCTTCCTGAGCAAGGTTAGATGAATGTTAGAACACCTAATCGATGTGGTGTACTTGGAGAAATGCGGGGAGGTGCTGCCGAATTTTCCACAGACATCGGACTAAGCATGAGTTATTCACTGTTTTATAAACATGTGCTTTTCTGAATGGGATAGGACCACTACCTGTTCAAGAGTGGAGGGGAAATATGTAGACATGTTGTAACATTCATGCATTGATATTTACATCGGCAATGCCTAATCACTGGTCATTATTGAAGGTGGTATACAGTACGATAATTCAGTCGTCATGTCAGTCGATCGAAGTTGGATGAAAAGGAAGAATGCTGAAGATTTTGAGTGTCGCGTTGACGAATTTCTCGACTTCGCTTATGCGCATCCTGCACATGTTGACCTTGATAAGATAAGGTGCCCGTGCGGTAGATGTGAGTTGTTGCACTGGAGAAAAAGAATTGAAGTAAAATGGCATCTTCGTCGGTACGGTTTTATGGGTGGATACACAAGGTGGACGCAGCACGGGGAAACGATAGTATTGTCGTCCAACCTGGCTAGTCAAACTGAAGTTAGGGAGGAGGCACGATATGATTTCCGAGATATGATTATGGATGCTGGGCATGCTAATGTTGACTGGGGTAACGACAGGCCACAACCGCCGAACGAGGGGGCTCATCAGTTTTATGAGTTGTTGAGAGCTGCGGAAGAGCCGCTGTGGGATGGAGCTCCGAAACACACACGGCTGTCTGCGGTTAGTAGGTTATTACAGTTGAAATCAGACCACGGGCTGAGTGAGAAAGGTTTTAACGAGTTTGTTACCTTCATCAAAGAAATACTGCCCGAAAGTGAAAAGCTACCGCCGTCGTACTATGACGCGAAGAAGATGATGAGGAAACTTGGGTTGAGCTACGACCGGATAGATGCGTGCAATAACGATTGTGTATTATTCTGGAAAGAGAATAAGGATTTGTCATTATGTCCAGTGTGTGATCATTCGAGGTACAAACCGGACAAAGGGAAGAAGAAAAACATTGCATGGAAGATATTGCGATATTTCCCGGTCACACCACGGCTTCAGAGAATGTACTACTCCTCCAGTACGGCTGAACATATGAGGGCTCACCGTGAGACTCGCAGCAACGATGCCGATGTGCTGACACACCCAGCTGATGGAGAGGCGTGGAAGGAGTTTGACCGCAGGCATCCAGTTTTTGCTCAGGAAGTTCAGAATGTTAGACTTGGTCTGGCAACCGATGGGTTCAACCCTTTCGGTCAGTCTACCACGCCTTACTCCTGTTGGCCTGTTATTATTGTCCCTTACAACCTTCCACCAGGCATGTGCATGAAGAAGCCGTATATGTTCTTGTCGTTGCTTATTCCGGGGCCGAAGAGTCCCGGTAAGGACATAGATGTGTATTTAAGGCCGTTGATTGATGAGTTAAAACAATTATGGAATCATGGAGTCGAAACATATGATGCATCCCTTAAACAAAATTTTCAGATGAGGGCTGCTTTGATGTGGACTATACATGATTTCCCCGCATTGGGAATGACGTGTGGCTGGAGCACACATGGGAAGCTAGCATGCCCTGCTTGTATGGGCGTGAACCCCGGTCATACGTTAAAGCACGGCGGAAAGGCCTCGTGGTTCGGATGTCACCGTAAGCTTTTGCCACCGGGCCATCAGTTTCGTAGGCAGAAGGATAAATTTGACGGGACAATCGAGCGTGAGGTTGTCACGCTGGACTACCCATCTGGTGAAGAAGTACTCTCACACCTGGAGGCACTTGATACTGACATACCACACGGTAAGGGTGTGCCGGATCAGAAGATTGCAGGGTTCGGGAAAGAGCACAACTGGAGAAAATTTTGTATCTTCTGGGAGTTAGCCTACTGGAGGACGCTCGTTATCCGAAACAACATGGATGTGATGCATATTGAGAAGAACGTTTTTGATAATGTGTTCAACACAGTGATGAATTTCAAGGGCAAATCGAAAGATCACCTTAAAGCGAGAAGGGATCTACAACAGTTGGGTGTACGCCGTGAATTGCATCCTCGGACAGTCAGTGGGAGGACCATACTTCCGAAAGCACCTTACTGTCTAGACAAGAAACAAGTGGAGAAGGTCTGTCAGTGGGTTAAGAATTTGAAGCTTCCGGATGGGTTTGCGTCCAACATATCTCGTTGTTGCAATGTATCGGAATGCAAGTTCCAAGGGATGAAGAGTCACGACTGCCACGTATTCATGGAGAGATTCATTCCTATTGCCTTCCGGGGACTGTTGCCACGGGTTGTTTGCGAGACTTTGACTGAATTATCTCATTTCTTTCGAGATATATGCTCTTCTACGATCCGGGTGAGTAACATGGAAGTGCTTGAGAAGAACATTGTGGTGACGATTTGCAAGCTGGAGAAAATCTTCCCACCTTCGTTCTTTGATTCAATGGAGCATCTGCCTGTTCACTTGGCATATGAAGCTAAGATGGGTGGACCCGTGCAATATCGGTGGATGTATCCCTTCGAGAGGTAATCCTTAAATTGTTACAGTTGTTCGTTTACACTTAATGCGACATCTGTTATCATTGATATTCCACCTAACTCGATTCCCTAAACTTCTAGGTTCATGTTCCATTTAAAGAAAAAAGTCCGTAATAAGGCTCGGGTTGAGGGCTCAATTGCGGAGGCTTACGTAATGGAAGAACTTGTAAACTTTTGTAGTCAATATTTCGGTTCGGATGTTGGTACAAGGTTAAATCAACTAGGCCGAAATGATCCCGGAGCAAGCACAAATTTGGAAGGGCAATTGTCAATATTCAAGCAGTCAGGTAGTCCGTTCGGCCGAACGTATACTCGATGGCTAACAGATGAAGAGTACAGTGCTGCAACAATATATGCCCTTCTAAATTGCGATGAAGTTTCGGCATTCGTTGAGTAAGTTAAAGTCTTAATTCACTTACATTGCTGTACATAATTGAAAGTGTGTGTTAAGCGAGTTAAATGCATATTGGTTTGCAGTGAGTTCGATGCGGAATCTTTAATCACTGATCCCGCTGGACTTGAATCTCACCGGAAATCACAATTTGTACAGTGGTTCAAAATCCGTGTAAGATTATTTAACGAAATTATATTATGTGTTATATACAGTTCTGTGGCCAATTAGTATACTGATTTATCCTTAATTTTTACCGTCATCTACAATAGGTTCAGTCAATGGATAGACCAGTGGCCTCCTGCTTGAAATTACTAGCCGAAGGCCCTAACAAACAAACATCCTGTTACGGAGGCTATATCATCAACGGGTTTAGGTTTAACGTAAAAGATGATGACCGAACAAAA
Source organism: Escallonia rubra (assembly GCA_033065855.1). Classification (NCBI taxonomy): domain Eukaryota; kingdom Viridiplantae; phylum Streptophyta; class Magnoliopsida; order Escalloniales; family Escalloniaceae; genus Escallonia; species Escallonia rubra. The sequence continues at coordinate 123,427 of JAVXUO010001630.1, forward strand.
CAAACCCAAAACAGTGGAGTCTTGGTCAACGGCGACTGTTATGCCGAGAATTGCATGGATTTTTACGGAGAGCTAGATGAGATTGTTGAGCTAACATATCTGGGTTCCCAAAACCGCCTGGTAATGTTCAAGTGTACGTGGTTCGATGTCACATGCAGTAGAGGAATCCGTGTTAGCTCTCAAGGGATTGTAGATGTCAATGTCAAGTCAAGACTTGCATCAGACGAGCCCTTTGTGTTTGCTAGTCAAGCTGTACAAGTCTTTTACGCGGAGGACGTCGCCAATCCCAAATCTCATTGGTATACAACTATCAAGTCCAAGAAATTGCCCGTGACATATGACAGTGAGCTAGACTCCTTTCAAGCCGACCAACCACGTGTCTTGTTCCCTGTTGAGGTCAACAACGAGGAGGACGATCTTCCTCTTCCAACAACACTTCTTGTGGGAGAAGAAGTCGTAGATGATGACGCGGAAGATGTTGAAAGTGTTGGAGATGATGTGACCGAGTCTACTGATGAAGAGGATGAATTAGAAGATGAAGAGGACGACGAGTCCCACGAAGAAGAGGGCGACGAGGATAGTGATGAAGATGATTCGCAAACTGAAAATGATTGACTTGTAATGTTGTAACATCACGGGAAAAATGTAGTAACATTTTAGAACTTGGTGTTTATTGATGTGTTTTTGCACATCCGTTCATATATATATATATAGTGCCGATGATGATTTATGCCTAAATTATTGTTTTTCACGTGTTAATGTCTTTGTATATAATCTATATGAAGTCAGATATGGATAGGATACGGGCTATTCGTGGCCGGGCTGGACGCCGAGCTGCTTCCTCCCCGGTTAGTCCCACCTCGTCATTGCCTACTGATGACGAGGCACAGAGTGATCGCGGACAGCCATCGGGGGCCCAGCCCCAGCCGTCGCCGTCACCGTCGCCCCAGCCCCAGCCATCGCCGTCGCCCCAGCCATCGCCGTCGCCCCAGCCGTCTCCATCTTCCGTGGGTTCTACCTCAGGTATAGTTGATAACGGTGTTTCGTACATTTTCGCTAGCCTTATATTTGAACTGTATTAATGTCTGTGTTTTGTAGGATCTCGACGAGGCCGTGGTCCGACACGCGGGGTACGCATCGACCCCCAGCGTAAACAGAGAGTTACGCTCACGCAGGAGGGCCTGTAAGTACTAAAAATATCACCTCATGCCTTATGTTTAAAATTTTTGGGTGTTAATTTATATTTGAACTGTATTAATTAATTTAATTACTTATTTGGCAGGATCCTGGAGAATATGGCGAGGACGAAGATCGGCGTTCTTGTGAAGGGCCGATTCTTCGAGCCACGCCTGTACTGGAAGGACTGGGATGCCGCTGCGAGGGAGGCCCTATGGGAGGAGTGGCTGGTACGGTGAAGTATTTTTTTCAGCGTTAGTAAATGTTAAATTACAGTTTGTTTTATGTTGTTAATTTGTGTTATTGAATGCATTACAGGAGGGGTTCACGTTTGATACGCCTGAGCAGCAGGGACTGGGGCAGCAGGCTTTCTTTGCCTACATCGGCAAGAATTACCGCCGATGGCTCCACGATGCACGGGACCGGGCGAAGAAGGCGCTGCCCGCGGGTGCCCCGATGACGGACATGACGAAATATCCCCCACATTGGATATCTCACCGTGTATGGGGGGAGATGATAGATCGGTGGGCTGCGGATCCAGGTTGGGACGCCAAGAGTAAGAGCGGGGCTGAGAACAGACAGAACAGAGATCCGACGCACACGGGGGGGTCGGTGCCACACGACATCGTCCGACACATGAACGCGGTCGAGCACCCGGATCTAGAGGAGGATGAGGTCATAGCTCTGACCTATACTCAGACGCACGTGCGGAAGAAGGACAAGGACGAGACGCACCAGGCGGGCGACTATATTTCAGATATTGCCCGGCGGATCGATGTGAGTCAATTTATTTAAGTTAATGTTTTTTCTTTCTATCCTCAATGTCTGTTTCGTTAATTAATGCCCTAACATATCGTTAAACCACTATTTTTGCAGGCCTCGTATGAACAGCTAAGGGGGTCCGAGCAGCAGTCCGGACAGCCATCAGCGTCCACTAGTACGGCTGCGAGTACTGGGGGGTTGAAGCGATGGCTGGATACGCCGGAGGTCGTGAATCGGCCGAAAGGCCGCATACGCGGCCTGCCTAGCACGACTCCTCGTGCCGTGATAGGAGCGTCCTCACCCCCTGCTGCCCCTCCACAGACACCGGCTCCTCGGCCTCAGTTGGACGACGAGGAGATCCAGCGCATTGCTACAGTGGTGTGCCAGATGATGAGGGAGCAGGGCACTGCTGGACCAGCCGCCCCGGCCCCGGTTCAGCAGGATCCAGATCCGGGACTCGGGAACCCCTGATGAGCCCCTTCCCGTGCCCGTTCCTAGCTTCCCCCCCCCCCCCCCGCCGAGCCCGGCTTGTACTCTTCTCCCCTCTCCTCACCGGCTATTTCCGGTTTCCGGCCTGCAGCTGTATGAGTTTCTTGTATAATGACTATTTTTTATAATTGATTATATATATTTCTTTCTGTATTTCGCTTATTCCGCGTTGTTGAGAATTGTATTTCTGTACAGGTTTAGGTAATTGAAAAATAAAAAAAAATTTCAAAAAGAAAATTGACTTTTGGCGACGAATTTATTCCGTCGCTAAAGTATTCCTTTCAATTAAATATTTAGCGACGGAAAATTCCGTCGCTAAATAAGTTTTTTAGCGACGGAATATTCCGTCGCTAAATATTTAATCCGTCGCTAATTGGACAAAAAAGAAAAGAAAATAAAATTCTAAAAATATAATTAGCGACAGAATATCCGTCGCTAATGAAAAATAAACCCGTCGGTAAAAAGCACATATTTAGCGACGGATGTAAAAATTCCGTCGCGAAACTATTAGTGACGGGCTTTTATACGAGGAATTTTTAGCGACGGTGAATCCGCCGCTAATTCTTTTAGCGACGGAATTTGGGCTTTTAGCGACGGATTTTCCCGTCGCTAAAAGCCTGTTTTCTTGTAGTGTGCACTCCCAGCAGACATCATACAACACATATTGCAAAAAGTTGGTGAAAAATCAATTCAAGACTATTGTGCTGCTAGGATGTGTTCTCACGAAATGGAAGAACTATCAAAGGACCCAATCGTCATCCGCTCTTTGCCTTTGGATGAGGTCCCTTGGCACAACCGATACACTGGTAGCCTTGGTGCAAGATACTTTTTTACAAGTCTGCGCTAACAATGAAAATGCACATGCACTCTTCCGTGAAGGTTTTATGGCCTATTTCATTAATAGTTACCCTGAACATGGATGTGAGCTATTACAAAGAGCAGTCCAGAAAAACCATTTGGGTGTAAAATATATATGTGCCATCACCTGCCTTTGTGTGCCTGAACCATCGACTTATAAATTGGGGCTTGACACTATGATGACTATCTTGCAATGTCTTGAAATGAAACAAGGACTCGTCCATTGGAGGAAAAAAGTCTAAGAAATGTGTTGGTACCGCATCAGCACATTATCTTTCCTTTCACTTCATCCAGGAAGACTTTGTTATGAGAAAGGAAATGCGCATTGGGACATTATAAAGCATATCCCGGACACACAAAAGATCGACTTTGCATGCGAAGAATGCACCTTATACTGTCATTTGGTGATGCTATGTCTCTTGAAATGAGAAAGAAATTGTGGAGCACGAAAAAAAAAAAAAAAGCCCACTAGGCTGAAAACCCTAAAAAGGCGGTCTAGGCAAAAGTTAGGGCAAAAAAAAAAATATTGCCCGCTAGGCCGAAAACCCTAGAAAGGGCGATCTAAGCAAAAGTTAAGTCGTAAAAAAAAAAAAAGAAAGTAGCTCGCTAGGCTGAAAACCCTCAAAAGGGGGTCTAGGCAAAAGTTAGGGCGCAAAGAAAAAAAAAAAGAAGAAGAGCCCGCTAGGCTGAAAACCCTGAAAGGGGCGGTCTAGGCAAAAGTTATGGCACACACACAAAAAAAAAAAAAGAGAAAAAAATTTGTTGAACTACGTGATGACTTGATCCTTGGGGTACGTAGGCAGCTTGTGGCATATTCTTCGAGTTTAGTCACAATAATCAAAAGAAAATTCATTTCCCATAAAAAAAAGTTCTTGACCTACGTCATGACTTGATCATTCGTGTACGTAGGCAACTTGGGGCATATTCCCCAGATTCAGTCATGAGAAAAAAGAAATTGTATGAAACAAAAAGAAAAGAGAATATTTCCTCTCGCCAAAAAAAATAAAAAAAATAGAACTATGTGATGGCTTACTTTGTTGGCTACATTGGCAGCTTGGGATATACTTTCAAGAGCAGCTTCAAGAAAAAGAAGTGTTTCAAAGGAAAAACTGAATCTTCAAGTTGATCGACATGACTTCGTCCTCCGAGTATGTAGGCATCTTGTATTAAATATCAAAGGCATCTTGATATGTACTTCGAAGGTAACAAAGGAGGACCTTAGAGATTTTCTCTAAGTTTTCGCAACGGCTCAAGCATCTTATGAAAGAAAGACCAAATGGATAGACGAATTAGTCATGAGCACCATGAGGAAAAAGGAAAAAAAAATTATTTTATGGAAGCACAAAGTTGGTCACAAGTAGCTTGCCACACGGAGCGTCTGGACTAAAGGAGAGAACCGAAAAAGCTGAGCTGCCAAATCAGTCGTGATCCGGTCTTTTAGTAATACCTAAAGCCCGAACCATGAGGGGCATTTGTTGGCAGCAAAATTTTGACAAAAAATAGTATCCAATATTGAAAAATGTTAGATTGACAAGCAAGCCCAAGATTTTTGTTAAAAGCTTTATCAAAAGTAAGCCCAGATATTCGGACTTTTAAAGAAAACCCATGCGTTCAAAAGTCTACTAACATTGAGTTGGGCTAAGACATTAGAAGTGAAATGAAGACTCATTAAAAAAAGTCAATGGATAAACATTGATTGATAAGGCTCAAGTCTTCAAGGTTTATCACATGTGCTCTTTATCCAAAGAAGTGCCGTCCAAGCAAAAATAAGGGAGTTGTTTATAAGAGATAAGGAGGATGGTAAAAGGGGATTGGAGAGAAAAGAAGAGGACTCCCTCGGCAGAGAAGCATAAAAGAAAAAGGACAAAGGGAGAAGTCAGCAGAAGACTCAACAAAGCAGAAGACTCAACAAAGGAATAAAAGAAGAGAAGAAAAGCTGCTGCGACAGAAAAGAAATAAGGAAGAAAAAAAGAGAGAAGGAAAGCATATCCAAAAAAAAAAAAAAATGGGGTCAAGGTGAAACAATTCTTTTTTTTTTCCTCTTTCATTTCTGATTTTCTTATTACTTCGTGTAAATTTTAATTATGTTTCATGATGTATTAAGATACATTTAGAAGTGAAAGTTTTCATATATTTCTCATTTATTATTTGTGTCTCTTTAATTGTTATTTGTGTTTCTTTAATCGGAGGTTGTCATGGACGTAATTAACGGTTGATTCTTTAGTCAATCAGGAATATGAATCTGCTATATAAAATAATAAATGTCGTTACATATACATACGACGGGATTTTGTGACGCAAGATTCGACGCTAATCAATAGCGGCGAAAAATGTGTCATCAGGCATATTTGGTTCTCCTTACTAAGCTATTTGAGTTCATCTATTCATTTACTTTATCCATGACTACATATAAATGAGGTGATTAGATGTTTTGGCATGCTCGAACCTTTGTTTTATTAGTATAATTGAACAATTTATATTATTGTATACTCCTCATTTTTGTAGTAATTATTAATTAAATAATTAGTGGGCTTTATTATTAATTAGAATTTATTATTAAGCTTAAGCCTAGTAATGTGAGTTAATTAATATAGTCCAGTCCAATTGTTAAGTGTCTAAGTCCAATGGTCAAGCCTAGTGGTCTTTTCCAGACCAATAGTTCAATTCGGTTTAGCAGTACAGTGTAGTCTGGTGGTCCAGTTAGTAATTGGTCCAGTCTGGTCCAATTATGTCAAGTCGAGTCCAGTGTCTAAATTTTATTTTATTTATTTTGTCTTGTCTTGATAATTTAGGGAAATATTTTATGAATTATCCATGATGCAAAGATTAAATCAATAATTTATATGGTTAGATGTGATAAATCCCGAATCTGGTACATCCTATTTGCAAAATCAGAGATAATTACTGAAATTATAGTTAGATAATGCCTTGAAATTCGGGTAAAAATATCTTTAAATTATGGAATGAACCGGCCGGTTAGTTTACTTTTGTTAATCTGCGATTTTTATCCAATATTCTGACTTATCTCTAACTTGCAGATTAGCATAGCCAATCTTATCAGATTCTGCTCCCCAGAGCTCTATAAATAGGACCTTGGCTTTCAGTTTTAGGAGTTTCCGACTTTAGGTCAAAAAACATATTCTCTTTAGAGCTTGTATACCATTTCTCTGTAAAGTGATACATTATCTCTCTCGAGCATTTTAGCCATCCATATTCATTCTAAAGGTCATTTTTTTTTTGTCTTTTGCATCGTGGATCATTCGAAGAGCATTCCCGAGTCTTCTAGACAAGCTACTTCAAGAGGTAATTTTAATAGCTTTTTAGCCTAGAAAATCACATTGAAATGTCTCTCATTTCCGTGATCACATTTCTATTATAAAATCAAAAATAGTATTTTACATTTCTTAGTCTAAATCTAGGATTGAAATGTATATTACTTCCCGTAGGACCAAAGTCGAAGTACGATAGTTTTGATTCCAGTTAGTCCTAGCAAATTACATAGGCCATTCGACCCCCAATGTCGAGTTCAAGCCAAAAACATAAAACTTAGCTTAGGGTTAGATTTATTGCATTTTACATGTCATGTGTTTTAAAAGGTAGAAATGAAGTAGAGACTGAAAGGGTAGAGCAGTGCCTAATACCTTCCGCCGTATAACTTAGTCCCGAAACCCATTTCCCTATTTTTGATAGATTAGTTGTCCTTTGGGCATTTTAGGGTAATTTTTTGGGTTTTTTTGACTCCTCAAAATTCTTTTTATCGGGGATTTTTCCGAGGCGGTACGCTATAGTAGCGACTCCACTGGGGACTAAAAACTAAGAGGACTAGACTTGAAAAAATGTCTATTGATTTTTTAGCCTTGTTGTATTGACTTTGTAACATGCGCAATGTGATATAACTGTGGTAATTGTGTTTTTATTTCATGCCTCACACGTGCGCATATCTTACCCTAACCCACTCACTCGAGGGCAACAGTTAAAATCCTTGGACCTTCTGGTCTCAAGGCGATCTTTCGACTGTACCCTCAGCTTCACGGCCTCGTACTAAAGGAACCTCCTAGTTTTTTTAGCATATTAAACGGCTCGTCTACGTATTGATAATCGCCCATTATTAACTACTTGAGTTATGTGTGTGTAATGCCCCCGGAAATCCGAAGCTCCGCTGCCCTGAACTCCCGGGTCGTTAACCTACTGGATCACATCAAACCTGTCAGATCCTATTCACTAACACATATTTCAAAACATTTAATCCGATACCAACTCCAATTCTTCACATACAATATTACAAAACTGCTTAGACTTTAACTATTAAGACCTAGGTTCTTTACAGCTCGAGTCCTTATAGAACGGGGACCCACATAAGGGTCTCACTACACAGTAGTGGTGGGCTCACCGGAATCTCACACATACTTTATCCCATTCCCGAACATGCTATAACTGATCATCACCTACAGAAGGGAATCAAACGAAGGGTGAGGTTTTTAGAGCTCAGTAAGGTAGTACAAGGACTAACAAAAGAATCACAAAACGATTCCAAAGAATCCAACCGACGAAAATTTCCCGAATACTTCAAACGGTCAAAAACTCAATGATTTCCAAAAGGATCAAAGTGCATTAGAAATAGATACCAAAATAAACAGTAATACTCGTGATGGCTTCCAGAATGATTAATAAAAGATCATCTTTAAAGCCATCATTCCAAAATACGATGATGGTTTTCCAAAGGATTTCAAAACGTACACAGATCATCTGAGACAGTTCTTTCCAAAATACACTGAAGATTTCTCAAAACAACTTCAACACGAGCACAAATTATTTCAGAGAATACTTTTCAGTCATTTCTGTAGCAGTCACGGCAATATACAGAACAGAGAAAATAAAAAAATCAACGTTGATCCTGGGGTGATTGCAATGTCATTCCGGCAAGCTAACAGAGTGTACAGATGCATGATGTACCAAAATAATTACTAGTCCACTTGGGTACTAGCATGCGTTTCCTACAGGATTCAGACCAGCCTTATTACGCCCTCCCACAGAACGGAAACCCAGGTCAACACAGAAAAATCAATAATATCAATGAGCATTAACATAAGCTCAATTTACCAGAATCAAATCAGATTTTAATAATCATAATATACTGGATAAGTCATCATTCGAAATTCCACAAGAAAATCATAAAGAAACAGCAAAACGATTGAGAATAGTTATCAGATTTAGGCACAACATGTCACGACCCGAACCCACGGGTAGGCCCACGAGCTAGGCACGTGACCAGCCGCAGACCCAATACACTCCAACCAAGGGCTCTGTCAGGCCTTACTCGTTAGAATCAGTATAAGCCGCAGCGAAAATTAAAACTTCTACAACTTTAATTACATTATCATATTTTTATCTGAATACAACACTTATGCTAAAACTCTTCATAACTCCAATTTGTCAACAACTAAAACTAAATCAACAATCTAGTTATTAGTGACTCATTCAATGCAGTTCTCTGTAACTTCGCGCCAAATGCCTCTTCCTATGCTCCTCACCATCACCTTACTCTCAAACCTGAAATGATAAGTAAGGGATGAGCTTCCACGTGCTCAGTAAGTAACCAATGATTCAACCAGGTGGACCATGGCATGCCAGAAAATAATTCACTTTAAATCATAGCAACATTTGAATCTGAAATAATAAAGTAATCATCCGATAAATGAAATATAGTACATGAAACAAAACTGAGGTATAAAATCATTAGCACAAAACCTCAAGATAAACAGTTTCATCCCAACATCAGTTCAAACGATATGCTGCGGTCAGCGTACAGCCCCCCACTGACTAAGTCCCACAATCCCTACCCCTTCCTGGGATAAATATTATTCGGTCAGGGTATACGCCCCCTGACTAGGGCCCACAATCCCTACCCCTTCCCAGGATAAATATAATCTGTGGACGCAAGGGAGAACCATAAGCAACAGTACTGTGCATCAACGTACAAATCCCGCTGACCAGGGCCCGAAATCCAACTTTCCCCCGTTGGATATGGGGCATAGCAATCGAATAAAACCAAATCACCTTTTGATTCATCATAAACACAACCACTCATCAACTGATGGTCAAACCATCCCCACGCTCCTTTAAAAAATTATCAAGATGTTCAATATTCACAATAAAGTCAAATACCAAACATTTCAAATTCGAGTTCAATTTCAATTTCTAAGCAAGACATCATTCACACGCTGGTCCGGTTTTTCTTTGACGAGACTAAAACACTAAAACCTTTATTTTTTTTTTTTGGTAATTTAAGCCAGAGCAGTTAAACGTACTTAAAATGGTCAATACTAATAAGCAACACATTCTTAACAATAGATAAACATATACGTTGCATATAAAAATACTAGTTGAATCAAAGGGTCACTTACTTGACGCTATGCATTGGCCCACATCAAAATCTCCGGAGCGACGTCGTGCTGCTGCATCTGGTTCAAAGAACTGTCAACGCCATTCTTTTCTATCTTCATGTTCCCACTTTTACTATAACCCAAAGAATCGTCAATCATGACACAACATTCCCGTTGAACCTTTACTCAAGCAGATTCAATGCCGCATTCAACTGCCCAACCTTTACATGCCCGTCCAATATCGTGCCCAGTTCACCATGTCATTCTTGGCATTTAATCACCGTTGCTGAACATCCATTAATTCACTCGTTTTAATAACAACCAAGTAACTTTGCGCTAAATAGTACTCAGTTAATCGCTAGGGCTAACGCTAACAATTTCCTTTTATATATTCTCATAACCTATGCGATTCCCTGTCCAAAAACACATACATGCATAGGGTACCCCTTCGCAAGCATACGGTACACTTGCACCATGTACACACAATATCTTCATACACGTCCAACAACAATCACACCTATACACCTGTCCAGGCTCACATACTGAAATACCCACCACCGCACGCACACAAACCAACCACAGTCACCCTAAGCACCACCATTAAAAATCACCACACATACGTAAACCACGACACCTAGTATACACACATAGCCGCTCAACACACAACTAATGCACACCCACCAAAAGTCATACATTCATCGTTCACCTCAATCCATTCTAGCCACTACAAGCATTGTCACTAACTCATCAAACCAATATTATTAAGTGCTACCGCCGCCGCAACCGCCAAGTTCCACCTTGGATGCACCTCCAATCCCCAATTACCACTAATCGGCCACACTCCCGACCACCGTTCCACCTCCCAACTCACTGGAGGTAACATAACATAAAACCTTCTCTACCGCCGTGTCAAGCCGCCGTCTTGCTGCCGTCAACCATCATAACCACAAACCCATGGTTTCACTGCAATTATCGCCAGACTCATAGCATAACCCCGTCGCAAGGATTGACCACCCTAATCTCCCTCTCCATCCTAGTGCGATTTCCTAGGCACCAACTGTCGCCGGTGCACCCAATACCAAAAGACTACCACTGCTACCCACCGTCACAAGCCATGCACCAACCTCAGCGATCTTCACAAACTGGCGCATCACAAACATTGTCGCCATCATCCACCGGCACGACGTCATCGCAGGCGCATCGACCACCAAGTCGCGATTGCCTAAAGCACCACCTGCCGCGATCTCCAACTGTCAATTAAATCGGCACCGCCACTCCTGATTCATTTACCGGTCACCCCACCTATACTCTCTCTCTCTCTCTCTGTGTGTGTATGTGTCGGCAGTCATCGATGAGGTGGTTGCCAGACATGGCTGGTCAATGCCCATCGACGGCAAAGCACGCCGGCGCTACCTTCGTAGATCTGCTGACATTGGGCTAAGCGACAGAGCCCTTGGGTGGGTGGGCTGGTGACTATTCTGGCGTTGTCCCTGGTGGCCCCTTGGTGTCGCCGCCGTCGGTGGCCGAAGGCGAGATCGGTAGCAGTTGGGTCCAAGGCCATTGCAGCGGTGAAGACCGGCGATGAGTCCCATACGGCAGTGGCAGCGGCACGGCGGTTCAGAGGCATTGCGATGGCGCTCGGTGAAGGACCGCCGGAGTTTCTTGCCGGTGAGGAGATGGGGACGCCGGAGATGGGAGCGGCACTGCCGATTAGGGCCTACTGCCTCACTTCTTCTCTCCCTCTTATCTCTTTTCTATTCATTTTCTGTCCTTTTTTTTCATTATTTTCTTTTTGTCTAGCTTATTTATAAATATGCTTCTTTTTAATATTTTCCAAAATCTCCTCCTTTTGTTTATCCCCAAATCACTCTTTATCATTTCAAAATCTCACATTTTTCTTCATAGCCCTCTCTCTTTTATTTTAAAATAGTCAAATAAGATCTAGACATTTACATAATAACCCTAATTTAATTATAACTTCTCGAGAGTCACGAGCTAAGTTTTGTTTATTTCTTTATTGCATCTTGCGTCATAGATTACGACTTATGGTTGATATAAATTGTCGCTAAAGACGAAATATACGATTGCTAAAAACATTGTTGCTAAATATCTTATAACTAATCAGATAGGATTTACCATAAATCAAACATAAGTTTGGGGTATTACACAACAATTCGGAAAAACGGATACAACAATTATCAAATTTTCTCAGCATACAATACATGCGAGCATCACAAAGATTTCCAAATAATCGATTCAGGTTCAACATTGGAGTTTTCTTGGCAATAACATGATGATATCAATGCATAATTCAGAATTCGGCATTAGCCATAAATATATCAAAGGAGTAATTATGAGTACGAGTTACCAAAAATAAGGGCTCGGACGAAAGTCCTTATCCAGGGTTCAGATAGAATCCCTTACCTGGATCCGCATCTAATTTATCATAACCGAAAGTCTTTAGCTTTAACCTAAATGAGATGATCAAGTCATCAGGTCAGGGAATAGTCTACAGCACAATATTATAACTTAATACAGACTCACACATGCTCCTAAAATGAACCTCCCTCACCGCGTATGTAAAGTTATCGAAACGCCCCTGGGGTGTAAAATTACCAAAATGCCCCTCTCAAACTTAAATCATCAAAATGGTCTCTCATAAGTAGAATCACTATAATAACCTTACTATACGTAATTTTACCCAAAAATATCTTTCTTATGTTAAATTACCAAAATACCCCTTCGAGGTGATAAATTACCAAAATGCCCTGGGGGTTCCGGTACCGAAAAAATCCCAAAACATCTTAAAACTCTATTTTAAGCATCCTAATATCATTTATGGCTTAAAAAGTATTTTAGAGAATTTTCTCCCGAAAATTCCGAACAAGTGTCCGGACTGAGCGCTAAAAGGTCAGTTTCGCGAAAAATACCTATCGGTCTCCGAATGACACAAAAGTTTATAATATGATATCTACCAGTAAAATAAGATTTTTCTAAAATTTTCAGATCAAAATAGCTTGATTTGCTATGCTAAATAATTCAATAAATTGTTTTAATCGGTACCCCAATTTAGCATTCTTCCCGGACCCCAAAAATTCCCAAACACTTCCAGAGAGTAGTTCTCATAAAAACATTGGGGGTTACAGTTTTGCACTTTGTCTAATTTTGAAACTATTTATAAAAATTCGAATTAGAACTTGTTTATTAAAGTTTCATCTTTAGCGACAGTTACAAGTTACTATTCAGATTTGAACACACACTATCACACCTTGAACACACACACAAGTCTTCTTCTTCATTCAATCGGCCGTATACCTATGTATTTTCACCCCATAATCATGCATGAATCTCCATTTTTACACCCTTAAATCACTTAATTGCATTACAACTACACATTAAAGCCCTAAACCCATTCAGTTTACACAATTACACCTAATTAAACACCCACAATTCGAATTAAACCACCATGGCCGAAGAACACACACCCACGCACACTGAAACCTTGCCAAATTCGAAACCCTAATTAGTTTCTCCTTCTTTGTTGTTTTAGGTTCTTATATTCACGATTTATTACAAGAATCATTATAGTTTTGCCAACCCCAATCATATACATACTTAACCGAATATATATATATACACACACACACACACATACACACACACACACACATGTCACAAACTTCAACCAAATCCAACTAATTTCCACAATTTTGGTTCAAGATTCATACCTTATTAGGGTTCGCATTCAATCCTTTTTTTTTCTTTCCATCCCCTCCTTCTTCTTCCTCATTTTCCCCTTTTTCTTCTATTTTTTTTCTTCCCACGGCTGCTTCTGCTCGTGTTCTTCAGCTGAGTTCTTCACTTTTCTTTATTTCTATTTTACACTCCAAATTTTCTTTTATATATTCTTTCCATCAGATCTTATCCCAAAATATTTTAAAATTTCCCATAATGAGTCAGTTTATTTCAACCAGGAGGTGGCCATCGTGCGTGGTCTGATTTCCTCAGATTATGACACATTTCACAAACTTTTAAATTTTGCACTTTGGCCCCTCAAGTTTCTAAAATTATACTTTGGCTCCACAACTTTAGAAAAATTACACTTTGACCCCAAAACCGCACTAACCCCTCATTTCACTTCCTAACACCTAATCATCATCAAAATGATGCTACTTAATAAAATATGCATCCCGTTCACCTTATTTTTTCAAAATTACATTTTTTGCTCCCAAAGTTTTCCAAAATTACAAAAATGCCCCCGAAATTTCAAAAATTACATTTTTGCTCCAAAATTCGTTTGAGCTTCCATTTTCCACTAATACCACAAGCATTACTCAAAATTAATGTCCGTTTATTTTTTAGGTCTCCGATAGTCATTTTAACCCACTCCCAAAAGTGCGGGATATTACAGGGAGGTATATGTTACAGTCAAGCCGATGGAGTGACCTTTGCACCGACGTTGAGAGAGAATCCACACACTTGGACCATTCAATGTTCCAAACGGCCTCATAAACGAGTTGTTGGATTAAAAAGTCATTCGAAGAATTTTTCGCTTGAAAGCCCTAACCGATATCTAAACAAACCACTCAGAGGCCGGTTCTGTTAAAAGTAGGCATCGGCATTGAAATGCCACGAAATTTTAGACACTGAAATATTCAATAAGATACGGTCCTCCTAAAATTTTAGACACTGAAAAAAATTTAAGTGTTGAAATTAGGCCCGAGCTCCCCCCTTTGGGGGCTCCCTCTGCTTACCGCTTAGAGGGCTTGTAACACCCCGATATTTTTCGGATTTAATTAGAAATTTTAGCCGCGAATATATTTTTATTAGCGACGAATTTTAGTTAGCATCGATATATAATATATATATATATATATATATATATATATATATATATATATATTTGTTTAAAAGTTTTAGTGACGAATAGTGAAGCGGGGTCATGTGGCAAACCTATTAAAATTTTTCTAGCATGAAAAAGCATATCATGAATATTATTGTGGACCTTTTTATAACAAGAAAAAGGCTTCAGGTAAAAATAAGAATAGCCAAAGAAAATTTGAAGGGGCTTTTTGGTTATGTTCCAAATTAGGGTTATTATATATTGATTATAGAATAGTGATCATCAGTCTTAGGCTTCGTCGGAGACCTTTTGCGGCAGAGAGAGATACCGGGAGAGAGAGAAGAGAAGAGATCGAAGGAAGAGTTTTCCGGCGATCGGGATTCAGTTTTTCTGGTAAGTCTCCTTCTAGCTTCCTTTCTTATTTTGTTTTAGAGTTCGGTTAATGGGGGGACATGAGAGAACCGTAAGGATTCTGGGTTTAGGGCTCCGAAATTTCAGTATATATGAGTGTCTTGAACGTGAACGGGTGTATATATGTTGGGCGTGTAGTGGGATATACATATGTAAGTATATATGCGATTAAATGAATTTTGGGTAAAACCATCTAGCAATTTACGGGTTCGGTGAGCGGCTGTGAAACGGGATTGTTGCGGTGAAGACCGCAGTGAGTGTGTCCTTGTGTATTATGTGTGTTTTGGTGTACATAAGAGACAAGGGAAAGAGAGAATAAACTGAAATGGGTTGGCAGTGGGTTGGTTGTGCGCATGGATGACGGAACGGGAAGAATGGGACATTGGCCGTAAGAACAGCCTTGTGCGTGTGGTTTGGTACGTGCTGTGTGTGTGTAAGAAAAAGGGGGATGGGGCTGTAGTGCTGTGTTAAGTGTGAGTGCATCATGTACATATGTGGGTATGTACATATGTGCTCCATCTCCTTGCCCCTTGGTTGATCCATTGCCTTACCCTTGGTCTCTCCTTTCCTTAGGGCTCCTTAACCTACCCCATGGTTTTGCCTCTCCTTGGGGGCTCTCTTGCCTCACCCCATGGTCTCTCCTGTCCTTTGAGTCTTTTTCCACAACCTTTGGTCTCGCCTCTCTTTAAGGGCTCTTTTACCTCCCCCCTTGGCCTCTTCTAACCTTGGGGGCTCCTTATATCACCCCTTAGTCTCGCCTTCCTTGGAAGCTCCCTCGCCTCCCTTTTGGTCTCTCCTCACCTTTGAACCTCCATGCTCCATCACCTCCGTCATCGTGCCCGAGCATCGTCTCCTTGTGACTTGCCTCTGGCACAATGCACGTCACCATGACCAAGCACTGTAATGCCTGACCCTACCTGAGCATATCTCTGTGCTATGTACTGCTGGCACTGGGCCTATTGCCGTACTCGAGCGTCGCGATATGTGCCCCCGCACTCTTTCCTCTTGGTTACTCCTATGCACTATCGTTGTGTCATGTGCTTTTGCACAACACGTAGTGACCACGCCCCTGCGCCGACTCTATTGAGCGTGCCCCCAGCACCGCAAACATCCCATCGTGCCCATGCTCTACTTATATAATCAGCCCTCCTTGGCACTCTATCACACTGCCACACCCCTGAAGTTTTAAGTTGTAAAACTAGTTTAAGCAGTTCTGAAATCTTGTATTTTGAAGAATTTGAGTTGATGTGTAGTTAGATGCTTTGAAGTATGTGTCGATAAATAGGATTTGACAGGTTTGAAGTGATGTGGTAAGGTAACGTCCTGAGAGTTCGGGCGACAGAACTCCAATTTTCTGAATGTTACAGTTGGTACATGAGCAATTCGATCTTGTGGTTATAAGAGTATATGTATTTGATTTTGTAGATAGGCAACCACCGAGTATAGGTAACACGATTCTTTGGAATCGTATTCCAATTAATGGGAGTGGGGTAGGATGAGGTAGAGTTAAGAAGTTTGCCTTTGACTAGTCATTTTATTGTTCTTTAGACCAGCGTTGGTATAACCCTAATAAATGTTCATTGTATACATATGGTCCGCACTCAGAGCACTAGCAGTGGAGATGGTACTGAGGGCCTAAAGGTCCCCTATAGATGAGATTCCAACAGACTTGCATAAGATGAGCATGGATTTCTTCTGGTATTGGAGAGACCTGACTAGAAAATCCTTAGATTGCACAATATACTATATTGAGGTTTTATGATTGAAGAGGAACACCTCTACCTAATAGGGGGAATAACAGAACCCACAACAAATGGTTACGGTTCTAAACACTATGAACCCGATTCTGACTTTGATGACACATAATCTGGCCAACCAACAGCAAGGAGTACCCCTATGATTCAACCACAGTCACAACCTCAAGATGAGAGTACCTAGTGTGAATTTACCAAATTAATGCAACTAGCTTTAGGGGTTGTTGGACTTTATGAAGGGCAGAGAGTTAGAATAACGGAATGGGGGAAATTCATGAGCAACTGGCTGTAGTGAGAACCAAAAGTTAAATTTTCTATCTATAAACTAAAAAATGAGGCCGATTAGTGGTGGAAAAGGGTATAGAAGAGTATTACTCATTAGCAATTGATTGATATTACTTGGGAATAGGGAATTGTTTTGAACCGATATTCCCAATGAGTTATCGTAAACAGATGTTAAGGGAGTTCGGTAATGTGAGGCAACAAATTAGGAGTCGATAGATGAGTTTGAGATGAGGTTTTCTTGTTTCGCTAGATTTTCAATGATGATGTTACTGACGGAGGCAGATAGCTATCGGAAGTCTGAGTGTGTTTTGGAACAGTCTAAGTTTTACAATAGAGGAAGGCAAGAGCAAACATAGGATGGATAGAAGAGAGAGAGGTAAGAGTTTTCCAGGGTAGATTTGTAGGAGTCGACAGGCATCAACAATTTTACAGTCGGCACAGTGGGGGTGCCTAAGAGCCAAAATAGGGCAAAATCAGGGATTTAGGCCCATATTGGCTAGGGGATTTAAATCTGGGCAGAGTTCTGGGATTCGATCGGGGTATGATAAGGGATTTAGGGAGCGCATGGTATTGGCGCTCGATCAGCTTAGAGTACTAGAGTTGGACCATTGTAAAATTTTAGAGTTTAACCTACATAAAGTACTGGTTAAGGTTGCGGGTTAGCTTTTTCGGCCACCCCACGTATCATGCGTGGGAGAAGTCAAAGTGTTGAGTAATGCTATAAATTGACGGGATGATGTGTTAAGCATGGCAGTGTGGAGCATTAAGTTCAAAACTGTCTATTCGAGAGAAATAATCAGTAAACTTTTTGTCATGCACCTATAGCTAGTGTAACAGTGAACAATGTTCCTCATTAGTGAAGAGGACAAGGCCGTAGGGCCAAACCCAGCAGTCACAAGTCTAGTAGGGCAGAGGCCCAGATCATTAGCTAGGCTTTATCCAATGTCTATTCAGGATATTGCTACATCCGGTGACATGGTGTCAGGTACACTATGGGTTACCCCATGAGATGCTTGTATATTGTTTGATTCTTGAGTGTCATATTCTTTGGTTTCCCTTACTCTTGCATAGCGATCGAGGGCGAAAACCCATCCTTAGGAACTGATCTTGTGATAAGTAATCTGTCGGGAGAGTCTTTGACTATTTTTTGGTACTCTGTGATTACACTGTCTATGTTGGGATAAAGATCCTTCTATGGACCTCATTCCATTTGTTGTTCAGTATTTTGCTATCAAACTACGTATGAATTAGTGATTCGCTAATCAAGCATCAGTGTATTGTCAGGGGAAACCCTAGTAGTGTTTGAAAGTTCGTAAGGTTTAAGGAGTAGTTAAGTTAGTGATTTGATTTATGAGTGAGAATAGTGCTGTTGAGGAATGCTTGGTGTTAAATCTGAAGTTTGGTTTGAGAGTATAATAAGAAATTTGGAATTCTACTCTGTCATTTAGTTCATTCCTTTGTATTTTGAACTCAATTGCGACTTAATTGAATGCTAATATACTCTGATACGTTAGAAAAGATGTCATTCTTATTGAGTCATCTTAATTTTTCCAAAATATTTATCTGCTTCTGTCGAATCTACTTGGACTTAACGGGATAGTATCTTAGCCACTAGCATAGGGAAGCTACGAATCATATCAAGGACCAATAACCTTTACTGATTGCAATTACTTCGAGTCATTGGCTTGACTTTGCTTCGTTATACCCATACCATTGTTTATGTACTCACCATTTTTAGAATGTCATAAAAGTGTATCATAAATCTTGCGAGCCAATAGATATGATTTTGTAAAGATTTTCTTGTTTTGATTGCTTGATTGTGATTATTTTTTTCAATTGGTCCCTGAATGTTTGATTGAGATCGTTGTTTGTTAAGATTTACGTCAAATGCTTTGCTGCATAACCATCACTATTTCTCTTTGGTTGGTGTTTGTTCAATATGTGTTGATATGTTCCAAAATGGTAACATGCCATAGTTGCTGCTTGTAGCTAATCTGATTATTAAAATTTTGTTGTGCTCTATTCTCAAATGATTTTGGAAACCGACAATATGTATACACGTATATCTTAACCTGATTTAGTTTCACCTACCCTAATATAAGATTATGTGGACTCCTTAAGCCTCAGATAATCTGTGATTGAGAGTAGGTTTCGAGAAAGTGGATTAGAGTTATTTGATATTCTAATATAAGGTTGAGATTTTGGTTGAGCACGCAATAGTAGACCCCATGTTACTTGCTTTTAGAACTGAAGGATTCTAAACGTTTAGTTGAAACAAATGATTGAAGGATAAGACTATAAGATTTTTGTAAATAACGTGACAGTGAATCGAAAGTGATGTGCTAACTTAGAGCCTTAAACTCTAGTAAAAGTGCAAGACATGCGTATGCAGAATCATGTATGCGTTGCGTTAAGATAACACACCTATCCATAAAGAATTTGGAAACAATATGGACTCGTTTAACTTAAGACACCGTAGTGGTTACAGTTTTCCATCTTTCTATGAGGTCTAACTACTCATAGGATTTAGTTATCATATTCATGTTAGACTTGGTAGAGTGAAAGTTATGCATGATGATTGTTTGGTATTTTAGTACATCTTAAGCTTGAAGTTAAGCTTTCCATCGTTAAATAGATCGTGCAAATGATGGAATGTCTGGTATAATATCAGTATAATGCAATGAGAGCCTGTTGTATAGCATCAGTATAATGCAAGTATAATGCGTTGAATTGGAAGTGGTGAAGGTTTAACTCAGTGGGTTTTGTATTAACTAAGCCATGGTTCGTAAAGTACCGGAACGGTTAGCGCGCGAGTGATTGCCTGACAGGGCTTCGGTTTAGCATTACGATCTACATTGAAATAGTTGTGTTCGGGTATTCATGGGACATGAATTTGGGTGCGAAGGTTAGGTGTAGCTCAACTACTATGTGGTGGCTATCAGAGTCGCGTAGCAGAAGCGTAGGCGAGATGTTATCAGTAATGGGAAATTCGAGATTAAATTTCGAGGACAAAATTTTTATAAGGTGGGGAGAATGTAATATCCCGCATTTTTTAGAGTTGTCTCAAATAATTATCTGTATCTCAAAAAATAAACGGGCGTTAATTTTGAGCAATGCTTGGGTAGTAGTAGAAAATTGAAGCTTAAAAAGAATTTTGGAGCAAAAATGTAATTTTAAAAACTTTTGGGGTCATTTTTGTAATTTTGGAAAACTTTGGAGCATAAATGTAAATTATACTTTTGGTGATGAAAAATAATAAAATGAGTGTTAGTATATGTTTTAGTGACATCTAATTAAATTAATAGAGATTAAAATAAATTTGGGGCCTAAATATAATTACACAAAGTTTGTGGGGTCAATTCGCAATTTTGAGAAGTATGCACTAATGTGTCAAAATTTTTGAGAAAGTGATCCTAAAGATGCCACCTCCTACTTGTTTTACTTGATGACTAATCCAATTAATTATAAACTAATTGATTGGATTAAACAATAACAAAAGAAAAGGGAAAGAAAGTTTGAGGAGGAAAATGGGAATTCGGGAAAAACAAAGAACAGATGAACAGTGACTGTAGGAAAAAAGAAAGCAAAACAGAGGGTAAACCAGGGAGCTCGGGGAAGGGGAAGGAAGAAGAAGAAGAGAGAGAGAGAGAGAGAGAGAGAGAGAAGGAAATGAAGAATTTTTAGGGTAATTCCTTTGCTCTTTAGTGTGCAATTTTAGTGTATGAATATAGTGTGAGTCATGTGTGCTTTTAGTGTGTGTTCAATGGGTATTTGGCCATGGACGGTGCGGTGATCATGCCTATGTGGTTGTTCTTGAGTTTACAGGTAATTTCAGCTTAGGTGGGTGTAAATTCGGGGTGTTTTCAGCTTATTAGGGGGGGTGTACCAAGTGGGTGCCGTGTGTGTGCAAGTGTGGTGGTGCCCGTAATTGTGGGAAAATGGTGGATGTAATTGTGTATGTGTGGTGTTAGTGTGTGTAGGAGTGAATTGTGTGCATTTTTCAGTGTTGTAGAAGGTGTGCGTGTGTGCGTTCTAGTGTTTCAGTGGGTTTGTGTGTGTCTTGCAGGTTGTGTATGCATGTTCATGGCCTCACATTGTGTTTATGTGTGTAATTTGAGTGTTTGATTGTGCTAGTGTGCATGTTTTAGATAGGACAGTGAGTATTTTAGTGTTTTGGAGTGTATGGGTAGTAAATCAGTGTGTGTTCGCGAGCTGTGTGAGGGTGAATGAAATGGCTCTCGGTTGACTGAAGGTGGAAGACAACATTGTGTGCCTAAGGTGCTTTAGTGTATGTTTTGATTTGAATAATAAGTGTTATTGTTTCTAAAAAGGGGTTAGTTTAAGTAGTTTTTCCACGAATTTTTATAAATAGTTAGGGTTATGATTTGGCAAAGTCCAAAATAGTAACCCTCAATATATTTATGAGACGTACGCTCTAGAATGTTTTGAGAATTTTAAGTGTCTGCGAAGGACGCTAAATTAGGGTACCGATTAAAGAAAAGTCTCAAATTATTTGACATAGCAAACCAAGTTATTTTAATCTGAAATTTTTAGAATAATCTTATTTTACTGATACGTTTCATTTTCTAAAATTTCACGTCGTTCCTAAGTCAATAGCTATTTTTAGCCGAACCAGCTTCTACCCGCTTGGTCTAGACACCGGTTCGAGATTTCTTGGCGAAAATTTTCTAAAATACCTTTTAGTCCAAAAGTGACTTTAAGATGCTTAAAATAGTGTTTTAAGATGTTTTTGAAAGTTTTTCAGTGCTAGAAACTCTGAGGGTATTTTGATAATTTGCCATCCCGAGGGAGTATTTAGTAATTTTACCTATAAAATATATTTTTGAGCAAATTCACATACAATAAGGTTATTATAGCGATTTTACTCACGGGAAGGCCGTTTTTGGTGATTTAAGTCCGAGAGGAACATTTTGGTAATTTTGCGTACCTCGGTGAGGGGGCCGCTCTAGAAGTATGCGTGAGTCAGTATTGAATTAATAATATTGTAGTATATGTTGTATACTAATAATTGGATTGTTTTGTTTAGGTTAAAGCAACAAACTATCCGGTTAGACTAGTTTCGCTTCGGATCTAGGTAAGGGTTTCTATCTGAACCCCGGGTAAGGATTCTTATCCAAACCCTAATTTCGATAACTGATGTTCATAAGTATGCTTTCATTTTTTTTTATAGCTATTGTCAAATACTGAGATATGCACTTGATATCAGAATCCTATTGCCAAGCAAACCCTAATATTGAACCTGAATCGATCGCTTGGAAATCTAATCAACGCTCTCTTTGTATCACATTCTGAGCAAATTCGATAATTACTTACATTTCTTCTTCTGAATTGTTGTGCCTAAATTTGATAACTCTTAGTAATAGTTCCTGCTATTTGTTTGTGACAATTCTTTGTGTTGAATTATTGTGCTTAAATTAGACAACTGTTTGCAATTGTTCTTGCTATTTATTTGTGGTTATTCGGAAATTCTGAGGGATGAATTATATCAGTATGCTTGATTGTTATTGAAACCTTAATTGTTTTGATTATGTGTATTCATCTTGGTGCTCATTTTATTGCATGTTAAGCAGTGAACTTCTTGTTGATTTTGTAACTGTTGTTTCTTTGTTGACCTGAAAATCTGTTCTTTGTTGACCTGGGATGGTTTGTTACTGCTTCTTACTGGGCAGCAGACTAGTTCCTTGATAGATGAAGAGGGCTAGTTATTATCGTACATCATGCATGTGTACATCTCCACATTGCCTGAATGGCATTGCATCTGCCCAAGATCAATGTCTTTGAATTTGCTTACACTGTATATTATAATGACTGTTTTTTTGAAAACGATGTTCAAATGTAGGTCTTGTTACCTGACTTAGGGTATTAAGTTGAAACTCTTCCCCATACTATGATTAAACAGTTTGTATTTGTATGAAACCCTTCCCCTATTTCCCTTGAATTATCTGTGTTCATTTTGAAACCCTTTGAAAAATCATCTTTGTATTTTTCATGTTTGTTTTGGTGCCGGACTGTGGTTGTTTTTGGTATATACTTATAACTGTTCATGGTTGTTCTGGAAAATTACTAAACTGTTCATGCCTGTTGAAATGTTTCAAGAAATTATCCTCAGTTGAACTCGAGTAGTTTTGTAATTCTTTTGGTTGTTCTTGAACGACCTTATTGAGCTCTCAAAAGCTCACCCTTCGTTTGATTTCCTTTTGCAGGTAATGATCAACTATAGATTGCTCGGGAATGGGTTTAGAATCTGAGTGAGATTCCGGTGAGCCCATCACTACTGTATGGTAAGACCCCTGCGTGGGTTGATACTGTTGTTGTTCGGTGAAGAACCTAAGTTTAAGCTGTGAAAGTTTAAGTCGTAAAACTTGTTTAAGTTTAAGCAATTCTGAAATCTTGTGTTTTGATGAATTTGAGTTGATGTGTAGTTAGATGCTTTGAAGTACGTGTCGGTAAACAGGATTTGACAGGTTTGAATTTATGTGATAGGGTAAAGTCGAGGGAGTTAGGGGCGACAGAGCTCTGGATTTTTGGGATGTTACAATTGGTGTCGGCCCAAAGCTTGCCAGTTAGGCGGTGGAGCCTGACGGTTTTGTGCCTTCTTATAAAGGTTGCCCTAAGTTGTCGACTATTATTTCTTGACGACTGATTACATGTTTTGAGGGCCGTAACATTCTAATTGGACTTTGTCTATAGACAAGTAGAGATCTTCTCTCACCATACAGCCGACTATCGTTTGTTCATGCTTTTACGTGTCCATCGCACCACATGCTTTTTACATTTGAAGAAAGACCCTACTAGTGAACACATGGAAATATACCAAAACATCTTTTCATTAAACTAACATATTCTACAAGCAGGGGCTTCAAGGCCAATTACATACATTTTAAGACCATGTTTCTCCTCAATTGGCTGAGCTAGCTCCTCGACTATCAGCCATCTTCTTCTCTGAGGTTCTCGGCCATAAGAACCTTTTCCCTCTCTTTATCTAAGAGCATCACGATTGTTAAAAGCTAATATGCCCTTATTGGATTCGAGACATTGCCTACAATACACAAACACCTATAAATTTTATTAAGTAAAATAGCTTCATACAAAAAATGGTCAGCAAAACTTACCATGACCATGTTGTGGATGATAGATTGATTGTTATGGTAGGGTCAACCGACGACAGGTGCACCCTGCCCATAGGAATGACCGCTTTGCTCAACAATTCCCGTGTTGTCTTTGTGTTCCTGAAAATGGACTCCTCCATCATCAAGATTCAGTCTGGATGATGTGGAGTTTTGGACTTTGCTGACCCAGAAAGGCCTCCATGAACAGGAGACTACCTCTTCTTTAGCGTCTCCTTTGAGGCCTTTGGGCTGCCGAAAGATCAAGGACGGCCTTCTCCAGCCCTTGCTTTTTAATTTGAAGATACATCTCATGTAATGCCTCAAAATCCAAGTCCCCAACTTGGTAATCCTTCACGCTGATCGGATGGAGTTCATCAGGGATAATGTCCCCCATCACAAAGTTAAGGCCAACAATTACTGGCTACTCAAGATTGCAACCTCTACTTACTCTGCTTCCCTATTGTGCTATGCTTGACACCATTTGTTCTGCATGACTAGAACTAAAGGTTAGTATGAGCCTGTGCGGATGTATGTTCGAAGGCGTGGAACCCTCAAATCAGGTTGGTACGTGGATGTCGCAAACAATCTTCTTTCTAGTTTTTTTTGTCATTATTTCTAGTTCCAGTTTTAACGAAATTTGGCTTGACCTCTCTAGGTTGAAGGTATGTAGGCAGCTTCTTCAGCACAACCTTAAAAATTTTTGTTCATCCTCCCTAGCAGCAACTAGAAATTACGATCTTCACTAAAGACATATGACAAGAAAATCCGGCCAATTTCTATACGCTTTCGATGTTTTGTGTGTCTTGCATGCTTGCATAATCCCTTCTTTGATGATTTTACGTGCTTTGCATGCTTGTGTGTTTTGCATGCTTGTACATTCAATAGTATTTCTTGCTTGCCTATGTGGTTTTGTGATTTTGTGAGCAGCTTGCATGCTTTGATTTGCGTGCTTACGAGATCTGATAGCTTCTCGTGTTCTGTGTGCTTCGATGATTTAAGCATCTTTACACATGTTATTTTTCAAAATTGCATTAGGGTTTCCTTTAGCCCATTTTATGCCACTATGTGATCGTTGCATTTTCTTATCTATGCCACTATCAATCTTTCTTGACAATCATCCTTATCAACTTTGTTGCTTTCTTCTTATGTGGACATCTTCTAATCGATGTCACATGTGAGTCATTTAAAAGTATGCAAATTTGTTACTTATCTTGTAGATGTGTTTAATGTCAGGTCAGTACTACATTAGTTCATTGTTGCCAAAGGCAACAATTTTTTCCTCCTAGTCAGCATTATGGAAATTAATTTCATCTGCTTAGGCTGCGGCTTTCTGGTAGCATTCCTATCTTTATCAACTTTAGAAATAAGTTAACTATCTTTATCCCGATGCTTAATGACCAACTGTTATTAGCACTATTGGCTCCGGCTTTGATCGATTCTTCTTTTGCTATTCTTGGCATGTCTAGATGACCAACCGCTTACATATTTTGTTGGTTTTGGCTTCTAAATGTGCTCTTTTCCTTGCATCCAACCAACCAACTATTTCCATGCTTTGTTGGCTCCGACTCTTAGGCACGAGTCTCCGGTGTTCTTGAATGACCAACTGCTTTCATGCGTGTTTTGGCTCTGGTTCTCAAATATGAGTGTTCTTGAGCGACCAATAGCTTTCAAGCAGTTTTGCCTTAGGCTTTTAGGTTTGCTATTTTCATTTTGTCTAAATGATCATCTGTTTCATGTGTTTTTGGTTTAAGCTTCTACATATGTTTTTTTTTTATCTTATATCTCAGTGACCAACTGCTTCCGGCCATTTTTATCTCCGGTTCTTAGATTTGAGTTTTTGGTGTTCTTAAACGACCAATTGCTTCCACCTGTTGTTGGCTCTGGCTTTTAGGAGTGTGCCCTTTGTTTGACGACGACCCGCTTTTATGCACCGCTGGCTCCGACTTTAGATGAAGTTTTGATCTCAAATTTATTTTTAATGCTACTTGACGACTAACCGTTTTCATGCATTGTTAAATCCGGCTTTGAGTGATGTCTCTAGGTACGAGCTTGGCCACAGTTGAGCACCCATTTATCTTCTCTTTATTTCTAGTTCAGGTTTTCAGCCTTCAGTCATCCGAACTACACGTTGGTCTGCTTCCTTTTTCAAAGAAACAAATGAAGCCTTAGGAAGGTTTGACCCCTCATTTGTGAGTCTCCACGCCAGTCACATGTCCTGTGCTCTTTTTCATATGTTCTCTACAAAAATGTTTTAATTTTAGTAATGTTCCCTCATAGGCGATCTCCTTCATTGAGGACTTTGTAAACACCTCATTTGTGTAGGTTTTATTTTATATTTTAGTCTAGTCCAGCTTAATCCAGTCCCGTTCAAATTTAGATTAATATAATCTTTATGTCCTTCTATTTTTGTCCAGTCCAATTCTAGTCATGTCCAATTCTGTCCAGTCTAATTCAGTTCAGCTTAGTCCAGTTCGTTTCGGTCCAGTTACTCTATTATAGGCTTTATTCGTATTTTAGCCCAGTCCAGTCAGTTCATTTAGGTGTAACCCAAGTCACAACTAGGCTTGTTTTTATTTCCTTCATATGTATTTTTACGACTCGAAAAACTAAATTTCTTGGATGCACGTCATCACAACAGAGAATCCATCTCGGCGGCACAACTATATCAAGCACTCAAATCTAAATGGAAGTAAGATGCACTAACCTTATGGACCCTCCCTCATGGAAGGTGACCCAAGTTACTGCTCAAAGTAATGGATGAAAGATTGTTGCACATCTCGCCCAAGCATTTTTTATTCGACCGTGGCGGAGATTGAGGCTAAAGGTTTTCCCAAAGAACGCTTCTTGGGAGCCAAACTATGGCTCAAGGCCAACATATCCTCTCAAATAGGCAAACAGACAACCCCAAACTATACATAACCAACCTTCTCAGTCTACACCAGAAAACAGTGCAGCATCAAGGAGCACGTACCCATGTTTGTAGGTAGCCTCAAAATGTACGGTGAGGACAGTGTCCTAAGATTAGTATTTGACAGTTACTACTTTCAGCGCGTGCAGTTTCTAGGTACCCTAAATTATCCTCGGGATGAGTTTACTTTTGGGTAGAGATGGTTGTATTTTAATTGTGTTTCAAAACATTTATGGGGGGGGGGGGGGGGGGCCTTTCCCCTTTTTAAAAACCCTACCAAAAGCAAGTGCAGGCTGCCTGTTACACCTATGCCTCTTGCTATGCTTTATTTGGGCCGTGGAAAGTGGCAGCCTGCGACTGCTTCTTTTTCTTCCTTTGGCTACAAGACTCCTCTCCCTATTTAAAGGGCCATTCGGCCATCAACAAATACACACCAAGAGCAGACAATATTCACGCACAAGCATCACATTGCTCACATAGCCGAAGCGCACACACACTTACACCAAAATTATGTTATACACTGTGTTGATTTTAGGGTCCATATATTTTAGTATTGATTGAGTCGCGGAAGAGATAGTCAAGGGGATCGTTCGTGAGACTCGGTTGCAAGTGCATGCAAATAGAGTTAAGACTATAGTTTAACCCTAGAGGTTGCGTGTCGTGAAGCCTATCACATCGGGCCACTGGTTCCAAGAGGTGTGAAACAACCTTTTATGACAAAGCTTCAGCTTGATTCTATAGATTGGTGATATTGTTTTAATTTATTTTGTAACATGATATTATTTGTATTTTATTACGATTTTGTTGATTTTCTGTAAGAAAGTGCGATTTTGCTCCAAAAATTATTGTAACCGGTTTGTATCGAACATTCTAAAAGGTTGTTTAAAATGGAATCGCAACTTCTCGCACAAATGAAAGTTATTCTAGATGCAAGCCGAATTTAATGTTTTAACGGAAATAATTATAAAAGATGGCAAGACATGATTTTAGATGTCTTGAATTTTTTGAAATCACTTTAGTAAGTAAGAATTTGAGGATGAAAGCACTAAAAAGTTTTCAGCCTCTAATTTTTTGCACTTTCAAATGGCAAATGATAAAAGTATTGAAATTTGCATAAATGATTTTCAAAATATCATAAATGGATTAGTTAAAGAGGGCGACATTTTACCTGAAAGGTTTAAGGCTCAATGTCTTGTAGAAAATATTGCCTGACTCATAGAAAGAATTCAAATAAAAATTTAGACAAAAGAGACACGCTATGACTCTATAGAAAACAATAGTCTATATTAAGGTTCAAAATAGAAAATTACAAATGACTAGTAGGGCTAAAGAAATGATGTCTAAGGCTAATGTAGTTTAAAGTGGATCAGTTAGGACCCAACAATCACATAATAGAGGATATGGTCATAAGCCTTATGGGAGACCTCAAACTGATAACTACAATAGAGGTCAAGTATCTAATCCTTAAATTCAACAGAAAAAAAGGTGAATGTTTTCTTTGTGGAAAAGCATGACATTTTGCAAATGCTTGTAGATAGCGGAAAGCCGACCAAAACAACAACAGCTACCAGCACCGCCACCACAACAACAATAACAAAAGGGCTTCACCAAGGGCGAGAGCAAACGTGGTTGAAGCAGATGATGATATCATTGGAGTTATTGTGTCAGAAGTGAACATGGTTACATAAGTGAAAATATGGGTTTTAGACTCGGGTGCCACTAGGCACATCTGTGCTAATTAAGACGTGTTCTCCTCCTACTTAAAAATGATGGAACGTACGGAATGCATGTATGTTGGGGACAATCGGTCCTTACCAGTTGTGGGAAGGGAAGGGTAATTATCAAACTCACTTATGGTAAAACGTTTTCACTGTCCGATGTGCCTCATGTGCCAATGATCAAACACAACCTTGTGTCAGAACAACTAATCGGTAAGGCCGACATCAAGACTATGTTCGATGGAGGTATTGTGACTTTGACAAAAAATGACGTCTTTGTCGGTAAGGGGTATTTGGACCAAGGTTTTTATGTACTTAATGTTGCTGAATTGTTGAATGAGAATGCATCCTCTACTTTTGCTTACTTGATTAATGTTGTTGATGTGTGGCATGGTAGACTTGGATACGTAGATTTTGCATATACATAAGGAAAATGAAAGAGCTGGGTTTAATCTCTAATTTTAAAGAGTCTGACATAGACAAATGTGAAATATGTGCTGAAAATATAAGTACCAAGAAAATATGTAAATCTGTCACAAGCAGAAAAAGTGAACCCTTTGATTTAATTTGCAGTGATTTAAAACAAACCATGACCAGAGGTGGTAAAAGATTTTATGTGATTTTTATTGATGATTGTTCTAGATTCTAGACTATATTTGTTGAGAATGAAAAGTGAAGCTCTTGAAATTTTCATGAACTATAAGTCTGAAGTTCAAAATTGGAAGGATAAAAAAATTAAAAGGCTTAGAACAGATAGAGGTGGTGAATATGACTCTAACCCGTTTGATGATTTCTGTTTGCAAAATGGAATTATTCATGAAGTAACTCCACCTTATTTACCTGAATCAAATGGAATTGCTGAGAGAAAAAATAGGACTTTAAAAGAAATAATGAATTCTTGTTAATTTTGGCCTATCCGCCAACCCATAGTGAAAAGCTATTCTCTCGTCGTGCCACACCTTATCAAATTTAGAATGGTCGCGCTCTTAACTTGAAGTACTTGAAAGTGTGGGGGTGCTTGGCAAAGGTTATGATTATTATGTGTATGCTAGTACTGATAATATTGCATAAAGTGCCTAGAGTTATTGATGAGCATTAGTACTGATAATCCTATTGATGAAACTCTAGAATTACAAAGAAGCAAGAGAATAAGAATTGAAATCAATTTTGGTGATGATTATTATGTGTATCTTGTTGATGATGAACCCTTGTCATATATTATGATGCTATAATTTCTATATATGCACCTTTTTAGAGAGAAGTGATTAATAATGAATTAAATTCTATCATATCTAATCATACTTGGGAACTTGCAGACTTGCGTTATAAAACTAGACCTATTGGTTGCAAATAAACCTTTAAGAAAAAAGATGAAACCAGATGGTTCCATTGAGAAATATAAGGCACGACTAGTGGCTAAAGGCTATAAACAAAAGCACAATGTTGATTATTTTGATACATACTCTCTTGTTACTAGAACTGCATCTATCAGAGTATTATTTGTCACTGCATCCATATATTAACTTCTTGTGCAATAAATGGATGTTAGAACTGCTTTTTTAAATGGTGATTTAGAAGAAGAAATATATATGGAGCAGCCGAGAAATATGTGGTCTTCGGACAAGAAAATAAAGTGTGTAAATTGGTTAAATCCTTGTATGGATGGAAACGAGCTCCTAAATAATGGCATGAGAAATTTAATAGCGTGATGATTTCTGATGGATTTTTGATTAACAATGTTGATAAATGCATATACTATAAACGTGTTAATGATAATTCTATCATTATATGCTTGTATGTCGATGATTTACTTATATTTGGAATAAGCATTGATATTGTGCATGCTACTAAGAGATTTCAAGCATCTAAATTTGACACGAAAGATATGGGTGAAGCTAATGTTATTTTGGGAACCAAAATCTTGAGGCATGATGATTCTATCACATTATCACAGTCACACATTGTTGAGAACATGTTGAGAAAATATGAGCATTATGATTGTACGTCTTTATCTTCACCTTATAATGCAAAAATGCACCTTGTGAAAAATTATGATGACAACGTGTCACAAAATAAGTATGCACAAATAGTTGGTTGCCTGATGTTTTTGATGAATCATACTCGTCCTGATATTACATATGCAGTTGGTAGATTGAGTAGATATACTCATGAGGAACATTTGAATGCAATATACAGCTTATTGAGATATTTGAAAGGCACCATTGATTATGAACTAATATATTGTGTTCATCCTTTTGTGCTCGAAGGTAATTATGATGCTAACTAAATTTTAGATTCAGATGAGTTAAAGCCCAGTAGTGGATATGTGTTCCTACTAGCTGGAGGAGCGATCTCTTGGAAGTCGTCCAAGCAGACAGTTATTGCTAAATTCACCATGGAATCAGAGTTGATTGCCTTAGAGAAGGCGTGTTTCGAATCAAAGTGGCTAAGAAGTTTTCTAGTTGATATACCCTTGTGGGGTAAACCCAGTCCACCTGTGGTGATGCATTGTGATTGCCAAGCTGCCATTGCTCGAGCTAAAAGAAAAATATATAATGGGAAGATTTGTCACGTCCGGATGCGACATACTACTTTGAAATAACTAATTGAGAACAATACCGTATCTATGAATTTTGTGAGGTCAGTAAGGAACTTGGCCGATCCTCTAACTAAGCCACTAGGGGGAAGCCTAGTGATGGAGGCATCAAGAGGAATGGGACTTTACCCAAATTTAGAGATGAAGTAATGGACGATCGTGAAGGAGGTTCGATAGATAATAACGAAGTCATGGAGTTCGTTGGGCACTGTTGTTTTTTTTATATCCTCTAAGGCGAGAGGTCTTTAAGAGAAGAGTGTATCCCTATGGTGTATGACATTGACCACTACAGTGTGTGTGGATGATTATAGCTCTTAATAGATCTATAGTCATTAACTATTGGGATAGGGTGTTCAGCCGCAGCATATTCCCTGATGTTATATGTATGTGAGATTGAGTCGTCTCTATGGGACTTGGGTATGTCGCTAGAGCACGCAAGACTATCTAGGCACGATGCATGGCCATTTAGCATCAACCCGCTTGAATGACCCTGACTAGAGATATTACGTGGGTGGTGAGTATGCGCACTTCACAAGAACAAAATCTGGTTAAAAGAGTATTCGCTCTACCATCATATTTAAGTGAATTCCTGCTTATTTATCCTAGGAAAGGTTCAATCCACGTGACACCTCGCTGATGCATAATTTCTCGTGTTCTCTTCCCTTATCAAGTCTGTGTTTTGAAACATGTGAAAAATTATTGTATTTTTAATTGTGTTTCAAAACAATTATTGGGGGCCCGCCCCCTTTCCCTTTGTTAAAAGCCTGCCAAAAGCAAGTATGGGTTGCCTTCTACACCCATGCCTTTACTATGCTTTATTTGGGCGGTGGAAAGTGGCAGCCTGCTAGTCCTTCTTTTTCTTCCTTTGGCCACAAGACTCTTCTCCCTATTTAAAGGGCCATTCGGCCATCAACAATTACACACCAAGAGCAGACAACATTCACACAAAAGCGTCACATTGCTCACACAGCCGAAGCACACACTTACACCAAAATTATGCTACACTTTGTTGATTTTAGTGTCCATATATTGTGGTATTGATTGAGTCGTGGAAGAGCGTAGTCAACATTTTTGTTCGTGAGACTCAGTTGCAAGTACGTGCAAACAGAGTTAAGACTATAGTTTAATCCTGGAGGTTGTGTACCGTGAAACTCATTGCATCGAGCCACTAGTTTCAAGGGACGCGAAACAACCTTTTAGGACAAAGATTCGGCTTGATTCTATAGATTAGTGAGATTGTTTTAGTTTATTATGCAGCGTGATATTATTTATATTATTTTGTAATTTTGTTGATTTTGTGTAAGAAAGTTTGATTCTGCTCCAAAAATTATTGAAAATGGATTTGTATCCAACAATGGGCTTACTATCATGGAGTTGGGCATTATCAGACATCATCATACTAGAGAAGAGACACGTAGTAGACTTAGAAGCACAAAATAGAAATGCAGGCCAAAAATTTCAAAAAGGAAAATAAAGGATCAGAGAATTCAAGACCGAAGTGGTAACGAGCGTTTTAGTGAACCCAATGGATGGCTTGGACAAGTAATGCACATGTTGACTCAAGATAATAGCCTTGAACCAAACAACTGGCATATGCCTTAACCGTTAGAAAAGCAGTACGCTAAGTGAACTAAAAAACTTGAATCAATGCTCTATGCCCCTATACAAATAAGTAAAAGAGGCTTAAGAATCAAAGGAAGGCTAAAAGTTTGAAATGTCCTCATTGAAGATAATTGTGTTCTCTGCCTGAGGAACCCTAAAACTGAAAAACACATGTTTATGCAATGTTATTTTTGCAAGAGAATTTTGGAGTTTGGCATTCAACAAATTGAAAATGAACACTCCCCCTGGTTTCATGGAACCAATTCTTTCAGCAACTAGTCACTTCAGAGGGGAATGCCTTATAACCAAACTCTTAGACTCTTAGCAGCAGCCATAACCTATGGAATTTGGCAAGAAGGAATGCATGAATCTTTGAACATAAACAAGCAGATGTGCAAGGCTGTGTACAGATGATACAACAATGGGTTAACTACAGAACATATAATTGGAGGAAGGTTCCAGGCAGCTCAGAGTCAAGAACTTTGCCAAGACTTGATAATCAACTGTTGTTAACAGAATGATGTAGATAACAGTAAAGTTCATGGATAGTTTGTATTGCTAATTTTTTTTTTAATAGTTAGATAAGATTCTAATTGTTTTTGATTTTATATGAATACAAGGACTTTTGACAAAAAAAAAACTAAATGTTGACAAATTTGAAAATGTTAGAAGCTTTCAATCCTTTTGAACCAAAACCTTCATTCGTTGAAGTACAATAAGGAGTAGTCATGACAAGACTTGGCAAAATTAAAGGTAAGAAGCCTGCATTTTCTTCTTAAAACTTGTAAAAATGATTACTGAAATCCCAAAAATAACATGAATTGGGGTTCATTAAAAGTTGGGATCTTTCATTCACATTTTTGTCCACCAAGAACGTTTTATAAAACTTTTTGACCCCCGAATTTGGAGTATCCTACTTTCACGCAATTCACAGGGTTCAACAAGCAATCGATATTTCACGATCAAGGGTGTAATACTCTTTGTAGTAGCGGTCCTTATATATCGTATTAACAATCGAAATATGGTCGAAAGAAAAAATCTCTATTTGATAGGGCTTCTTCCTATACCCATGAATTCTGTTGCAGCTAAAAACTGGACCGGGAACCACACTAGAAAATAGGGCTGCAAAAGAGAACACGGAGTGACCGCCGGGTGGGGTTCCGGTAGGGGAACGCTCCGATGCTTAAGTTAGAGATGACTAACAATATAGAACTCTGAGAAGCAATAAGACACATCGTATATGTGTGTGAAGTTGTCCATACCTGATGGGTTAGACCCCTTTATATAGTAGTAGAAAGGAGAGTCCTAGTAGAATTAGGTTTTGCATAACTCCAATCAGAATCGAATTAGGATCCTAGAGGATCACATGCCAATCTTACCTGATAGAGTCAGAATCCTAAAAGAACTCTGTACGGCAAGTGCCAAATCAGTAATAAGCCAGCATGGACTATGTGTCATAACTGCCACGTGTCATCTACAGATTGGCGGCGTATTTTTAGATATATCATATGCCCCCTGCTTTTACCCGTGTTAATGAAGCGGGTGGAAGCACACTTTTTCCACTGATGATAACAAGATATGCCCAAACAGAATCGAATCCATTTTTTTCGACATTTTAAATATCCAAAGACAGTTCTGCTCGGACAAAGTTCTGTTCGGATAAAATTCTGCTCGGCCAAAGAACATTCTCCTCGGGCAAAGAGCCTTCTGCTCGGGCAGAGTGCTCAGATAGAATTTTGCTCGGGTAGAAGTCTGCTCGGCCATAAAACATTCTGCTCGGGCAGAATTCTATTTACTCAAAGTCTGTTTGACAGAGTGCTCGGACAGGATTCTGCTCGGGCAGAATTCTATTTGGCCAAAGTCACTCAGTTTGACAATGCTCGGACAGGATTCTGCTCGGGCAGAATTCTTTTCGGCCAAAGTCACTCTATTTGACAGAGTGCTCGGACAAGATTCTACTCGGGCAAAATTTTGTTCGTCCAAGGTCACTCCGTTTTGACTGAGTGCTCGGATAGGATTCTGCTCGGGCAGAATTCTGTTAGGCCAAGGTCACTCCGTTTTTACAGAGTGCTCGGACAGGATTCTGCTTGGGTAGAATTCTGTTCGGCCAAAGTCACTCTGTTTGACAGAGTGCTCGGACAGGATTCTGCTTGGGCAGAATTCTGTTGGGCCAAGGTCACTCTGTTTTGACAGAGTGCTCGGATAGGATTCTGCTCGAGCAAAGTCATTCTGTTAGACAGAGTGCTCGGACAGGATTTTGCTCGGGCAAAATTCTGTTCGGCCAAGGTCACTCCGTTTTGACAGAGTGCTCGGATAGGATTCTGCTCGGGCATAATTCTGTTCGGCCAAGGTCACTCCATTTTGACAGAGTGCTCGGACAGGATTCTGCTCGGGCAGAATTCTGTTCGGTTCATTTCCACGTGTCCCTTTTACCATTAATGCCTTTGAGTGGGAAATTTTCAAGTTTTAAACTTCTCTTTTCTTAGCTTATGACACCTAAGGGGTAAATGATTCGTTGGGTACCCCAAGAGACGGTTACTTGGAGATTTCTCTATAAAAGGAGATCTTCACTTCATTTTTTCCTCACTCGAATCATTTGGAAGCATCATACTCTTCAAGTAAGTCTCTTTTCCTCTCCTCTTTTTGTTCAGCACTTCAACTTTTCGTAGTTTCCTAAGTTTGCAATAGAAAACATGTCCGAAACTTCAACATCTGTTTCTTCTTCCGAAGAGAACATAGTTGTTAGCAGTAGTTCATCTTCGAGTTCAGAATGGGTTCCAACTTCAGGAAGTGAAGTTGGAACTTCAAACCCACAACCTCCGCAACCTTCAACTTCACAACCACTACAACCTTCAACTTCTCAACCTCCATAGCCTTCAAGTTCTTAACCTTCACATTCTTTGCTTGCCAAGAATGCTTTAGGAGATGTAAGGGATCAAGCCGAGGATAAGGCTAATCCTAAGCCTTGGTATATGGCAGATGAGAAGTCAAATAAGATGTCCACCGAAGATTTGTTGGAGTTGATTCGGGAATATCCTCTTCCCGAAGGTTGGCATGCTCGTCTTCCTGGTTTGCAAGAACCAGCTAATTACGGAACAAAGTTCGAAATTGGGATTTACGAAGAGCAGGTGAAGTTTGGGTATAAACTTTATCTTCACCCTTTTGCTTTTCGTTTCTTCGATCATTATCGCGTGGCTCCTGGGCAGCTTGTTCCAAATGGTTGGAGGAAGTTTGTCGGACTTATATATTTGGTTCAGACTTCAGGCTACAAACCAGATGCAACATATTTTATGAGAGTGTTTTTCAAAATCTGTTTCGTCAAAGGAGTCGCCAACAGCCCGGGATGGTATTACATTCATAGTAGGCAACAACTTCTGAAAGGAGGACCGAAGTTTGTTTCCAACCCATCTTGGTCGGACCCAATGGCCCGCTAGGGGTCCCGCTTCGCGTAAACACGTTGACTTTGTCAACGGTCAATTTTTCAACGCATCGAACCAGTCAGCGCGCGCACGCTCAAGTCACGTGCATTTTTTGCTTCTCGTGCCTCGTGCGACTTAGGCACGATTTATTTCACATTGACGTCACTCAACTCACGCTAGTGCGATCATCACGTTGAGACCACCCGAACACATTTTCACCAAAAATGTCGATCGACGGCGCAACCGGAGCAACGGGGTCAAAGGGCAAAGGCCTTAGTCAACCCCATGGGGTCGGCCTGGGCCACCCCATGGGGTCGGCCTGGGCCACCCCAAGGCCGTGGGGTCGGCCTGGGCCACCCCAAGGCCGTGGGGTTGGCCTCGGGCTCCCATAGGGGGTTGGCCTTGGCCTTCCTCCCCCGGTTCTTCACTTTTCATGCAAAGTCATTTTTGCACTTTCTTCACTTCGTACGCTTCGTACAAGACTTTGACACCTTGTTCGTCAAATGGGCATTATTCATGTCGACACGCTCGTCGCAACGCAACTTCTGGATTTATCATTGCCCATCAAAACACCTACCGTCAGCGCGCCCGAAGTTCACCCAAAGGGGGAGTGGCATTGGCCTCCCTTTATGGGAGTTGGCCATTAGCCTTGGCCACTCCCTAGGGTCGGCCTCGGCCTCCCCAAGGGGTCGGCCTCGGCCTCCCCAGGGGTGGTGGCCTTGGCCTTCCCCCAATGTTTGGCCTATGGCCTTTCCCACCGCGCGCACTTATTTTCTCGAGTCTTCGCACCTCCGCAATGTTTACGGACGTTCGTACATCAACCTCGTGATTTCCGTCGTGCATCAACCTCGTGATGTCCGTTGTGCATCATACTCGTGATGCCCGTCGCCCAAAGTCACGCACTACCACCGAATGACCCGTCGCCAACGACCGCATACCATCACTCCCAACTTTGTCAGTAACACATGTTGCAATCGTTATTTTGTTATCGCAGGCCCACTCAACTAACATCCCATCTTCGGGACACCCAACGCGCGCCCGTGTGCCGTCTCCGCAACGTTCATCGCCGCGCCCTTACGCCATCGTCATGATACGTGCCCCCGGCACCAAGTATTGCTTCGCGATGTTCGTCGCCGCGCCCTTGCGCCATCGTCATGATACGTGCCCCCGGCACCAAGTATTGCTCTGTGACGTTCGTCGTTGTGCTCGTGCGCCATTCTTATGATACGTGCCCCCGACACCAAGTATTGCTCCGCGACGTTCGTCGTCGCGCCCTTGCACCATCGTCATGATACGTGCCCCCAACACCAAGTATTGCTCCGCGACATTCGTCAGTGTGCTCGTGTGCCATTCTCATGATACGTGCCCCCGGCACCAAGTATTGCTCCGCGACGTTCGTCGCCGCGCCCTTGCGCCATCGTCATGATACGTTCCCCTAGCACCAAGTATTGCTTCACGACGTTCGTCGCCACGCCATTTTCATAACACGTGCCCCGGCACCAAGTGTTGTCTCCGCGCCCATGCGCCACTTTCATAATGTGTGCCCCCGACACCAGGTATTGTCTCGTGCTGTAGGCACCACGCCCATGCGCCACAATCATGTTACATGCTTCCAAGATGGGCTCACAACCTTATAGCCATCGCCGTCTCAATCACAAGGGGGGCTCCTCGCACCGGGATGGGCTCACAACCTTTTAGCCATCGCTGTCTCAATCACAGGGGGGCTCCGACCCTCGCACCGGGATGGGCTCACAACCTTATAGCCATCGCCATCTCAATCACAGGGGGGCTCCGGCCCTCACACCGGGATGGGCTCACAATCTTATAGCCATCGCCGTCACAATCACAGGGGGCTCCTGCACGAGGACCCTTCGCAGCGGGATGGACTCACAACCTTATAGTCATCGCCGCCACAGGATGGGCTCACAACCTTATAGCCATCGCCGTCACAGTCACATGGGGCTTCAGCACAAGGACCCCTCGCCACGGACTCCGAGCACTAAGCTGCAACTATGTCTACTTATGTTACTATTGATCGTCGACACCACCAGGACAATGACCACGGGTCACTCCGGGACAGGAGCAGGTCCTCGGAGGGCATCGCGCCTAGTCTGTCTGGCAGTTGGCTACAGGGGTAACCCTCACCGCTGTTAGGTTCTACGCGTCTCTCGACGCACCTCGTGGGATTCAGTAAGGGCTTGGATCGGTGGCTGGGGCAACAGGCTTACTCTGATACTACCGCGGTGTGGTTAGTCTTCTCAGACAGGTAGAGCGACGCTGTGCGAGGCAGGCAACGCGAATTTGGGAACCGGCAGTCCAACGGAGAACTGACATTTTGGGACCCCCTGGTGATGTGTCACTCCCAGGGGACGACATATGGCACTTTATGACATATGCACACTATTTCTTATAGATAGTGAACTTTATGACTCAAAAAGGGACTTTTGGCTTTTCTTACAAAAATCACTTTCTCACTCTAGAATTTGGGAGCTCTTAGATTCTAGTGAGAGAAACATAACTTTGGACCGTAACTTTGGACTGTGACTTTGGACCGTAGCATTGGACTTCGACTTGGACTCTGACTTGGACTGTCGACTGCCGACCTTGTTCGTCTCAGCCTTGCCTTCGCAGCACTGCCACTCCTCACGGCCTGTCTGGGAAGCCTTGCTCTCAGCTCTTACTCCGTCCTTGCCGTCTCTTACTTTGCATAATTGGAAGCTGACACGGACTGCAGCCTTTGTGGCACCTTCACGTAGGTACGAACCCATTTTCCTTGGCATCATTTTGGCGACTCCGCTGGGGAGGTGAGCATCATATTGTAGTCTGTCTATCTTCCGCACTCAGTCTCCATGCCTAGACAGCAAAGAGTTACGAGGGCTACCAGCCAAGGCATTATCCATATCGTGCAAGAAGAGGACCACTCTGGTGAACAAGAGGGGACCAGTGCTGTGCGTCTCCAAGACCAGCCACCAACTATCGCACCTGACATACAAGTTGCAGTCAATGCGACCATCAAACAGTTTCTGCTCACTATAGCCACTCTTATGACAGCCGCGATGGAAATGCAAAAATCCATACAGGCGATGGCCTCCCAGGAAACCATTGCACCAGTCTAACCCTATGGACCTGGGTTGGCTCTTGACGTCGCTCAGGCCTCAGTGTCGTGACCACTGCCGCCTCGATCATCTAGACCTTTGGCGATAGGACTTGCGACATCTTCGCCTTCTATAGCTGATGCACTACATCCCGTGATGCCATCACGCCGACCTCAAGCAGACCTTGGACCCGTGCTGCAACAGATTCACCCTGTCCCCGCACCTCAGCGCATGCCGACACGAAGCTCGTCCGAAACCCATGACTCTATTGAGATGGAACCTAACCCTTACCCAACCGAACAACATCAAACCACTGGCCAGGTAGTGGACATGTCTCGCCCACCCACCCATGCACATATACAACTCCCACCACAAGCCCCTATCATATATAAACCCTCCGTTGCACCTGTCCACCAAGTTTCTCCTTTTGGGGGCTCGGGAGCTTGCGGTATCCCAGCCAGCCACCACCCTTTAACTGTCCATGACGACCCGTCTCCCATCTATGTTACTCGTTCAGACTTGGAGACACTCATCCATCGCCTGTCACAAAACTCTGCTCCTGATCCCTCTGCCCACCTGACAGGCCATGCCCCATATGCGAATGATATTGTCGCCATACCCTATCCCCCAAAGTACAAACAACCGACCTTTGTGGTCTTCAACGGACGTGAGGGCAACGCCCGCGAGCACTTGACGAGATTTGCAGGCTCGTTGGAGCAGTATGGCCCGTGAGACAGCTTGAATTTGAGGGAATTCTACAAATCCCTTACAGGCTTGGTTTACACTTGGTACCATCAGATCCCTGTGGGGACTGTCCACGCATGGAACGACAAGGTCCAGTTGTTCTTAGACAAGTTCCATCACGAGGCTGAACGAGTGACTATTGTTGATATTGCTGGCATCCGCTAGAACCAATGGGAAGACTTGAATAAGTACGTGCACCGTTTCCATCTCAAATGCCTTGAGTGCACTGACTTGAGCAAGGACGAGACGTTGGTTCCCATATGCATAAAAAACATGAATGATATCTACCGTGTGCATATCGAGAACCTATAGTTGAGGTCATGAGGACACCTCA
The DNA here is from genome assembly GCA_033065855.1 of Escallonia rubra. Classification (NCBI taxonomy): domain Eukaryota; kingdom Viridiplantae; phylum Streptophyta; class Magnoliopsida; order Escalloniales; family Escalloniaceae; genus Escallonia; species Escallonia rubra. Next base: position 163,934 of record JAVXUO010001630.1, read on the forward strand.
AGGAAATAGCCCGCCATACTTACGAGACGGTCGGTCCTGTCAAGCCGTGGAAGCCTCGACCGCAAAATGCACTACTGGCTTCGGTAGACACACCCAGCACTCAGCATAACAACAACAGAACAAATAACAACAACAACAACAACTACATCGGCTTCAAGCGTCCATTCCCAGATGGGGACGGACGCTCCGACAAGCGAAGACAACAGGGAACTCCACCCAACTATCCATGTGATTTGAATACAGTGAAAGAACTCTTGGCAGAATGGGTGGCCAATGACAAAAACTTCAAACTGCCACTCGTGCGGATCCCCATCACGGATGAAGAGAGGACCAGACCCAACTACTGTCCTTTCCATCATGCCCTTGGCCATCCTCTCAAAAACTGCAATGCGCTGCGAGCTATCTTTGCAAGGAAGGTCACGTTAGGCGACCTACAGCTACGGAAGAACAATGATGTGCGTAAGGATCCTTACCCACACCATGGTAACAACAATCTGGAGCATCAGGTGCTCATGGCCACTGCTGACCACGTCGAATCTCTCGTCCCCGAAGCTCCTACGGAGGTCTTCCCTATGGTCACACCTTGTGTACCTTCCGCTCCTCGGCCAGCGTCCTCAGTCGGACAAATGACGAAAATCAAAAGCTTTTTTTGATGAAATGGGGTTTTCACCCACAGCACGAACTTACCTCTCGAACTGTCTAATCGAGGTCACCACAGGCCTCGATCCTAAATGTTTCGTCACCCAAGCCAAACTTAGACATGTCCCTTCTACCGCATTCATTTTCTCATACGAGGACTCGCCACCGATTGAACACCACAATCGGCCGCTGTACCTTGAATGCACTGTTAATGGCACGGGCTTCCGCTGTGCCTTAGTAGACTGCGGCGCCTCAATCAACATCATCCCTCTCATCACCTTACAATGGGCCGGCATTCCCCTGAGAAAGATCATCCGCGACCCCGTTAAGATTACTGGCTTTGGGCAGGGTCCTCAGTCGACCCTTGGCCATATTACTGTCGACCTCATGGTCAGAACTGTCCGTCGTGACACTACTTTTCACGTAATAGACAGCGAGTCTTCCCTCCACCTCCTGCTTGACTGACCTTGGATTCATGTTAACAAGGCCATTCCCTCAACGTACCACCAGTGTGTGAAATTGGTGGCCGGTCCTGCGGGACATGAGGTAGCAATGACAATCCCTACAACCAAGGCCCCCTTCAAATGCACCGAATCTTACTTTATCGAGGCCTCCTTCTTCACTAAGCTTGCCGAGGATGGTGAGAATGCTACTCATATACATTTTACCAAGTTGCCAAACTGGGATGAATTGTGTGGAAACAAGCCTCCCAAGTCCAAGACCAAGAAAGGTACCAAGAACAAGGAATCGACCTCCATGCCTTCGCCTGCTACCAAACCTAACTCCCCCCTTCATCCCCCAAGTCCAGGAAGCAAAAGGCCGAATCAACCTTCCAACGCATCGTCAAAGACGACAAAGTTCTCTACCAATTATGACGGTGTGTGGGGGCTTCAGGTAGTTCATCATCTGACCCCCTTGGCCCTGACCAGCCCATGGAAACTGAATGGTGTTGCATGGCCGAGCATTGCCCGCCCGACCTTGAGCTTACCCCGGGCGCTGCACCGCCCTACTATGAAGATGGCCCTCGACCGCAGGCCAAAAATCTTGAAGAAATTAACCTGGCTGACCTGGGCGAGGAACCTCGACTGACATACATTGACACAAAACTCTCCCCGGGCCGAAAAGAGGAATTGGTTACCCTCCTTCGCGAGTATCGCGTCGTATTGGCATGGAGTTACAACGAGATGCCTGGATTGGATCCTGCCTTGGTGACACACCATCTCAACATTGCTAACGGGTGCAGCCTTGTCCAACAACATCCGCGAACCTTCCGCCCCGAGCTCGAATTGAAGATCAAGCAAGAAATCGAACGACTTTTACAAGCTGGCTTCATTGAGCCCATTACTCATCCGATCTGGTTGGCCAATGTTGTTCCTGTGCAAAAGAAGAACGACCAAGTCCGCGTTTGTATTGACTTTCGGGACTTGAACAAGGCATGCCCCAAAGACGAGTTCCCACTACCCAACATCGACATGCTCACCGAGGCAGCTGCCTGACACGAAACCTTATCTTTCATGGATGGTTTCGCGTGCTACAATCAAATTCGGATGAACCCCGACGACTGTGCCAAGATAGCCTTTCGCACCCCTATGGGTAACTTTTGTTGGAAAGTCATGCCCTTCGGCTTTAAGAACGGGGGTGCAACATATCAAAGAGCAATGATAGCAATCTTCCATGACATGATACACCGCACAGTGGAGGACTACGTCGACGATCTTATCATCAAATATAAAAAGGAAAGTGAGCATCTCACGGACCTTCGAGCAGTCTTCGATCGTTGTTGACAATACAACATGCAGATGAATTTGTTGAAATATGCCTTTAGAGTCTCTTCCGGCAAGTTCCTCGGCGTTTTGGTCAGTCGATAGGGCATCAACATTGACCCTTCTAAGGCCACCTCCATCCAAGAGATGCCTCCTCCCAAGAGCACCAAATAGTTAAAGAGTTTCCTCGGCAAGGTTTCTTACCTCCGCCGATTCATCCCTGCCTTGGCCGAACTTATCACGCCCTTCCAGCACTTGACGCGCAAGAGCGCACCGTGGAGTTGGGGTGCGCCCCAACAGCAAGCATTCGAACAGATCAAGGCGGTTCTCATGCCACCGTAGACCATGGTCATGCCACAATGAGTTATCCCACTCTTGCTTTACTTGACCTCCTCGCCCAGGTCCATAGGGGCATTGCTTGCCCAAGAGGTGGATGGAGTGGAGCGCCCAGTTTATTATCTCAGCCGATCAATCAGGGGCCCCGAAGCTAATTAATCTGAGCTCGAGAAGCATTGCTTAGCCTTGGTCTACGCCTCGCAGAAATTCAGACACTACTTCTTGTCGCACTAGATCACAGTTGTCACCAAGGCTGATCTATTACGATACATGCTCACGCGCCCTGCCCTGTCTGGCCGGCTTACTCGTTGGTTTCTGCTGTTGGCCGAGTTCGACCTATCCATCAAGAATCTTATAGCTCTACGGAGCCAAGCACTCGCAGACCTTTTGGCCTTCTTCCCACGCCAACAATATGAATCGATCTCAGATCAATTGCCTGGGGAGGAGACGACCGTGATCTCTGACATTGATGAATTGTGGACGCTTGAGTTCGACGGCTCAGCCACTAGCAAAGGTCCCTATGGAGCTCCACTCCGGCAGGGGGGTGCCGGCATTGTCCTTCAAAACTCGGAGGGTGTTACCACATCCCTATCCTTCAAGCTTGCATTCCCGGTGTCTAACAATGAAGCTGAGTATGAGGCACTTGTCATTGGCCTCATGCTGGCTACCAATATGGGGGCTAAGGCATTGTGCGTGAAAGAAGACTCGAACTTGATCATGAAGCAGGCCGACGTTGAGTTTGCAGTCAAGGAGCCAGCCTTGGCACCTTATCGTGCCTTGGTGCAATACTTGGAAGGAAGATATGGCCATGGAAGGAAGATTTGGCCATATCTAGTATGAACATCACAACAGGTGCCACAACCAACATGCGGACAGCTTGGTCACGATCGCGACGAAGATGGACGTTGATGGTGAGCAGCGAATGCTAACCATCATCAAGAGGACGAAACCATGCACATCATTGAACCTAGTCCCGAAGGACATTACTGCAGATGATTGGAGGTAGCCAATCATCGACCAACTTAAGGCGCGATCTCTTGCTACCGCATCTACCCTTATAGATTTCTTGATGTTGGGGGACGTCTTGTACATACGATGTCCCAGAGGCACTCTGGCCAGGTGCTTGGCCCCGGAAGAAGCAAAGCACAAATTACAGCTCGGCCATCAGAAGTGTTGCAGCCTCAACGGTCCCCCTCTATACTGTCGCCTCTAGCGTATGGGCCTCTATTGGCCATCCATGGCCAAGGATGCCTCAGACATACAATGGGAACGTCTCGAGTGTTTGTAAGCCCTGGACAATACGGAAGCTCTTGTCATTAACGTTGAAGATGACTGGCGCCAGCCTTTCATCCAGTACTTATCCCATGGGGTTCTACCACCTGACCGCAACTCGACACGATCTATCAAGCGCAAGTCATTCAAGTATTTCGTGACAGAAGGTGAGTTGTTTCGCAAGTGATTTTCGGGACGCACCCTGCAATGCTTGCAAGGTGCCCAAGCAGCCGAGGTAATTAACGAAGTGCACAATGGTGATTGTGGTGAGCATCAAGGCTCTCAGAAGTTGTATGCAGAGTTGCTAAGGATGGGATACTATTGGCCAACTATGGAATCTGACGCGATCTCTCATGTCCGACACTGCAAACCCTGTCAAAGACACGCTGACAGAATGCACACGCTGGCATCCGACCTCCGCATGATCTTGGCCCCTTGGCCATTTCACTCTTGGGCTCTCGACCTCATAAGACCCATCAACCCAACATCACAGGGTCATACTTGGATTATGGTTGCAACAGAACGTTTCACAAAGTGGGTCGAAGCCATACCTCTACGACGAGCCACGGGAGGCATCATCGCCAACTTTTTGCGCGACCACATCGTCTGTCGCTTTGGTATCCCCTGGTGTGTCATATCTGACAACGGCACACCATTCATCAACAGGGATGTCCGAGCTTTCATGGAAGGATACAACATCAACCACGCTATATCCACTCCTTACTACCCGCAATGGAATGGTCAAGCCGAAGCTTCTAACAAGACTCTACTGTAGGTATTATCACGAATGGTCCATGATGTAAGTGGTTCATGGTCCGAGAAGCTAAGCCTTGCACTTTGGGCTTACAGAACCTCCAAGCACACAGTAACAAAGACCACACCATTTTCCCTTGTCTATGGGGACGAGTGTGTGGTACCAGCCGAGATTGCGGTCGCATCAGCCAGACTTTCCCTAAGCAGCGGGCTTGGGGAGGAAGAAACCAGAATGACCGCCCTTGAAGGACTTGATGAAAAGAGAGCCAATGCCTTGCGTCGTATGAAGAAATACCACGAACAACTCACCAAGGCATATGGAAAGACTGTGAAGCAACAAACATTCGTCGAGGGTGACCTTGTTCTCCAAGCCGCCAAACATGTACGTGCCAACATGTCAGCCCCCAAGTTCACACTGAATTGGGAAGGACCACTTCAAGTGCATCAAGCCAGAGACAACGGCTCCTACCTCTTGTTCAACACGGAAGATGGACAAATCACGACACCTATCAACAACCGCTATTTGAAGAAGTATTATGCATGACCAGCAGTGGAGTGTTCCCCCCACCTTACCCGCCCAAAGCTTAGAACATTTACCCACATAGCATTTTTTGTATATGCACACATGTTCATGACTTGTAACTTTTGTTGTTTATTACAAGTTCTTGCTTTATTAATGTAATGGCATTTTGGCCCAAATACTATCAATGCAAAGATCATTTACTCGCCTCAACTATTGTATGCAATGCACTCTTTCATTTACACATCATTCACTAAGTCGCTTGCTATGGGTGGGGAAGGGGGAACCACAACGGGAAGACACCACATGCAAGACATACGAGCATCAAAAGCTAAGCATCACCTCACAACAAACACAGGTACAAAATAACCATATGACTGCCATATCAATATCAACCAAATGTATACAAGTCACAGGTTTGCAGGCCGCTACGGACCAATGACTACTAGCAAAATGAAAAGTACACGACATCTAACGTAAAGAAGTAAGCAATGCACCAACAGAATCAGAAGTGTACGACTCCAAAGTCCGTCGCTGCAACTGTAAGTCAGACCATCTATCATCCAACTCGGCCCGCTGGCTCTCTATTTCTGTCTTTCAAGCCTTCGCCTCGGCAAGCCGGACCCACATCTCGGCCACCTCTCGCGTCACATCTATCAACGCTGCATCAAGCATTCGCCTACGGCCCTGACACGCCACCTCCTGCGCTCCTACCACGGTTAGTCCAGCCACGGCCTCAACACTCGGCCCTCTCCCTCGAATATAGTAGGCCAACCAATCCAACTAGAAGTCAAAAGCTACGAAAGGCTCGAGCTCTGACATAAACTCTGATCTCATCTCTGAAGTCTAAGTCGAGGCTGGCACCGCACTGAGTGTCGCCAGCCAGTCCACAAATGCGACATACATCGCCTTGATCAATGCTGTGCCCCGCATGGTAATAAAACCAGCAAATGTATGGGGCTGTCTCGCCCTAATCATCTCCAACCGATGGACTACTGAATCAGACAACCCGAGGCCCTCGCAGGATGTACCGTCTGCCTGCCCGACTGAAGAGCCGCCACTGGCTGCATCACCTCCCGTCGCCCTACCACCCACTGATTTCACGCCAATGGTAGCAGCATGCATCGCCAACAGAGCATCACCGGCATCCACGACTGACCCTGAAAATGTATCCGCCACAGGCTCCACAATAGATGAACCAGGTACCTCCCGTCGCGGCAACGGATCTCTAACCACCGCATGTGTAGCCGGCAACCCGACATGTGGTCCCACATGTGCCCACCAATCATCACCCTTAAACATGTGACCTATCGGGCCATCAAATACCTCATCGACCAAGACAGGGGACGAAATCGAATGACCAACCGGCACTACCGGCTTCACAACATATGCTGTTGTTTGCTCCGGACGACTGACTGGCTCCACAATGTAGGCTGCTGCCTGCTCCACCACTGTGGCCACCACGAAGGCCTCACTATCCATCAGCTCCCCCTTATAGGCCGGCTCGGTCTCCATCTCCTCGACCTCATCGGCCGCATCTACATTTGTCTCTTCGTCCTCCTGAGCTGCCTCAGCATCCATCCCCTCAGTATCATCAGTGACAGCCTCGGCATACTCTGCGGTGTTGTCAGACTCCACGTCAATGACCTCATCATCATCATCAATGAACTCCTGTAAAAAAAAAAAGAGTGAGAGAAGAACCTTAGAAAACACTTAACATGATAATTGGCAACTGTACAACGAAAGCAAAACATTACACTAACCTCAGAGTCACACTCCTCAAGCACCTCCCATGACCTCTTAGGCCTACGTCTGCCACCCGTCGAAGGACATGTGCCTGTCCGCTGTGCACCCACCATCATACCTACTCTCAATGATGAAATGGGACCCTTGCCGGCACCCGGCACCCTCGGCCCACCTGCTGCTGTCGGTGCCCATGGCGCGCGTGCTGATGCCGGTACATCTGATACATTTGTAAGTAATACCAACATGCCGCACTGCCTCGCGACCTGCTCTGTAACCAATCCCAGTCCTCTGTTCCTAGCAAAGACGTCGACCTGCTGCCTATCGGGTGGCGCCTGCGACAACCACTCTGACAACGTCACCAGTACCCGATCCCACCAGCGCGCATACTCAACCGTCACTACTCATGTCGACAGTGTCCCGGGCCTCCTCCACTCCTCTGTCGTTCCGGCCACTTCCGCGCCCACTCCGAGATTGTATACCCAAAGGCCTTCCTCACTTCCCACGCCCTAGTGTAGCCACATGGGGGCTCTAAATCATAACCGAAGCTCATAGATAATCGGTCGGGGCTGTATCTCGCCACGTAATATCTGCTCTCAGCTGGCTTCCCGCCATTATCAGTCAATACGGGCAGCCACCCCAGAAAGTACACCACTAGCAAGGCCACCCCTATATCTGTCAACTCATCTCGACCGTGTAGGAGAACAACAGTGTCCTGCAAATCCAGCCAGGGAGGAGTACCATACGAATGATGCATGCATGTATACGCACGGGGAACGCACTCATCCCGATCGTCAAATATGTCCGCCAAATCATGTCTGGGCCTCTTCCCGCCCGCCCAAGCATATTCTCGGCCACCTGCGTACCAGACCGACACCTCACGCGACTTGCCCGGCCGAGTCACCGTAACCCTCCTCGGCGACGGATGTACTAAGGGAAGCCCACCAGGCCGATAATGTGAGGCCCCGATCTTAATTAACTTCTAATTATTTTATTAAGTTTAAACATATTTAAATTTGATTAAAATATTATGATTGTTTTATATTACTTGTCTACATAAAATAAATATTGAAATTAAGTTGTGGGCCCAAAATATAATTATGTAAAAATTTAGGGTTAAAAAGTAATTATGCAAAAATTTGGGGTCACTTTTAAAATACCCTAAGTTACCCATAAGGAGTCACGTGAGAGGGTGTGAGAGTAATAGGCTTTTGGTGTGCCACCTATGTTTGGTGGTGAGTAATCAAAGGAAAGAATAAAAAAATGGAAAGAGAAGTTAAGTGGATAACTTAGAAACAAAAGAGAAGGTGGGGTTGCAAGACCTAGTTTCGGCCAAAAATAGAAACAAAGAGAAGGGAAAGAGTGGGAAAAGAAAAGAGAGAAAGAAGAATGAAGAAAAGAAAAGAGAGAAAGGAAGAAGAGAAGAAGAAAATGAAGAACAAAGGAGAGAGATTTGACTCAACTATCTTCAATTGGCTTGACCTAAAAAATAAATAAAAAATTTTAAGGTAGGTTATCTTGTTCTTTTAGGTTTTAAATCATGTTAGAGAAGTATTATGATTAGTGAAATACTTATAAACTTGCTTGTAATGGTCTTAAGAGAGAGATATGTTCAAAACCTGCAAAACAGTTATGAAAATAAAATAACTTTGGTGTCTAGAAATGTATGGTTTTAGTTGCGATATGGGTTTGCTTATTTTATATGTTGTACTACTACATGTGTAGAGTATACATGCCAAATTTTAGATTATTTCAAGCACTATTACTATGGTTTAAAATTTGTGGCTTGAAACCTTTTCTTTGAAACTGTACAGTCAAGGAATTAGAGTAAATTTGGAGCTTAGAAATATATACTTTTAGTTGATATAGAGTATAGAGTATGAATGTAGAGGCCTTGAAATTAAATTGTTATGATTTTCGGAGTACAGGCTACTCCTGCTGCCATTTGAAATACTGGGCAGATTAGGTAACCTAAACTAGTAGTTCCTTCGTGTTGGGCTTAATGGTGAACAACTAGGCAAATTTCAAGTCTTAAATGGACACTCAAATGTCTACATAATAATGTAAGTATACATAGGAGTAGGGTAGTTAAGGAAGAACCTCAAATCATTTCTTGCTGGATCACCGAATTAGTTTGTGCATTAGAGATTATGTAACATGTTTGGCATGTATTGTCAATAATACGGTAAATATGACTCGACAGGGGATTAAACCTCTTTTGAGGTACTTGATGACATTCATGTTGACATCTATACATGATTATGCATATCACGTGAATGAGGAGGAAAAAAGTGAGTTGAGGGTATTATTTGCCGGGGTTGGAAGTTATCCGGCTAGGGCTCTCGTTCTCGTTCATGTTTTGATAGTACGCACTAGCTATGCGTACTGCTTCTCGAAAGGAATTATTGGTGTGCATGTGATGACGTTGGACTTCTTCTATCGAACCCGCTACATCAGTTGGTTGCGATACGAAAAGTCTCTCGCACTCAGGGAAGGTTGGCTCGTGCATGAGGGGCATATTTGCATATTGATATTCTCGTACTTGACTTATATTTGTCTTGATTTTTTTTTTGTATTGTTTGGTTATTCTTGGCGAGATCAAGTTAATATTTAGGTCTTGCTTGTCATTCTCGTATATGTTCTACAAGATTTCAAATCTTGCTCGATATGCTATTCTCGTTTCTTTTGAAGGCAAGTGTGAGTAGATGCTTGCGCATGTGTTACTCGATATATTAAATTATTCTTAAGTACGTAGGTATCATCTATTCAAGTGACTTGCATGTTCATACTAACTATACATAATATGATCAAGTCATGTTTGGACTTAAAAGTACCGGATACCCTACTGAGCCATTAGGCTGACCCATTCCCGATAAATTTTTTTTTAGGTTTGGAGTCGGAGTATTTGCCAAGGGACGAAGATGATTACCTCGGGGAGACTCAAGAGTATTACGCTGGGTGAGCAACATTTTAGTTGTTCTTCTTTTATTTTGGAGTGTAGTACTTGTATAGAAGAGAGGTGGTCTGTAATATAATGTTATGTTCAGTCTTTCCACTTATGGACGACTGTAATGTTTAAGCATACTTCCGCTGTTTCTTTTGAGGTTTTGTAGTAAAGCTTTGTTTATCCTTGAGGTATATGTGTTAACCAGCCTGTTTAGCGTTGCGCCTCTTCCAGGGGGCGTGACATTTAGTAGTATCAGAGCTATAGTTGCTTGGAAGCCAGGCGAAGATCTTCAGAATTGATTAGTGGTTGTGTGGGATATATTGTGTATGCTATTGACTGTTCATAGACAGTGACTAGGCTGGAGGACATCCCTATTGTTCAAGAATATTTAGATGTATTTTCTCAGGACTTGATTACTCTACCACCTGATAGGGAGATAGAATTTGTTATTGAAATTGTTCCAGGCACTGCACCTATATCTAAAGCTCCCTACAGAATGGCTCCTGCTGAGTTGAAAGAGTTAAAGGTGCAATTACAAGATTTACTTGATAAAGGTTTTATTAGACCAAGTACTTCACCTTGGGGTTCGCCTGTCTTATTTGTTAAGAAAAAGGATGGTACCTTACGTTTATGTATCGACTACAGACAGTTAAATCAGGTAACCATAAAGAATAAATATCCATTACCCCATATCGAGGATTTGTTTGATCAATTGCAAGGAGCTAAGATATTTTCCAAATTGGATTTGAGGTCAGGTTCTCATCAGTTAAAGGTGAGGGAGGAGGATGTCCCTAAGACTGCTTTCAGGACTAGGTATGGTCATTACGAATTTCTAGTTATGCCATTTGGGGTTTCTAATGCACCCTCGGTGTTTATGGATTTGATGAATCGCATATTCAAACCATACTTGGATAGTTTAGTGGTAGTCTTTATTGATGATATTTTGATTTATTCTTGGGATAGCCAACAGCATGCTCAGCATCTCAGACTTGTCTTGCAAACCTTACGAGATAAAAAGTTGTATGCCAAATTTGAAAAGTGTATGTTTTGACTGGAACAAGTTGCTTTTCTGGGGCATATAATATCAGGTGCAGGAATATCAGTGGACCTGTCTAAGATTGAGGCTATACAAAGTTGGAAAACGCCTTTAACAGTATCGGAGGTACGTAGTTTTTTTAGGGTTAGCCAGATATTACCGTAGATTTGTTGAGGGATTTTCTAAATTTCTGGTCCATTATCCCGTTTGACTCAAAAGAAAGTAACTTTTATTTGGGATGATAAATGTGAGAATAGTTTTCAGGAGTTGAAACATAGATTGGTCAGTGCACCCATTTGGTTCTGCCTAACGGGAATGATGATTTTGTAATATATAGTGATGCATCTCACAAATGTTTGGGTTGTGTGCTTATGCAAAGAGGTAAGGTAATTGCTTATGCATCATGTAAATTGAAGCCATATGAAGAGAATTATCCTACTCATGATCTAGAGTTAGCAGCTATTGTTTTTGCCTTGCATAAGTGGAGACATTATCTGTATGGAGCAGTATTTGAGGTCTACACCGATCATAAGAGTTTGAAATATTTATTTTCACAGAAGGAATTGAATATGAGACAACGTAGATGGATGGAATTATTAAATGATTACAGTTGTTCTATTTCATATCACCCGGGTAAGGCTAACGTTGTTGCTGATGCCTTAAGCCGAAAGAATATGATTGCTAGTTTAATGCTTAAGAAATGGCACATGTTAACTGATGTGTTTGATTGGAGGCCGCGCGCCACTAGGACGGGATTTCTATTTTCTAATATTAAAGTTTGGCCAGCATTAATGCAATTGATACGGGAAGCTCAGGAAAAGGACCCAGAGTTGCAGAAAATTAGAATGGAGGTGGATCAAGGGTTGCAACCTGAATTTTCATTATCTACTGCAGGTATATTGAGATTTAGAGATCGTGTTTGTGTACCAAATAATGATGAGGTTAAACATGAGATTTTGAAAGAAGCACATCAGAGTAAGTACAGTATTCATCCAGGTAGCACTAAAATGTATAGAGATTTGAAATCACATTATTGGTGGAATGGTATGAAAGGTGATTATTTACAGCCTCTATCTATTCCTGAGTGGAAATAGGAGCACATAACTATGGATTTTGTGACAGGTTTACCGCGGACTCGAGACGGAAATGATGCAATTTGGGTAATAGTAGACCGTCTTACTAAGTCTGCACATTTTCTTACTTTGAATATGAAATATTTCATGGAAAAACTAGCTAAGTTATATATCGACGAGATAGTTCGTTTGCATGGAGTTCCTGTTAGTATTGTTTCCGATAGGGATCCACATTTTACTTCTCGATTTTGGCAAGTTTTTCAGAAAGCTATGGGTACATAGTTGGCCTTGAGTACAGCCTTTCACCCTCAGACAGATGGTCAGAGTGAGCGTACTATTCAGACCTTGGAGGATATGTTACGAGCTTGTGTGATAGACTTGAAAGGTAGTTGGGATTCACATTTACCACTTGTTGAATTCTCTTATAATAACAGCTACCATTCTAGTATCGATATGGCTCCTTATGAGGCGTTATATGAAAGAAAATGTAGATCTCCAGTTTTTTGGTCAGAGGTTGGGGAAGGTAAGCTTATCAAATATGATATTATTTGTGAAACCACTGATAAGATACAAGTAATTCAACAACGTATCCGTACAACACAGAGTAGACAAAAAAGCTACGCTGACACTCATCGACGCGGTTTGGAATTTACGATGGGAGACTTTGTTTTTATTAAAATTTCTCCAATGAAAGGAGTCATGAGATTTGGTAAGAAAGGTAAGCTATCTCCGAGGTTTGTTGGGCCTTATGAGCTTTTGGAACGGGTTGGTGATTTAGCGTATCGGGTTGCTTTGCCGCCTTCATTATCTGGGGTACATAATGTCTTTCATGTATCTATGTTGCGTAAATATCAGCCAGATCCATCACATGTGTTGCATGATCAACCGGTTCACATAGAAGTAGATATGACTTACGTTGAGCAGCCGGTGGAGATTTTGGATCGTTGGGATCAGGTATTGAGGAATAAGGTGATTCCACTAGTTAAGATTAGATGGCAATATCATGATATTGAAGAGGCTACCTGGGAGCGTGAAGATGAGATTAGGTCAAAGTACCCGCACTTGTTCACGTGATCAGGTATGAATTTAGGGACTAAATTCTTATAAGGAGGGGAGAGTGTGAGGCTCCACTCTTAATTAACTTCTAATCATTTTATTAAGTTTAAACATATTTAAATTTGATTAAAATATTATGATTGTTTTATATTACTTGTCTACATAAAATAAATATTGAAATTAAGTTGTGGGCCCAAAATGTAATCATGTAAAAATTTAGGGTTAAAAAGTAATTATGCAAAAATTTGGGGTCACTTTTAAAATACCCTAAGTTACCCATAAGGAGTCAGAGGGTGTAGGAGTAATAGGCTTTTGGTGTGCCACCTATGTTTGGTGATGAGTAATCAAATGAAAGAATAAAAAAATAGAAAGAGAAGTTAAGTGGATAACTTAGAAACAAAAGAGAAGGTGGGGTTGCAAGACCTAGTTTCGGCCAAAAATAGAAACAAAGAGAAGGGAAAGAGTGGGAAAAGAAAAGAGAGAAAGAAGAAGGAAGAAAAGAAAAGGGAGGAAGAGAAGAAGAGAAGAAGAAAAGGAAGAACAAAGGAGAGAGATTTGACTCAACTATCTTCAATTGGCTTGACCTAAAAAAAAAAATTCTTTAAGGTAGGTTATCTTGTTCTTTTAGGTTTTAAAGCATGTTAGAGAAGTATTATGAGTACTGAAATAGTTATAAACTTGCTTGTAATGGTCTTAAGAGGGAGATATGTTCAAAACCTGCAAAACAGTCATGAAAATGAAATAACTTTGGTGCCTAGAAATGTATGGTTTTAGTTGAGATATGGGTTTGTTAATTTTATATGTTTTACTACTACATGTGTATAGTATACATACCAAATTTCAGATTATTTCAAGCACTATTACTATGGTTTAAAATTCGTGGCTTGAAACCTATTATGTGAAACTGTACAGTCATGGAATTAGAGTAACTTTGGAGCTTAGAAAGATATACTTTTAGTTGATATATGGGCCTGATTATTTAATATGTTATAATAATACATGTTTAGAGTATACATACCAACTTTCAGATTATTTCAAGCACTATTACTATGGTTTACAATTCGTGGCTTGAAACCTGTTCTGTGAAACTATACAGTCATGGAATTAGAGTAAATGTGGAGCTTAGAAAGATATACGTTTAGTTGATATATGGACCTGATTATTTTATATGTTATACTAATACATGTGTAGAGTATACATACCAACTTTCAGATTATTTGAAGTACTATTTCTATGGTTTAAAATTCGTGGCTTGGAACCTATCTTGTGAAACTGTTGTTGGGCAGATTCTGAAGTTTGTCTTTGGAAGGGCTTAATATGACCCTAAAATAATATTTTCATGTCAAGTAAAATACTGGGATGTATATATTTAAGTCTAGTTTTCATAAGTATAGAGTATGACTGTAGAGGCCTTGTAATTAAATTGTTATGATTTTCGGAGTACAGGCTACTCCTGCTGCCATTTGAAATACTGGGCAGATTAGGTAACCTAAACTAGTAGTTCCTTCGTGTTGGGCTTAATGGTGAACAACTAGGCAAATTTCAAGTCTTAAATGGCCACTAAAATTTCTACATAGTAATGTAAGTATACATAGAAGTAGGGTAGTTAAGGAAGAACCTTAAATCATTTCTTGCTTGATTACCGAATTAGTTTGTGCATTAGAGATTATGTTACATGTTTGGCATGTATTGTCGATAATACGGTAAATATGACTCGACATGGGATTAAACCTCTTTTGAGGTACTTGATGACATTCATGTTGACATCTGTTCCTGATTATGCATATCACGTGAAGAAGGAGGAGGAAAAAAGTGAGTTGAGGGTGTTATTTGACGGGGTTGGAAGTTATCCGGCTAGGGCTCTCGTTCTCGTTCTCGTTCATGTTTTGATAGTACGCACTAGCTATGCGTACTGCTTCTCGAAAGGAATTATTGGTGTGCATGTGATGACGTTGGACTTCTTCTATCGAACCCGCTACATCAGTTGGTTGCGATACGAAAAGTCTCTCGCACTCAGGGAAGGTTGGCTCGTGCATGAGGGGCATATTTGCATATTGATATTCTCGTACTTGGCTTATATTTGTCTTGAACTTTTTTTGTACTGTTTGGTTATTCTTGGCGAGATCAAGTTAATATTTAGGTCTTGCTTGTCATTCTCGTATATGTTCTACAAGATTTCAAATCTTGCTCGATATGCTATTCTCGTTTCTTTTTAAGGCAAGTGTGAGCAGATGCTTGCATGTGTTACTCGATATGTTAAATTATTCTTAAGTACGTAGGTATCATCTGTTCAAGTGACTTGCATGTTCATACTAACTATACATAATATGATCAAGTCATGTTTGGACTTAAAAGCACCGGATACGCTACTGAGCTATTAGGCTGACCCATTTCCGATACTTTTTTTTCTAGTTTCGGAGTCAGAGTATTTGCCAAGGGACGAAGAGGATTACCTCGGGGAGACTCAAGAGTATTACGCTGGGTGAGCAACGTTTTAGTTGTTCTTCTTTTATTTTGAAGTGTAGTACTTGTATAGAAGAGAGGTGGTCTGTAATATAATGTTATGTTCAGTCTTTCCACTTATGGACCACTGTAATGTTTAAGCATACTTCCGCTGTTTCTTTTGAGGTTTTGTAGTAAAGCTTTGTTTATCCTTGAGGTATATGTGTTAACCAGCCTGTTTAGCGTTGCGCCCCATCCGGGGGGTGTGACAGATAATCCATGTAGACCTCGAATAGATACCGCTGTAAGAACATCCAGTCTACATACGTCGACACCTGATAGCGTCCGTATGACCTCTGTATGTCATTGGCAAACTGATCCAGACACGAGTACATCGTACCTAAGTAAATGGGGGCCAGCCCGACGCGCCCTCTCCCAGCCATCCGGACAACTAACTTGAACACCCTCGGGGACACGCCATCCTCCGGCGTCCCCTCAAATACAAACCTACAAGCATAAGAGCATACAACATCTATTATGACCTCCCCGCCCTGTTCAGAACGTAAAGTGTGATGCATGGCAATATGACTACACTAACTTTCCGACCCGTGATTTTTTTTTCTAAGTATAGAATTCAACATTCTACGCATACAAGAACAATTGAACTACAACATGCAGAAATACTAAAGGGAAGGCATTAGAAGCGTGTACCTCGATAAGAACATGGCAAGGAACCCCGCTAGCTCGTATATATTGTCTTTATAGCAAGGACCCATGCGAAAAGTTTCTCGCCGACAACGACTTCTGCCCGGGTAACGCGGTCGCCGTACCATAGAAGTGTTTGAGCCACCCGTTGTACGTACCCTTGCGATGACTCCTTATCAACGAGACAAACCCCTGCAGCTCCTTCACCGTTAACCATTCCGCCGCTCAACTTCAGCTCACAAGCATTCTCCGTCCCGTGCATAGGCAACCCCGTCAACAGCATCACATCGAGAAGCGTTGGCCCAATCTCCCCAAAAGCCGTAATGAACGTATGTGTCTGCGAACTCCATCTCGAAAGCAACAACGTCAAGCCCTTAAAATCCCTCACCAGATCAACCACCTTGAACGTCGCCTCTATTGCAGACACCAACCCCAACGCCTCCAATCTCTCCACCCAACCCGACTGCTCCAACATACACGTGCACCAAAAGTTCCACCCCACCGGCATGGTGTTATGGCTCTTGAACATCACCGGCGACCACGGCACGTCTAGTCGTTCTGCCAACAAACCCGGCACGTACCTCGGCGACATCACTGGGACGACCCCGCCACTCGGCGCACGAACTTACGGCGAAGGAACCATCGGACTCTCTTCCATCGACGACACACCCCAAGGACCCAAAAACACATTCGCAGTCACTCGCTGGCCTAGCTCTCTCCAAAGCTCCTTGGGTGGACATCCGGGCACCGCCCCCCTCGCTGTCAACAATATATTTCTTTGGCTTGGTGTCGCATCAAAGCTCTTCACCCCACCGATGAAGCTCAACGGCACCCTCGCTACTTCGACCGGCGCGGCCTCATCATCATCAAACATGTCGCCCGCCACCGACGTTGATCGCCCACTCGCTCCACCACGACGTCGCGCACTTTGCTTCTTTCTTGTCTTTTTTGGCAATCCTCCAATATTCTCCCTTGCGCCGTGAGAAGCATCCTCGCGCACGCTGTGTCCCTGGTCGGCCTCGGCCTCCCCCCCGCCGGCCTCGGCCTCAACGTTGGCTTAGGCCTCAGCGCAGATGGCCTTGGCCTCGACCCGTCTCTCCCTCTCTTTTCTTTGTTCCCCCCTCTCCCTCTCCCCTCTTCCTTCTTTCCCTCCCACTTTCTCTTTCCCCTTTCCCCCTCCTCCTTCCCTCATCTCCCTTCCCCCTCTCCTCTTCCCCTTCCTCCCTTCCCCTTCCCCCGCTCGCGCCGTGCCCGCCCCTTTCTTCAGCCTCGGCCTCGGCCAAGTGGCCTTGGTCGGCCTCGGCCTCGCGGCCTTGGTTGACCTTGGACTCGCGGCCTTGGTCGGCCTCGGCCACTTGGTCGGTCGGCCTTGGCCCTCTTCCATCATCCCCCCTTCCCTTCACCCCATAGCCATGCCCCCTTCCCCTCCTTCCCCTATGCTCGGCCTCGGCCCGACGGTGTGCCTCGGCCGCTATCGCGGTTAGCCCATGGCCACCCCTTACCCCACTTGCTCCTCCTCTCTTACCTTGTTGCATCATCTTTGCTTCTTGTGATGTTCTCACTCTCATGGGTCTTCAAGATCCAACTCTTCCTTCTTCTTCTTCCTCTCCTTTCTCTCTTAATTTGGCTAAGTTTTTCTCTCTCTTTCTCCCAAGTCTTAAAAGACTCAAGACTCCCACCTAACTTTCCCCCCCAAATCCATCACTTCAATTCAACTTTTGGACTTTCCCCCCAAAACTCCCAACAACTCTTTTAGCATTCCATGATTTATCACTAACTTCTTTCTTGCGAGCTTTCATTTTTTTTTTCAAAACAATACTATTATTTTCCCATGCATAATTATAAGCCGCTATCGAAATTCTTTACGCAAACCCATTTCTAGATAAACTTTTTTTTCGCGTTATTTCTTTTTTCATGCTAACGCTAATGGAAACGTATGTTTCATCTTCTTTTGCCTCTCCTTTTTTTCTCAATATAGCCGTTACGCTGTGCTCGCTACCGATTTATTTTCGCAAAAAAAAATCTCTAAAAATTGCAAATTACAAGGAAATCTCCGCTCCCTCACGTTTTTCAATACTATAGCACCCGTTCCCCAAAATTCGACCCCGGCACTTTTTTTCGAGCACTGACGCTTATACGTGCAGCACCAGCTCGGGTTGCCCTTCCGCGCACACCGTACGCAGGGGGCTTATGTTCCTAACCCATCTTGGTCGGACCCAATGGCCCGCTAGGGGTCCCGCTTCGTGCAAACACGTCGACTTTGTCAACAGTCAATTTTCCAACGCATCGAATCGGTCAGCGCGTGCACGCTCAAGTCACGTGCGTTTTTCGCTTCGCGCCTCGTGTGACTTAAGCACGATTTATTTCACATTGACGTCACTCAACTCACGTTAGCGCAATCATCACGTCGAGACCACCCGAACACCTTTTCACCAAAAATGTCGACCGACGGCGCATCCAGAGCAACTTTCACCAACTTTCGTCACGTCGAGACCACCCGAACACATTTTCGCACTTTCTTCACTTCATACGCTTTGTACGTGACTTTGACACCTTGTTCGTCATGTGGGTATGATTCACGTCGACACGCTCGTCGCAACGCAACTTTCAGATTCGTCATTGCCCATCAAAACATTTACCGTCGGCACGCCCAAAGTTTACCGAAAGGGGGAGTGGTCTTGGCCTCCCTTCATGGGAGTTGGCCATTGGCCTTGGCCACTCCCTAGGGTCGGCCTCGGCCTCCCCAGGGGTGGTGGCCTTGGCCTTCCCCCAATGTTGGCCTATGGCCTTTCCCACCGCGCGCACTTATTTTTTTGAGTCTTCGCACCTCCGCGATGTTTACGGATATTCGTACATCAACCTCGCGACGTCTGTCGTGCATCAACCTCGCGACGCCTGTCGTGCATCAACCTCATGATGCCCATCGCCCAAAGTTGCGCACTACCACCGGATGACCCGTCCCCGACGAACGCATGCCATCACTCCCAACTTTGTCATTACTACATGTTGCATTCATTATTTTGTTATCGCAAGCACACTCAACTAACATCCAGTCTTTGGGACACCCGACGTGCGTCCGTGCGCCGTCTCTGTGACGTTCGTCTCAGCACCCTTGCGCCATCGTCATGATACGTGCCCCCGGCACCAAGTATTGCTCCGCGACGTTCGTCGCTGTGCCCGTGCGCCATTCTCATGATACGTGCCCCCGGCACCAAGTATTGCTCCGCGACGTTCGTCGCCGCGCCCTTGCGCCATCGTCATGATACGTGCCCCCGGCACCAAGTATTGCTCCGCTACGTTCGTCGCCGCGCCCTTGCGCCATGGTCATGATACGTGCCCCCGACACCAAGTATTGCTCTGCGATGTTCATTGCCGCGCCCTTGCGCCATCGTCATGATACGTGCCCCCGGCACCAAGTATTGCTTCGTGACGTTCGTCGCCGCGCAACTTTCATAACACGTGCCCTGGCACCAAGTGTTGTCTCCGCGACGCTTGTCGCCGCACCCATGTGCCACTTTCATAACGTGTGCCTCCGGCACCAGGTATTGTCTCGTGCTATAGGCACCGCGCCCATGCGCCACAATTATGTTACATGCTTCCGGGATGGGCTCACAACCTTATAGCCATCGCGGTCTCAATCACAAGGGGGCTCCGGCCCTCACACCAGGATGGGCTCACAACCTTATAGCCATCGCCGTCTCAATCACAGGGGGGCTCTGACCCTCGCATCGGGATGTGATCACAACCTTATAGCCATCACCGTCTCAATCATAAGGGGGCTCCGATCCTCGCACCGGGATAGGCTCACAACCTTATAGCCATCGCCGTCTCAATCAGAGGGGGGCTCCGGCCATCGCACCGGGATGGGTCATAACCTTATAGCCATCACCGTCTCTATCACAGGGGGGCTCTAGCGCTCATAACCTTATAGCCATCGCCATCTCAATCACAGGGGGGCTCTGACCCTCACACCGAGATGGGCTCACAATCTTATAGCCATCGCCGTCACAATCACAGTGGGGCTCCAGCCCTCACACCGAGATGGGCTCACAATCTTATAGCCATCGCCGTCACAATCACAGGGGGCTCCGGCACGAGGACCCCTTGCCACGGACTCCAAGCAATGAGCTGTAACTATGTCTACTCATGTTACTGTTGATCGTCGACACCACAAGGACAATGACCCACGGGTCACTCCGGGATGGGAGTAAATCCTCGGAGGGCATCGCGTCTAGTCCGCCTGGCAGTTGGCTATAGGGGTAACCCTCACCGCTGTTAGATTCTCTACGCGTCACTCGACGCACCTCGTGGGATTCAGTAAGGGCTTGGATTGGTGGCTGGGCCAACGGGCTTACTCTGGTCATACTACTGCGGTGTGGTCAGTCTTCTCAGACATGTAGAGCGACGTTGTGCGAGACAAGCAACGTGAATTTGGGAACCGACAGTCCAATAGAGAATCGGCATTTTGGGACCCCTCTGGTGGCGTGTCACTCCTAGGGGACGACATGTGGCACTTTATGACATAAGCATACTGTTTCCTATAAATAGTGAACTTTATGACTCAAAAAGGGACTTTTGGCTTTTCTTACAAAAATCACTTTCTCACTCTAGAATTTGGGAGCTCTTGGATTCTAGTGAGAGAAACATAACTTTGGACCGTAACTTTGGACCGTGACTTTGGACCGTAGCATTGGACTTCGACTCGAACTCTGACTTGGACTGTCGACTACCGGCCTTGTTCGTCTCAGCCTTGCCTTCGCAGCATTGCCACTCCTCACGGCCTGTCTGGGAAGCCTTGCTCTCAGCCCTTACTCCCTTATTGCTGTCTCTCACTTTGCATACTTGGAAGCTGACACGGACTGCAGCCTTTATGGCACCTCCACATAGGTACGAACCCACTTTCCTTGGCATCAAAGTCAAATAAGGGTTGGCACTCCAGATACTTCTTTGTTGGCCGTCTGGACAAAGGGGAGCTTCCGTTTGATGGGGACTGGAATCCTTACTGTAAGGATTTTGAGAACCTAGACAAGCCCACTCCTAACAACCTTACCAAGCATATCCTTAGCCACATCAAACTTCAAGGAGGGCTTTCCATTGACGAACCTCTACCAAAGCAGCAATTAGAATGGGTGAGGATTATTCCCCGCAAGCCTGTTCCAGCGGGAGATTTGATTCCTCCCCCTCTTCCTGCTATCTCTAACATGTCTCCTGCTGAGAGCGTTCTTCTAGGTTTTTAGTTTCAGTCTTTGTTTTAATGTTTATTTCTGTATTGATTCCTTTCTTTGTTACAGAAATGGCAAGCGGAAGTGGAAAATCACCGCAAGGAGGCTTTCTTGGTGTTCTGTAAAAAGACAAGGGGAAGAGGAAAGAAAAGCAGCCGAGTGTGGAGTTGCCCCCCGCTCCAAAGAAGACAAGAGTTACTCCTCCTGATTGTTCTCTGCACATTGTAGAAAGAGTGTCTATCGATGAAGATCCCATTTTCCATCCCCGATGGACCCTCAGATGTGATGACATCAGTATGCCGGACAGTCAGATATCAGAGCAGCATTTGGTTCACGGAGTTCTTCCTCGGGACAAGGAGGTTTTCCAAAACTAGACCCACGAGACCTTTGCCTGTTCTTTTGCTCAGGCTGTGTACACGATAATGTTCTTTCTTCTAACTGATCTTCTATTTCTTCCTTCCACCTTCATTCAGCTTATCATTCCAATATTTATTTTAGATATATGCTAGTGGGTTTGCAATGCTTTCTCGCTTTGAGATGGAGAGGCAGGTGGCAGCCGAGGAGGCTCAGCAGAAGAGGGATGCCATTAAGGAGGCAGAGGAAGCCACCCATCACGCTGAAGAGCTGAGCAAGCAAGAGGCAGACTATGGAGAAGAGACTGGAATGAGCAAAGAGGAAGGTGGCAGAAGAGGTGATAAAGGCTCGAGACCAAGGCATCCGCGACTTCCTTGATGGAAATGCTGGGGAAGAATGGCTGAAGAAGCGAACGGATGATGGCTTGGAGATCTACGAGATGGGCTTAACGAAGGCCAATGAGATGCTTGCTGAGCGTTTCCCAGACATCCCTTTGGACGATTTTGTTATGTCTACAGTCGTGTCTCCATCTGGGGAGACAACTATGCGTTCGGAAGCAGGAGACGCTGCGGCTTCTCACCCCCCAGAGGAGGGCCCTTCAGGAGATGCCCTCGAGCCTTAGATTTTGATTTTGTATCTAGGCTCCTTATTTTGTTTAGATTGAGTATTTTGATGCCCTTTCAAGGGCTTTTGTAAAAACTCCATCTTTTTTTTATTGCATTTTGTTTTGCTTTTACTATATGTTTATCGTGGTTTATGATACCATTCACACAGCATTATCTACATTTACTTTAACTCAAACTCTTTTATTCGTCACTTAAAGAGTTCATGAAGAAGTCGAGCACCCTTGCTCGGCCTAAATTTTGAAAAAGTAAAAGCTTTGGTGGAGTGACGATGCCCCCATTAACTTTTATTTCTTCACGGACTTGGATCTGTAGCTAATCCGTTTGGCCTATTCTTGTATTTTTATAAAAAGCAAGAGTTATACACTCTGCTCGGCCAGAGTGTTCGGCCATTATTCTGTTCGGACAGAATATTTTGTCTAAATTTAGCACTCTGTTCGGTTAATATTCTGCTCGGGCAGAATAATTGGCTAAGTTTACATTATAACAATGCTTAGAAAAATAACTTTATTGCTCGAGCAAAAGATAAAGTTTACACTGGATTGCTTAACAACCCATTTATTCGAAAAAAAACTTCTAAAGACAATTTCTAAAAAATTGGGGTTTTGATAAGGTCTAGGCCCTTTATCCCCTAAAAAAGAAGTGTCTTGCCTCGGGGCAAGACGCTACTGGTAGTATCTGCGTAAGTTCTCAGCATTCCAAGTACGAGGGATGGATTCTCCCGAAAGTGTTCCCAGTGTGTAGGCACCCGGTTTGAGCACCTTTATAACATGGTAAGGTCCTTCCCAATTTGGAGATAACTTTCCCGTCGCTGTCTTGGGATCGGAGACTTCTAATTTGCGAAGGACCAAATTTCCCTCGTTAAACTGCTTGGATCGAACTCTCTGATTATAATAACGCGCAAATCGTTGTTTTATAACAATGGATCGTTCATGGGCTTGAGTTCGAGCTTTTTCTACCAAATCAAGATTTGCTCGGAGTCCAACTTCATTGTTTTCTTCGTTGAAGTGCAAGGTCCGTATCGTTGGAACTTCTATCTCAACTGGTAGCATTGCTTCCATTCCATAGCAAAGTAAGAAAGGCGTTTCCCCTGTGACCAAATGTGGAGTTATTCGATAGGCACACAACACCTTGGGGAGTTCATCCACCCATGCGCCTTTAGCTTCATCCAGCTTCTTTTTTAACCCTTGTAAGATACTTCGGTTCATGTTTTCAGTCTGACTATTGGATTGTGGATGAGCTACAGAAGTGAACCTCAAATCGATCGAAAGGTTCGTGCAAAAGGTTCAGAAGTTGCTGTTGTCAAACTGCTTTCCGTTGTCAACGACCAGAGCTCTTGGTACTCCAAAACGGTGGACCACATTTTTCCAGAAGAAATCCTCACATTTGGCTGAAGTAATGGTTGCCAGAGATTCTGCTTCAGCCCATTTGGTGAAGTAGTCTATCGCTACAATCACAAATAGTTGTTGTCCGGATGCCATGGGAAAAAGGGCCTAGCAGATCCATTCTCCATATTATAAAAGGAATCGGAGAGACAACCAAAGTCAAAGGAGTGATTGGTGTATGTGATACTGAGGCAAACTTTTGACATTTGTCGCACCTTCGTGTGAATTCGATGACGTCTTTCTGCATCGTAGGCCAATAATATCGTTGCCTTAAGATTTTTAGGGCTAATGTCCTGCCTCCAAGATGTTGACCACATATCCCTTAATGTACTTCTTACAATGTGTATAAGGATTCTGACGGGCGTAAGCATCTGAGGTAAGGAAGGCTGAAGGATTTTTTGTATAGAATTCCTTCCACTAATGCATACTGAGCAACTTTGACACGAAGGTTCCTCGCCTCATGTCTTTCACTTGGTGATTCGCCTGTGGACAAGTATTTGATGATCATGTCCATCCAACAGGGTTCTTGATCTATCATTTCAATTTTAACTTGAGAATTGATACTGCAATCCTTGAGAAATTGAAGGTATACCGAGCGTCGAACATCTGTTACTTCGGCGGAAGTAAGCCTTGATAACGTATCAGCCTGAGTATTCTGATCTCGGGGGATTTGACGAATGTTAAAGTTTTTAAACTTCGCAGCTGATGTTTTGAGTAACTAGAGATATTGAGCCATTCTTTCGTCTCTTGCCTCGTAATCTCCTAACACATGGTTGACCACCAGTTGGGAATCACTATGAACTGATAGCGAGTCTACCTTTAAAGCATGTGCTAGCCTTATCCCCGCGAGAAGAGCCTCATATTCTGCTTCGTTATTTGAGGCTTGAAATCCAAAGCAAAGTGCATACTCAATAGTAAAACCTTCTGGACTTATAAGAATGATTCTGGCTCTAATACCACCAACAACTGAAGAACCGTCTACATAAAGATTCCAAGGATCTGTAACCTCAGAAATCACCAACTGAGGGGGGTCTTCAGGTAATGTACTCTCGACAATAAAGTCCACTAGGGCTTGAGCTTTAATTACAGTGCGAGGTTTATATTGGATATCGAATTCCCCCAACTCGACGGATAAGTTTACTAATCTTCCTGATGCCTCGGGACTCAGTAAAACCTTTTTAAGTGGTTGGTCCGTCAGAACGACAATGGCATGAGACTGGAAATACGGTCGAAGACGCCTAGCTGATATGATGAGGGCTAGTGCAATCTTGTCGATCTTGGGATATCTTGTCTTAACATCTTGTAAGACTTTACTGACGTAATAGATGGGTTTCTGGACTCCATCCTCCTCTCTGACTAAAACAACACTTACTGCGACTTCGGTGACTGAGAGGTATAGAAATAAGTCTTCTCCGGGAAGTGATTTCGAAATTAGGGCGGAGAACTTAAGTATGTTTTGAGTTCTTCGAACGATTTCTGACAATCGTCTGTCCAAACAAAAATTTTCGCTTTCCTGATGGCTCCGAAGAATAACAAGCATCGTTCAACTGATCGAGCCATGAACCTTCCCAAGACTGCGACGCTTCCTCTTAGCTCTTGCACTTGTTTGATGGTTTTTGGGGACGTCATGGTTTGAATGGCTTTGATCTTTTCTGGGTTGGCCTCAATTCCTCGTTGAGAAACCATAAACCCCAAATCAGCTTTATTTTATACTTTCGAAGGATTTTGAAAGTTTCTTTCAAGTCTTTGACATGGAATTCAGATTTTATACTCTTAACGAGCATACCGTCAACATAGACCTCCATGTTCTTTCCGATCAAGTCTCGAAAGACCATGTTCACCAGGCGTTGGTAAATTGCCCCAGCGTTCTTGAGTCCAAAGGGCATTACTTTATAGCAGTATAACCTTCTCTCTGTGATAAACGAAGTTTTGGAGACATCATCTTCATGCATCATGATCTGGTTATAACCAGAATATGCATCCATAAAATAGAGCAGTTCGTGGCCCGAAGTAGCATCAATAAGAAGGTCGATCCTTGGAAGGGGTAGCTGTCCTTCGGGCATGTTTTGTTGAGATCTGTGTAATCAATACAAATTCGCCATCTGCTACCTGGTTTAGGAACCATGAAAACATTGATGATCCAATCAGGGTAGTAGATTTCTTCAATAAAGTTGGCAGTTAAGAGTTTATCTACTTCTTCTTCAATTTTCTCCTGTCTTTTTCGGTGAAAAGGTTCTTTTCTTCTGTTTGACAGGTTTCTTTGATGGATCGACATTCAACCTGTAGGTAATGACCTCGGGATCAATTCCAAGCATGTCTGCAGCTGTCCACGCGAAGACATCCACATAGGTTCTTAATAATTTCACCAGCTCGAGCTTGGTGTCTTCGTTAAGGTTCGAACCTATCCGAACTGTCTTGTTTTCTTCTCCGAGATATACTTCAATGCTTATGAGATCTTTCACTGGTTCACCTATTTGCATCTTTGTATCCTCTTGGAGGTCTTCGATAATAAATGCTTCCTTGTTCTTCGATCGACAAGAGGTCATGTAGCACTGACGAGCTGTAGTCTGGTCTCCTTTCACCTCCCCAATCCCTTGTTCCATGGGGTATTTCATCTTGAGGTGGTAAGTAGACACTACATCTTGTAGTCGATTGAGTGCTGGCCATCCCAATATAGCGTTTTATGTAGAAGGGACCCTTACCACCACAAAATCAAGCATGAAGTTTGCTTTTTTCGGAGGTGTACCAATCGCAACTGGGAGTGCGATAATACCTTCGACTGCAACTGGATGGTTAGAGAATCCATACAATGGTGTATCCATCTTACGAAGACGGTCCGTCGGAATGTTCATCTTCTTGAACGCATCATAAAATGAAACTTCTGCGGAACTTCCATTATCGACCAAAACACATTTTATCTCGAAGTTCTCAGCCTTGATTGTGATGACTAATGGGTCATCATGAGGAGTCTTCACATCCTTTAAATCATCATTAGAAAAATAGATCGTAGGTATAGGCACAGTCTTCTGTTTCTTACTCGGGATTTGGTTCGTTATGCACACTTCCCTTGCGTATGCTTTTTGAGCTTGTCCCGATGAGCCTCCTGCGGCTAATCCCCCAGAAATGGTATTGATTGTACCCGTATTCTCTTCTCGATCTTCTCTGTCTTCCACGGCCGGAGGTGTCAGTTGTCACCCATCTTTGTGCGCTACAAACTTTCTCAACTGGCCACGTTTGATAAGGGCTTTGATTGCTCGTTTGAGTGACCCACAATTGTTAGTTGTATAGCCATAATCATTGTGAAAGTGACACCATAAATCCTTGTTCCTTTTATTCAGCCGAGATCTCATATTTTCTGGCCAATGGATTTGATCTCGTGAAGTATCTGTGATGGTTTGGCATTGAGGGGTGTCGGATTTTCCAAGGCAAACGGGTCTTTAGGACGCCGTTCGTCACGCTTAGAACGTTTTGCTGACTTTCCTCCTTGAGGAGTTAACTCTCGAGGTCATTTCTTCTATTCTTCCTTTCCTTCTCCACGTCGCCCTTTGTGTGTCTCCAGGTATTCTTCAACTTGAATATATTTGTTGGCCTTCTCGAGAAGGGCTTTCATATTACCTGGAATACTTTTGTTAACAGAGAATGCGAACTTGGAGGTTGGTCAGAGACCTCTGAGGAACGCAGTATACTTCACGGATTCATCCAAGTTATCGATTTCCAAAGTGGCCGCGTTGAATCGTCTGAGGTAGCATGCCAAAGACTCATTTTTCTCCTGCACAACGTTAAGCAAACTCGCCAAGTTTTTCCTTCAGGAGCTACTGCTTATGAAGTGCTTCTGAAAGAGATTTGATAACTGGCTGAAGGAGTTTATGGATCTTGGTTGCAAAGACTTGAACCATGTGTGTGCAGCCTTCCTCAAGGTGGTGGGAAAGGCTCTGCACATGACAGCATCTGAGACCTGAAGGAGTAGCGTGTTTGTTTCAAACTGGTAAACATGTTCCCTTGGATCTCTAGTTCCATCATAGATGTCACATTGAGGCATTAAAAAATTGGGAGGTAGCTTTGCTTTCTCGATTGCCTTGGATAACGGATATCTATATTCTTCCCTCGGGGGAGACCGTTCTGGAGAATAATGTCTAGGGACAATCTTCCAAGAGTTTCGTTCTCGGGAACGAAACTCGGGTGTCCTCTTTCTGTGGATAGATCTCCGGGGGGTCTCAATTCTAGCGACCTATTCAGGCGAGGAGTTCGTACTGTCTTCGACGATCACGATGGTAGCATGATCCACTCCTGGTCATGTGCTCTCTACTCTTCTCTTTGGGATCAAAAGTTGGATCGGCCGCTGATCTATATTTGTGGTCGTAACTTGATCTGGAGATGAGATGGAGACAAAGGTCGCTGGGGTCAAGATGAGAATGATGAGTGGACAGCGGAGCCATCGCCTTGTCGAGCTTTCGTTGATAAGTATTCACGACATCTTTCAGTTCGTGGATTTCTTTTGTAAGGTCGGCATGGGGTGTGTTGAATAGCTGACCGGTTCAGGCGATGACGAAGGTCACCGTTTTTCAGAGTGGATGCTGGAGATCAATTCTCCAAAATCTAGTTTCTGATTTAGGAGTTTCAGATGTTACATTGACGTAACCATCTTCAGAAGAACTGGAGCGACGGCAGCGTAAAGGGGTCGAGTGTTGGTCGTGAGAA